>VZTM01042061.1:0-45255 GCA_013400555.1 Jacana jacana
AAATGCTGAGGAGGACACGATGCTTATTTCTTCTGAAGCAATACTGAAACACTTCAAAGGATTTGTTTCTGGTGCCTGGGATGGTCTGGCTGGTGCTTGTACAACAACCTGAACTCAGTTGCAAACAAGCCATGCAATGAACCCTTACCCTCCAAACATGCTCCCTAACCATCAGACTTTGAAAAATGCTTACTTGATGAGATCTATGGTGTCGCTGAATATGCTGTAGGCTGATTTTGGGGCTGGTGCATCTGCTTCCAAGGCAATCCCATATTCAATGAAGAAAAGGGCAGCATCTAGGTACTGAAAAGCCTTTCCAGTCTTGTCGGTCTATTGGGAAGAAATTCTTATTTTTAGAGTAGAACAAAAACTACTTCTCTCATGCGTACCTGAATTCTTTTTTTCTCCCTAGTTACCCAGGATTTCAAGAAAGAAAAAGATGCAAGTCAGGCCTCCAAGTGCTAATCAAAGGGTTCTCAGCAGAACTCCTAATGTAGTCTCAGTCATCAGCTTTGTGTGCTCTGGCTATTTGTATCTCTTCCTTTTGCTCAAAGTTTTCCTTGAGTAATTTATTATCTTCACATTTTTGGGATATTTTGGTCTGGTCTTGGAGGTCTGCCTCATGAGAGGCAGACGAGGCTTTCCCATGGTGGTATTTCCTCACTGCTTTTTCACAAGTAAATGGCAAATAGCAAACAAATTATCTGACTGAGCCATAATTAGCAAAAAAAATAGGGTCATTCATGCGTGCTGTTAAATTGTGCACAGTGGAGAAAGCCATTTATGTTCTGCAAAGGGCACTTCCAAGTCTTGCTCACCAGCAACACAATCACGATCAGGATCCGGACATTTCAGAGTAAACTGTCTTAAAACTAACTGTTCCCTGTATCTTCCAAGGACCTTGTGATAGCTCTGCAAGGCAAACAGGCCTACTAACCTTAGACAATGTCAGCTCTGAATCCTATTCTCTAGGCCTATTCTCTAGAAGTCTTTCCAACAATGGTAATTGTCTAAACATTTGTCAAATAAAGACAGCCTCCCCTCAAAGGACTTGAACATACTCCAAGTATGTAATGTTAGCCAGCAAATCCTACTCACATGCACATAGGTATCAGGGCTGAATGCAAGAGCTTGTTACGATTTCCAGCACTGGGCAAGACTTACCATTGCATCAGCTTTGTGCTTCAGCCTCTTGGCCTCTTCAATGTAGTGTTCCATTGGATGATGTCTGAATTAGGGACAGAGAGAGGAAAACAGAGAAAAAAGGTCACATAATTATCAATTTTACCTTTGTATCTAGGAGGATGCTATGATTCCAAACATCCTGTTTTGGTAAGCCTGTTACAGCCTTATCAAACACACATTATGATTATGGTAGTCACTAAATGAATGCTCTTTCTGTCTCCTCAGAAATACACAGCAGCTGAATGCACAGATAAAATGAACTGATTTCTTACAAAACATGTGTGTTACAGTAATATTGAAAATGTACAATTTAAAATTAAAAGCCACTGGAGGTTAGCCTACTGCAAGGCAATGTTCACCTCTTTGCTCCCATGGGAAGACAGTAGTTACGTGATCTCCTACCCTTCCTCAAGTACAATATCACAACTACATTGTGATTGAAACATACAGTAAACTTTGCAGTATCACACACTCTGACCAAATTCAAGTAATTTGCCTACAAGAGATGTAGTCACCAAGACTTCTACAGCACTTGGTCTCCATCAAGACACACATTTCTGTGTACTGGAATAATATATTCACGGTGCAAATGGCACACAGCCACCTTTGCCACTTGTCAAGAATCAGACCAATCAAAATCTGCCCATTGTAGGCAGGCATAAGAAACCTTCTTTTACAAAAAACTCTCATTACAAATTTCTAAATTTCCAGAGTAGCTTCACTCAAACCAAGAACCGTTCCAATGAGCCCTTTACTTTCTGGCAGGTGGGGTAAGTCCCAGACAGGGGAAGGCAGTACAAGGGTGTCTCAGACATCTCTTCCTCTCTTTTTCCTCCCCCAAAAAGTGCTCATTAAGAAGCAGAAGCCAGGGTCTCCAGAAACTAGTTGAGGGCTGTAAAACAAAAACTTACTTTTCGAAGTTGAGTTCAGGTCTGCTTGACTCGGAGGCACCATTAGGCACAGAAGGCACTGGGAAAGGACCTGTGACATCCCCTTCAGATCCCTGAAAAACCACAGAGCAGAGATAAAGGTGGTCAGAGACACACGTTTAAACCAATTCCAAAGCCTGGCTTTCCCAAATTTAAAGGAAAAACCTTTATTTGTCCCAGGCATAGTTTATTCTCCAGCCTCTCTGTCTCTTCTGACCTTCTTCCCCAGCACCTCCTCCAATAATGGAAATGCAAACTTGGTTTCTTACCTGACTGCTAGTAAGGCTTAATACTCTTCACACTTTTCCCAAGCATGGAGAAATTAAGAAGCAGGTTTCCTTGCACAATGGCTTAAGCCAGCAGCAAGGCTGCAAGCAGCACATTTTTCATGGCCACTAGCCCAGGCAGGAATGGATAATATCCAGTCACATTTACTTCTAGCTTAACCATACAGCAATTGCTGATTCTCCATCACTAACTACATTATCAGGGAAAAGCAAGCAGTCAGAAGCTAGCTAATAGGGCATGCAGTCCGGCTTAACACGCACAACAACATCCTAAACCACACACACACAGCCACCAGTAAACAGCAATACAGTTGAAATTTATGACCTCAAAACACGAAGATCCAGTTGCAAGGATCATTAAGAATTTTGTAAGCAAGCTATTAAACCTTATACCCAGGTTGCAGCACCACAGGTTGCTTGTTTCCTATTTTTAAGGCAGCCACTCTTTGTTTATACACCATTATATGGTTACATCTGCCTACAGTCAGAAACAGTTACTTCCATACACATGATTATCTTGCCTTTGGTTTTCATGTGGTCACCACTTCTCACTATGTTGCATGGGTGAAATGAAAACAGAGGATGGAAAGTCAGCAGAGAATGTACAAAGCAGGCTTTTGGGTTAACAATATACACAGAATCACAGAATATCAGGGATTGGAAGGGACCTTGAAAGATCATCTAGTCCAATCCCCCTGCTGGAGCAGGAACACCTAGATCAGGTCAAACAGGAATGCATCCAGGCGAGTTCTGAATGTCTCAGAGAAGGAGACTCCACAACCTCCCTGGGCAGCCCCTTCCAGTGTTCCCTCACCCTCACCGTAAATAAGTTTTTTCTCATATTTAAGTGGAATCTCCTCTGTTCCAGCTTGCACCCATTACCCCTTGTTCTATCACTGGCTGTCACTGAGAAGAGCCTGGCTCCATCCTCCTGACACTCACCCTTTACATATTTATAAACATTAATAAGGTCGCCCCTCAGTCTCCTCTTCTCCAAGCTAAAGAGATCCAGCTCCCTCAGCCTTTCCTTGTATGGGAGATGCTCCACTCCCTTCATCATCTCGGTAGCCCTGCCCTGAACTCTCTCCAGCAGTTCCCTGTCCTTCTTGAACTGAGGGGCCCAGAACTGGACACAATATTCCAGATGGGGTCTCACCAAGGCAGAGTAGAGGGGGAGGAGAACCTCTCTCGACCTACTAACCACACCCCAGGATGATGCCATTGGCCTTCTTGGCCATGAGGGCACAGTGCTGGCTCATGGTCATCCTGCTGTCCACCAGTATCCCCAGGTCCCATTCCCCTACGCTGCTCTCCAACAGGTCATTTCCCAATCTATACTGGTACCTGGGGTTGTTCTTGCCCAGATGCAAGACTCTACACTTGTCCTTGTTGTAGTTCATTAAATTTCTCCCTGCCCAACTCTCCAGCCTGTCCAGGTCTCACTGAATGGCAGCACGGCCTTCTGGCGTGTCAGCCACTCCTCCCAGTTTGGTGTCATCAGCAAACTTGCTGATAGTGCACTCTACTCCCTCATCCAAGTTGTTGATGAATATATTGAACAGTACCAGTCCCAATACTGATCCCTGAGGGACTCCACTAGATACAGGCCTCCAAGTAGACTCTGTCCCATTGACCACAACTCTTTGGCTTCTATCCTTCAGCCAGTTCACAATCCACCTTACTACCCTATCATCCAGGCCACACTTCCTCAGTTTAGCTGCAAGGATGCTGTGGGACACAGTGTTGAATGCTTTACTGAAGTCAAGATAGACCATCCACTGCTTTACTTCTCCTTGGTGAAGCCATGTTGGCTGCCTCTTATGACCTTCTTATCCTTGATATGGCTAGAGACAGCACCACGGATAAGTTGTTCCCTTACTTTTCCAGTCACATACTTTGCCATTAAAGGGGCAAAAATGCCTCAAAGAGCTTTCTGTGGTGGCTGCTTTACCTTCCTTCCTTTTTTATATCCTCAGAGGATGTTTCTAAAAAGAATCACTCAGCATCCACAGGTTGCCAAAAACATCCTGCCAGTTATAACAGATACCTACTTTGATGCCCTTCAACAGTTCCGTGTGATTTCTCTCTGCTTTCTTGTGCTTGGGGAACAAAGGATCCTTCTGGTTGCGCTTGTTCCAGGCAGTGTTATCCATGATAGGCAGCTCACTAGTCTCACTTCTGGGTCTCTTTTGGGCCATTTTGGTTGACTTTGGTGCAGGACATGCAGGAGACATGAGTGGCAGAGGTGGGGACAGCAGGAGATCTTTCTTCTGCATTTCAGATGAAGCTTTTGGTGCTCTGGAGATGGGAAGCAAATTAAGCAACTGGGCTGAGTATGGCCTATGTATATAATGTCAGGATTTTTAAAAATCTTAGTTACTTCATCTACCAGTTTTGTTCTGGAAGTATGAGATGACTTTGTAACATAGAACCCAATAAAAGCAAAATGAAACCTCAGGGATTTCATGCACTGGATACCACATATTCAGCTGTTATCATCATACAAGACAGTTGCAAGTACGAGTGAGCCTCAGGACTTGTCCTTGGAGTAAAGACTTGCAACCAGAATATCAGGATGCTGCAAAAGAGGCATCCATCCAACACAACCCCTTTTCACTGAAAGAGGGAGAGAGGAAATTGAAGTGACTAAAATCCCACGGACAAACCACCCAAATGAATGGCAGCACTGTCTCTCTCTCCCCACTATGACAGAAGATATCTTCTTCTACCATAAATTGGTGATGACTGCACCTGCTAGGGTGAGGTCAGAGATACTCACACTGACACTTGATCCTCTATGCTGTTTGACAGAACTACATGGAGTTGTTCTTAAAAGATAACTAATAAAAGTTGAGAGGATTCAAGTGAGAGACTTAAAATGCTGTGCTTTATAACTGCAGAGGCTATCACATTTAATAATATGGTGGCATATCAGATTTCAGATCATCTGAAGTTAGGATTACAAGGGAACTCTGGCACCTCTAAGCAGCACCAAATAGCTCCAAACCTTCTTTAACTACTGCTCATTTACATAATTTTTATTCAGCTTCTCAAAGTTTCCAAGAAAACACTGAGCAGGGAATCCCAATTCATGAACTGCAACATCAGAAGAGGTGGGAATTAAGTTCAACTCACTGAGATGCAACCCACTGATCGTGTTGCACATCTTGCTTCATTCTGCTGTCCATGGGACAGTCTTCTCCCCTCTTCTACAACCCTCTTTTTCCCCATGGTGCAGTCAGTCCCTACTCACTGCACACGTGCTCCCCAGCTTCGCTATCTTGGAGTGGCTTCAGACAGGACTATTTTGCACAGAGCATGGCAGCATCCCCAGGCCTGATCCAGGGCCCACTCCCTCCAAAAATGCATCCTACCCTCCCCCCTGTCCTCAAAAGCCAGGCTAAAAGGGGTGCTCATTTTCACTGAGAAAAAGTGAGGAACGTACCCCAGAATTCAAGTCCTTCCATTACTACCACAGCTGAACTGTGACTTCACCAAACTAGATGCTGGTCCCAACACCTCAGTACTTTAAGAGTACATCAGTGTTTTCTCTGCAGAAAAGCAGTTTACTTGTAGTATCAGGACACAACCGTCAGTGCTACAGACTAATCCAAGTCAATCGCTCAAAGTCAAACAAGCAAGCAGGAACTGAGCGCAGCAGCCCATGACTGATGCACAAACCTCCCCTCTCGGGAACACTGCCCATGTGAAGACATGCTCTTGGAAGCATTCACTTTGGCAAAGACCTAACCAAGATACTGGCAGTACACTGGTATGGCACATTATGGAGTACAGCTTCAGCAGATCTACCAAAAGCACCGCAAACTCTATGTAGGAATAAATGAGAAACTCCTGGCCACAAAGGTCACCTGAAACTCCAGAGTCATGATTCAAAAGGTATGCTGGCTGTGTGTCCTTTAGGTCACATAAAAAAAAAAAGATAAAGACAACAAGATGACTGAAGTGGGAAAAGGAAATGTTCCCTACCTGCCTATACATGCATCTTTTCTGGACTGGGCTTTGCACATTTCACCCTTATACAAACAGGCATCTTGGTTTGGTCAGAGAAAAGGAAAAATCCATGTGCTTCTGGAGCATCCCAGTTTAGCACCCTCGCACAGCAGCAAGGTAAGAAAATAGAGCTCTGCAATACCCATCACATCCACCGCTGTGTTCTCAGCTGGGAGAAGACAGGTCCCACCCAGCACAGACACTGTGTGCACCAGCAGTCAGCTGGTAAGTGCTATTCAAAGCCTGAAATCAGTGACAGCAAAAGCAGCTGAGGGAGCAGACAGTATCAGCATTCACAGCAGACTTTTTTCTTTCATCAAATCCTGTCCAATTAAGGACAGGAGATACAGTTCTTCACATTAACTTTCTTAAGAAAGACTCAGCTTTATTCATTTTTCTGCCATCCCACCACTGTATACTCACTTTGATTTACTGTAGTCTTTATTAGCTGAAGAATGCGATGATTTTGTTTCTTTTTCTGATTTCATTTTCTTCCTATCGATCCCCTTCTCCATTTCCCTCTAGAACAGGAAAACAGTGGGGAGGGCGGGGGGGGGTGGAGTGGAAATGGAAATCACTCAGTTTTTGAAAGTTCATGTAAAATACAGAAAAAAGCAGCTAAGTTTAATTGATTCTGGTTAAAAAAAGAAAAGACAACATATTAGAGCTGACAGAGTGGGAACCCAGAGCAGAGCAGATAGAGATTTCAAGGTCACTGACAAGTATCCTAAAATGACATTTCATCTTTTGTTTCAATAGATTATTTTGTAGTGGCAAGGATGGAAGTGCTAAAACTCCTGCTGCCAATAGTGACTAAAATTAAGGCCCTTCCACTGCTGAAAATTAGCATTTCATCTGGTTTGGATGGTTTTTTTTGTCCTACTCAGCAGGAATCATACAGGAATGTATTCAGATTCCTCCTGGCAAAGCCATAAACCTCAAGCAATTCTGTTTTGTGGGACACCTTATCACAGAGAAGATAAAAACTGCATTCACAGAGTTAGATCACTCAGATTCCCTAGATGTGGAGGGGTTTTTGGTTTTACTAATAAGAATCTGAGAGACATGAAATTTTAAACGGTTAAAATTGTTGCCATTATCTTCCAGAAGAACGGGATCCATTATGGCAAAGAGGCAATAAATAACACATTTTAATTGTACTCCATAAGTCTTAAAAATACAAAGCATACAAATCACCAGCTTGCCTGAATGAAAAACTTCAGAATAATTTGCTACAAGCCAAGCAAACGTAACAGAAACTACACTTACCAGCCAGGGTTACCCAGTGTGCCTGGTGGCAGCCACAAGCATTTCAGGACATTCTCTCTCTCAAGAGTACAAGGATGTTTATGTCACTGTGACAGAGCTCAGTGGGTTGTGTTCAGCACAGACTACCTCTGGCAGTGTGCTAAGAACAAGGCTCCAGCACCTAGATTGTGTCCTTAAACTGCTTCTCAGGTTGAGCTCCATAGTGCTGCCAAAGATGTCTGACAGCTGTACCTGACTTAACTGGCTGCAATGAAGCCTAAACCTCCAAGGACACTGATGCATGCTGGCAGAATACAGACATTGAGGCTCTGAGGTGGGTTTTCCTGCAATCAGGACTCAGACTACAAGAGAGGACCTACCTAACATCAAATAGCTCCTCTCTTGGGTCTTTGAGACAACAGAAGAAGCAACAGATTTACTGCCTGTTTACCTTTCTCCCGCTGTCCTGCAAGAGGGGGACTGCTGGTGTCTCTCAAATTTCTTCATTTCCCTGCTCTTCTCAATTCTCCCCCACAATTATGGGAAGTTCAGAAAATGACAAGACTAAATGAAACCTGTATGGGCCTGAGATTATTTACCCACACATGCTAAGCCACCTGCTCCATGAGGAGAATGAAAACTGTGTACAGGTGCTGAGATCTCCACAGCAAACCCCATTCACCATAAGGCCTGCAGCCAACTCTCTAGGTGCAGCTGAAACTAGCTGGCTGGAAGTATATTCACAGTCCACTTTGGGAGTTACCTTTCAATAAGCACTTATGAGCTACTTTTCAGTGAAATCAAAGTCTGTCTAGCACCACAGCAGCTCCAGGGAAAACTGAAGTTTTCTACTTATTTATCCATGGACAAAACTGAAAACCACAGACCTGGGTGGCTGGGGTTGGTTCTTCCTCTGGGCACATCTGCAAACTGCAGGCAACGTGCTCTCCCATATCAGACATTAAATGGATTGTGCAGATGACTGCACAGTCTGGGAGGTGCTTCAGATACCATGCTGCTTTTAAAGGGGTTGCAGGTGAAGGGGGCACCGCAGCCCTACAAAGCTCTTCTGGGGTTGAAAGCCTGAGAAACCCAAAAATGCTGCCAGGGGTCTGGCCAACCACATGTTGATACAGCCTGCTGCCAAAAGTTCCTCTGACTTTTCCGGAAGGCTGGGTTTTTGCTGTCTGAGAAAACTAGCATTTCAAGAAAACACAACAAATAATTTAAAAAAACCAAAGCATCTGTCAGACAGCTTACAAGGCTTCCATTTGCTCAGCAACAGATTAGTGACTAAGAAGAAACATCTATGGATGGTCTGGATACACATTCCCTTTGTGAGTTTGATAACACCTTTATAGGAGCATAATGAGTCCACTCCTAAACTATGAAATAGCATGGGTTTTTCAAACACCACCTTGGTCCTTGTACAAAGCAAACCCACCTCCACCTCTACCTCTCACCTTCCTCTTTTGAAGGGACTTGTCAGGAGTGTCTGTGGTTTTCCTCTCCAAGTCCTGCTTCCTTGCACCAGGGAGTTCCTTGACCTCTGCTCTCTTCCGATGACTGCTTTTTCCAGGGGGCTGTGGGACTCTTGACAGTAGAGGGAGGTCTATTTTCACCATGAGGGACCGAGGGGCTTGGGAATCTGTCACTGGTGAGACCAACTTCTCCCTGATAGGCAAGAGAAGTTTCTCCTTGTGAAAATCCTCTCTAGCTATGACAGAAGACCTGTGGCCACTAGTCCTGGTGGGGATTGTGCCCTGGCCCTGAGGAAGGGGACTGAGAGTGAGATGTTCCTGGGCACTGCCAGGCAAAATGTCACTCATGAGCTTGGCGTAAAAGAAGGGTTTGGCATTGGCCTGGTGGGAGCTCTTGTGCTTTCTGTTCTCAGGGGGCTCTTGCAGTGCTGACTTCCGGTCTTTTCTGTCACTGGATTTTGGCTTCACTTTTGTTTTGACTTTTGGCTTGTCTCTGGAAGACTGGTCTCTGACTTCAAAAGGACAAGGGTCACTCTCCACCTTTAGGCCTCCCTTGGGACACTTGTGCACTGGGGCCTTGCTGGGCCTTTTGATACCCACAGTCTGCCTGGGAGAGGCCTCCTTGGCATGCACAGGAGAATTATTCTGGCTTGGGAATTTGGTTGGAAGATAAATGTCCTGCGGAGGCCTGGCTGCTTGGCCAAAGTTCTTGGGATGAGGCTCCCTTGGCTCAGCACACTGGTGGAAGGAATTGCTGCTGATGCCCTGCTCCTTGCTCTCCTCACGTCCATCTCTATGGGTGATTTCGCTAAGACTTTCTGTTGGCACTGCTGGTGGGTTCACCTTGGTTAGCCAGTTGTCGAGCTGCCACTTATTAGAAGTTGGTGGGTCAGGCTGCAGACAAAAAAAGAAAGGAAGGATGCCAAACCGATGCCTTTGTGGGCTACTTCCATCCAAGCACAGCTTACCACAACCCAGTAAAATTTCCCCTTACTGTTAAAAGAAAGCTTGAAAGTGACAGAGCATGAGACAGTAGCTCTAGTGTGTGCACATCAACACTAACTTCAGAAACTTGTTTTGGCACAGGATCAGTCAAACATGTTGCACAGCATTCCTGGATCTCTGCTAGCTCTACTTGTCACTCAGAAAGAGACCAGTCTACGTGAAAGCTTTATCTTGATTTGCCACTAACCAACACTGTGACACAATGAGACAACATATAAAAAAAGCAGCAACTGTACAAACCTATTAGGTGGTGTCATTGCAACGCTTTGGAAAGTTATTTGCACACAGCATTGCTTTCAAGAACAGACCAGGAGCTTTGCCAGCTATCACATCTCATGGAAGTCTGAAAACTAACCCCAAAAGAGACAACATAAGTGCAAATCAGGGGCATGAGTCTCTGGGGCATGTTCAGAAAATACCATGCATGTGTCAGCATCACTCACTATAAAAAATGGCCAAAAGACTTAGTAAACTTTGGGCTATAATGTAGGTAGCTACCAGACTGTGCTGCACTCTGATCCTTTTCTAGCACCTTCTGGCATTGGTTATCTTGCTTGTGACATACACTATCACAAGGGTTTTCATCAAGTTTTCCAAACACAAAGGATAGTAAGAGGAATTATTGCCTCTAGATCTTAAAGTCTGTGATTCTGCGTGTCAAGAACTGGCTGCAAACAAACAGGCCACGTGCACTAACTTGCTCCTTGAGCACCATAGACAGTTTGCTGAATAAAAAAGGATAAAATGGTCAATGGCAAATAGCTAGGTCTTCTCTAGAGTGAGAAGGATCTTGCAATTCGGTATTTTCAGAACAAAGCAGGCAGGATTTGGTAAAAGAGAAGTATAACATCAGTTTCCTTCCAAAGACATGCAGAGTACAGAAGGCAAAGTCTGTGACTGCTGGAGGGTAAAGTGTATTTGATGTGAGATGAAAAGACATGGCTTCTCAAAGCTAGTTTTCTGCACATAAAATTGTTCATTTGCTTCTAAGGTGAAAGCTAGGGATGGGGGAGAGGATAACTAAATTACAAGGTTTCTGGACTTTGTGACTGTATCTCAAAACTGTCAGCAAACTGGTTTACATCAGCTGTAGTCTGTAGGATATAACACGTGCTTCCCACTGGCCTTCTTACTGAATGCTTTGCAAGCTGGAGGAACTGTCTGCAACCATGGGACATGACCATTACTGCAGCATAGGACCAACTTCTGTTTGTCTCTTTTTCCCAATAAAAGCCTCAGAAATGCCAGTGCAGCACTGCCTGAGCCAAATTCAACAGAAACAAGTCTAAGCACATTCCCGCCCTTCCTGCTGGTCTGAACACTTCAGCTGCGATCCGTGAGAAGCTGAATCTGTCACTAAAGCACAGGAGCTGCAGGGAGGCAGTGGCTCCTCTTAACGTATGAGGAAACTGGTCATACCCTGAAGCAGCCCATAGCCTCGGCACCCAGCAAAGCTGCAGGGGCAGAGGTGGGCCCCAAACACCCCAGACAAGCCATGCTTCTCATCTACATCTTGCTTGTGTCTCCCCAGTGAAAGACTAATCCCTACAAGAGTGCTAGACAATGATGCCAAAGGAGAAGGGGGAACACTTCAAGATGAGACATGGAGAAGTCTAATGATGCTGTTACTGAAGTGTATTTAGCTGACAAATTCTAGAAGGGAAGCAAAGGGCAGGAAAAGTCTGATGATGCAGCAAAGGTCTCAAGGGGACCCCTGAAAGATGACAGTATTTCAGGTCTCCTGTCCTGATTGCTCTCAGACAGCAGAGTACTAAGCAGCCTCTACATTTCATTTTACTATTCACCTCAGGTGCTAATGCTCTTGGATGGTTGTTTGCTTCACTGTCACTCGAGCTGCTCTCCGTCCCAGAGTCTGAAGAACTGTCCGAGTCACTGGCGCTTCCTGTCTCCGGGCTGCTGGAATGTGCTGATGCCACATTCTTGGGCTGGGACTGTAGGGCACTGCAAGGCCACCATGACATAAAATTAGAAAGCAGTATGAGTGAAGGTTACTTATTATATTGGCAGGATTAAAAAATAAAACTGAAACTCCATGGTTTGGCATTAAGAGGAACAGGCAGAAGGCCAGGGGAATACATTGCCATATGCAAAAGATAAAGCACAGGAATAAACCACCTCTGGAAATAATAAAATTTTCAATTCCGACCCAATCAGACAAATATGTAAGTGGGACATCACTACTACAATAAGAAGCTGCTATTAGCCAAGCAAAATTTAAAAAGCAATCAAAACTGACAAGTGCTCTTCTGAAAGCTCCAATCCTCAACAGAAAAAATTCCAATAAAGACAGAAATATACACTCCAGGATGGTTTCTCATGTTTGTATTCTCCCCCTTAAGTTTTCACTTCACCTGTATTACTTGGTTAAGGTGCTTTTCCTTAACAGCCATGTCAAGCAGCACCTTTTTTTGCAGCACCCTCCCCTACTCAAAAGTGTTTTCCTCCAGCACTGGTAACAGGAACGGATAGAACTGAGGGAGATCTGTGACTTTTACACACAGCTTCTTTTTGCTTTGAAACTGGATCATGAAATAAAAATGTTGATTTTTTTTTTTTTTTGTCTTCCCCCACTTCGAAAACTGCTTCCCACATCAGTATCAACACATTTTGTATGATTTGGAATCAAGCTCCTTGCTGATCTAGACTGATGTTGTGAGAACACTCTATTTCAAGAGCTTGCAGAGACACAGGTTGTGCCAAGAACTGGCATGCCCTTCTGCAACTCTGACTTTGTAGACCATTACCCTCTGCTTGAAGAATAGAGATATCAAGGCAAAAATGTGTGTCAGTGCTCTCCCACAGGAAAAAATCTGGGCTTCTCCAGCTTTCTTCCGCTAACGCTGGCACATGGCTGTTCAGTCTATCTTGGACATTGCTTCTGACTATCAATACATGGCAGGAACTGCTTACAGTCACCTGCCTTATCAGGAGGAGCTGAAACAGCCTCAAAGGATCTACTTAATCCTTTTCTCTTCTTCACCTGCTTGGCTGTTCTGGGTTTCCTTCTGAACTAAAACTGGACTCAACTCCACTATTGCAACTGAAAATCCCATCCCATCACCTCCACTGTGATCTAAATATACACCAGTAGAGCAGAAGAGAAGACAAGAATGGATGGTTGGGGAAATAAAATTGTGGTTCATAGGCAAAATCCAGCATGACTGGATAACTCATTTCTAATTGGAGCTTTCCCTAAAGCCCCACATAAGCCAATTTTCAACAGCAGCTTCAGGCCTCTAGACACCAAAGCTTGTATCGCCAAGAGAAACCAGGATTACCCATTTACCCCACATACAAAAAGTAGGTTTGGTTTTCTTCCTTATTTGGTCTAGCTACTAGTTTGGGAACAAACCTGTACCTTGGAGGAGCAAGTGAAGAAGGTGCCTTTTCAATAACCTGGTTTGTTCACAAAAACAAAGAGGAAAGGGTAAGGAAAGGTTAGCTTAAGGAACTCAGAATAATGCAACAACTTGTGATGATTTAAAGGGATGTCTGTGTGCCTAGTGTGTAAAATATCTAAAACTGACTTGGTCGTCACCACTCTCTTCACTATCACTGAGCTGCAGGTCGTCCTGGAGCATTCTGAAAGACAACCAGAAGATAAATGTCAGCCAAGGCAGACACATTTTCAAGCAGCAGACCCTGAAAAAGACACTGCTGGTTTGCACTTGCCAAAACAAACCAATCTCCCACAACCTTTTTGAATATTTGGCATGCTCAGTCTGCTAAACCATGTCATTACCTGAAGTAATGATAAAATGATAATACAGTATCTAAAGCAGTTTACTGTGCTTTCCAACTGATCTGCGGACACTTTGCAATGGAGGTCAGTATCACTGTGTGACAGACACCAGAGATGAAACTCTGTGAGCAGTATGCTCCTCAGCAACGGTTACCTAGCACACTAACACAGTCAAAAAAGGTTACCTAGGACACTAGCACAACAAGCTGGTATGCAAGAAGTCTGATCCTTGTACAACAAGAAACTAGCATGCTATTAGCCTGCACTGGCTCCCCAAGGAGCAGAAAGCATCATCTTTGCACCAGAAACTGTGCACGTTCACAGGGCTTGCAAATATTTCTGCTGTCACAGGGGTTCTCTTTGTTGCTGAAGTTTCTTATTGCACATACATAAGTAAAAGCCAAGGTCAAGCCTAGCTCCTATTTCTTCCCTACACAATGAACTTTGTGCTCCTGCACATCTCAGCAGTACCCATAACATCAAGCAGTTCAGGTACTCCAACCAGTTCACAAGCAGGGAGCCCTGGGCACTTTTTTACTATTGCTAGAGAGCAGGTTGCCTTCAAACGTTTCCAAAAGCATAACATAGTCCTCTGCCTGCAGGCGGTAACTTCTGTTTGCAATTTCAATGCATTACTGAGGTCCTCAAAAGGCTAGAAGGAAAGGTTTGTGGGGAGGGACACAAAGATCTCCCAGATTGGTGTACCCAGTGGAATCCTTCTTTGGATATTATCCAGACATCTCAAAAAGGATTTGGAAAGGAGACAGGCTAAAGTCTTGCTATTCAAAAGCACAATGAATCAAATCTTGAAACTAGCTGCAGACTGACTTCTCAGCCCAGAGTATTACACAAGTGCCATTCCAAAAATAGGATTAAAAGCTTAGGAACCAAGACAGGGATTTTAATCAGGTCAAAACTGTTTATTTCAACCTCATTTCAAACTAAGAGAGAATTTTTTCTCATACCCAAATAAGAAAAATAAGGCTCGAACCCCTCATGACAACACATTTTATAGCATGAAAACAAATATGAAAGATCCCCAGTGAACTACATCATCGTGGGAAAGTGGGGAGAGACGTAGTGTTTCTGATGCTTGTTCAGAGAAGGAAAACCACACAAACCTTCACACTCTTTCAAGCCTTCATTACTAATGATGAACAAAGCAAAAAAGATTTACTGCTCTGTGGGTCACATCCAGTGATCCTGAGCAGTTTCCTTTTACGAATCCTTGAAAACAGATGAGTAAAAAACCTTGAGTAAACAATGGTTCCCTTAAATAACTAGGCAAATTATTTTACACTCACACCAAAGCAGTTGCCATGCATGGAGATACTTTAATTGAAACTGAAATACTTTCATTGTTTACAGCTGAAGCTGGCCCCAGTCTCAAAACAAAAAACAATTCCACAAACCAGAAGTAACAAATCTGCTCTTTCCGGGAACAGGACAGCATGAAGGAAACCCTGAATTCTTTTTATTTTTTTTCCAACCTGTTAGGGGATGTAATCCTTCAAAGGTGATAGTAAACAAACTTCCAGAGATGCTAATAAGCTCTGAAATGGTGTTCTTTTTTGTTGTTGTTTCATTTTGTTTTAAGAATTGTGGGCTACTACAGATGCATTTCCTTTAGAGATAATACAAAGAAACACTAACCTAGATCTTTTAGATATGATTTAGCTGTTTGTAATAAAAAGGACCGCCTTTTTCACTTGAGCTGCTGGTAAATAAAATTAATCAGCTTTTATGCCACTTAGCAGCATAAACATTGCAACTACTTGAATTCAATTGAAAAATCAAAAGGGAGAAACACTAAAACTCTAAAATGAGTCATACTTCTGGACAAACAAAACTTTTTCCCCAAAACAATGTTTGAACGAATTGTTAAATAGCCTAGTTAAAGATAATAAAACTGCTTTAAAAAAGTTAATGCTTTAATTAGCTCAGGAGTTAATAGATGCCACGTGTTCATTTACAGCTTATATACACATTATCAATCTCCCTGTAAAGCTATTTTAAAAGAGCTCTTTTAGCAAGAAGCACTAAAATTAATAACACTTGCCAAACAACCCCACCGAAAGCACGGGCTGGTCCCTCTTTGCCAGTTGGGTTAATGATGCAGAAGAATGAGCTGGGCATCTCCCCTTTTGAAAGAACGGCTACTTCCATTCCAGTGCAGCCAGGTGCAGACTTTGGGGCTGTATTCAAGAATGAAAGTCACCTGGGAAAGCGTGGCATGGTCTGTAAAGGTGAATGCTTAATTTGGGCACACAGGTGCGCCAGGATTTCAACTTCTAATTAAGCAGCACAAACACTATTTTCAGCCACCTACGCTTCCTAACAGGAGCTACTATAGGCAGCTGAATGTGCTAAATGTCAGTCACATGTGCTTTGAGCAGCAAAGAGAACAAGCCCTGTTGTCCAAATGAAAACAAAAACCAAGTAAAAAAAAAAAAAGGGGGGGGTACCCATTAGTCCAAGGGAAAGACATAGAGGAAGTCCTTGAGCAAAACTCGTTTGACTGCAGTTTGGACGTAAACCAAAGCCAGCCTGTTCCTCCTGATTCAACTGCCTTTGTCAATTGAGGGTAGGCACGTCCCTGGTAGATGAGTGCTGGTTCTTAAGTGCCCACAAGGACACCAAGCAGAGAGAGGGTGTTAGCTAAGCATAGAGCTACATACTGCGCCAAATTTACAATTCTGGACCTTTGGGCTAAGAAAGCAGTATTTGCAGATTCTTGTCTACAGTAAAAATCTCTTCCAGCTCTGCCACCTGGAAAAGTGACTGAAGTGCTAGAGGGAATTTTACAAGCAGCTGAGAAGAGCTGAAATAAAGATGACGGATGTAGGGTAGCTGAGGAGGAAGGCAGAGCTTGGAGCAGCTGAAATTAGCATTTTTAACAGTGCAATGAAAATTTCCAGAAACCATTCAGGAGTAGCAAGCTGGGGTAGAAGAAGGGGGAATGAAATTAAAACTGGATTAAGAGAACAGGTGACTGCTCACCAAGACACTGTCCCACCCTTACAGCCAGAGTGGGCTCCTCTGTATGATGCTGGAACAGTATGAAAAGGGTTGTTTTACAGTTCTTACAGAGCTTGAGTACAAAATTCTACAACCTCATACAAGAGGGAGAGATGCTTTTCCTTTTAATTGTGACAAGGAAATCAAGTGGAGAAAGCTCTGTAGTTTGCAGCCTTCCGCTGGACATGAGTAATCATGGAGTAACATGAGATCTATCTCTCACACGAACTGATAGGCATTTAATGGTTCAGCATTTGCCTTGCACACTATCCCCTCAGCCTTCCAGACATGGAAATATTTTTGTTTGTTACTCGGGGCTATCAGTGCTGCCATCTGGCCAGGTTAATCCTGAAAGACTAGCATCAGCCTCCACAAAATTACTTTCAAGCAATTTCTGTAACTAACTTAATAGATAACCACAAGGACAGCACCAAGTTATCCACCAACTTAATATTTTCTATTGAAGAAAATAATTTTACTAGTTGGCACACCTTCCTAGCCTTATAAAGCTTTTGTAGTGATTATGCATAAACTTACATTGGGACTCCAAGTTAAGAAGCTCTATTTTAAGGGAAAACATGGCATGATAGGGAAAAGAATAACTATATGAAGAAAGTGGAAATATAGAAATATTATTAAAAAAGCTCTAGAATTCTCATCTTCACCCCACTTTGCAACAAGCTAACATTATTAGAATATAAACAGAGGTTTTTAGAAAGGCCACAAAGTTTTTGTTTATTGGCTTGCTTTTCAAAGTAAAAATATAATTAACATTTTCTAGAAAAATTCTCCTTGGACAATTGGAGAAAGTTGTATCATACCATTGCTTTAAAATGTCACCCCTAGTTTTCATTGTTTTGGTAGCTGTAGCTTTAGTAGCCCTCACAGGCTTCAAAACAACATGCAGAATAGATCAGATTCATTTTGTATCCCTTACAATTTATGTCAGCTGAATACAGTATTAGTAGTTCAAATAGCACTAAGTGTGACAAGATGTTAAATAGCCACAGATTAAAAGAGAATAAACCTTCAGCCTGATACATGGATAGTTGGGTTTTTTTATTTCAGTTCTGTTTTGTTTTCAACACAAACATTATAAGAATGAAACAGCAATGTTTCTGTTGGTTAAAACTCCCTGCATTGAAATTTGCTGAGAAAAATCAGACTGAGAGAGCCTTAACCTTTGGAATCATCAAGTAAACCAAATTGCAATTCATGCCAAGTTCTTTTATGCAACTGCACAGTAAGATGGGAAGTTAGTCTGGTTACTTACGATGTTCTCGGTTGTGAACTAGGCAACGTTTTTGAAGGCGCATCATACTGTTCTGTAAATCAAAAATTAATCAGTTGACTTTGTTTGCCTCACTTGTAGCGAGTTTTATCCTATTGTCTCTGAGCATCAGATCAGAAAGTTACTTTCTTCCAGGATGTAACTGTTTGCCAAACCAAATGGGGCTTCCTAACAAAACTGTTCTAAGTAATGAATGTATACAATCTCATAACCATTTTATAAACTCATCATTGTTCAACAAAGCACAGGAAACTGGGGTCCTTAACCAACGCAAGCATTTGATGCTCTCAACATATAATACGCAACTCACAAAACTGGCTGTCAAAACGCACATAACAGTGTTTTCTTTGGATTTCTACTTACTCTGATTCTGTGCTACAGATCCAACATGCGGTGATCCCTAGAAAGAAAGGACAAAACAGAATTTTGAGAATAAAATAAATCAGCTCTCTCTTAATAGCAGCACATCGATAATTTGTTTTCCGTGTGTTCCTTACTGTAATGAATACTTTGGTTAACTTGCCAAAGTATGACTTTTGAAGTGTCCAATAGCCTAAGCAGGCCTGACGTAGCTTAACATGGACAGAAATTACACGTGCTACTGCCACTAAAAACATGTTGGTAGCACATTAGTGGTATCTCTACTTTTGAGGAAATACTAAAAAAAACCCTTGTAAGAGCTGTCAAACACTTCTGCTGAACACAGTCAGCAAATATTTTTGCTGTCTGTAAAGGTAAAATGGTTTGTGTGTTGCAACAGACATAAAAGGCTTCTGACAAGCAGTCACATTTGAAGCCCACCATTTTAACAAATGTGCAAGTCATTGAAACCTGATTCATTCATCCCCCCTTCTCCAGCTCAAACATCTCAGAACTCTAAACAAACAAAGGTTGCTTAAAAAATAAAAGGGAAAGATAATTATGCTACAATATAGAACACTGAAAAATAAGTACTCAGAAGCACAAACTGATCTAATTCTCAGAAAGACGATGTGTTGCAAGCAGCTGTTATACAAAACAAGATCCATTGTGCTTTAATTTTCTGACTTTTTCTAAAGGTACTATTTCCTAACAGCTTTTATCTGTGAAATGGGAACAAAATCAGATTAAAACACAAGCAAGTGCTGGAAAGGTCTCTTCTGATTTATCAAAAGCCTTGGCAAAAAGAGAGTGTTTTACCTTTGTTGGGAAAGGAAATTTGGAAGGTTCTGCTGTACTAGGTGTATGGATAGCTGTCAGGGGAGGTGGCCATGAGTGGGTCATTTCCTGGAAGGAGATTTAGAGAAGCATCTTACAGTATTTTTTCTGATAGACACAGGTGAGGTTTTATGCTTAAGAGATTCATACAGATGTGTCAATGAAGTCCTTTGACCCAGTGTAAACCCAAGAGATAGTACCTTAGTGAGAAGCCCTCCTTTGAGCGCAGCCGTCAGACCAGGGTGAGGACTTGCTCTTTCCCTGCAAACATACTTGCATTGCCCAAGTAACACCAATCTCAGTGTAAGCTTGTAGACAGTTAAGTACTTACTGCGTCTGCAAGATTAGGCCTTAGCCTCACAGCTATCACAGTTAATAAAAGGGAAGAGTAAACAAAGCCTGTATGAGTAGTTCTGGGGTTACTCAAAGTGCAGGACTTTCCTATTACGGAAACACCTTACAGCATCAACGCTCTAAAAGGCTTTTCATAATTCAAGGAGGTCAGCCAGAGAGCTCTGACTGCCAGCTGTTCCCCATGCTATTCTGCCTGAAACATTGGCTTTTGCTCTGATAAGTCATTTTTGCTGCAGAGCTCCGGGATGCGGCTTCAAACAAAAGAGAGACTGCTCAAGGTGCTATCTTTAGTGATCTGTCTTCCCTGTTCCCCTGCCCTTACTCTCACCCACCATCACCAGCAGGTGAAAATTAGGAATTGTGCTCATGCTGAGCACGTACCACAAGCACTTTGCTCAGGGGAAAATTAATGATAAAATTAATGATAAAATTAATGATAAAATTAATGATAAAATTAATGATAAAATTAATGATAAAATTAATGATAAATGTATCAAAGTACATTTTTGTACTTTTGGCACATAATAGTCTGAAGTGTGAAAATCTCTACTGTGTCATAATTTACAAATGCCATTTTTTCTTCAAGGCACTAATATGAAAGTTCAGATGCGTCTCTTCTTATTTATTAGAAATAACATGAAACAAAGATTTACAGGGAATGAAACCACATTTCTACGCGTGACTCTGTAAGCAGTGATCAGAACAATCTGCAGGGGGTTATGTACAAGATCTGAAAGCAGCCTACAACTAAGCTGGGTGACTACTTGATCATATTGTTACCACCCCTGCCTTCCCCTTTCTTCCCTCCCACTGTTCAGTTCATTGTTCACATCACTCACTAGCTGTGCAATCTTTCAATAGATGATGAACTCCTCAATATGCTGTACTACACCTCTTCACGTATTTGTACATGCTTCCCTGTGGTTGTTACAAAAATAGTGTTATACATCACTAACAGGCAAGAAAGCAGGTCCTCTCATGAAACAAAAGGATAGAGTACTTCCAGGAAGAGTACTTGTGCTGTAACACCAACTAGTACACAGCAGCTGGTGAGCACCCATGCACAACTACCTTTCAGCTGAAATGCTGCCCCACTAACAGCTTCTTGAGAGTAACAAATGGCAGCAGGATTTTATTTATTTATCTATTTATTTTGCAACCTGAAGCAACAGTGAGGTGAATCACAGAAACCAAACACCTCTCCTAGGACTTCAGTGTCTTAGAATACTACCTGACATCAAGGAACTGTCTTCTCTGTATCAGTAAGACCGCTTGTAGGTCACAGTGCATTTTAACATCCTGCCCAGTAAATGGGTGATGTACTCAAGAGCCAGCTGCTGGGAGCCTGTGCACTGCTCACACAGCCAGGTCTGACCCACAGTTACAGAGACAGTATTCCATCAGAGCTGGCTCAGCTTTGCACAAATGGACTAGGATTACATAGAAGCAGTCCAGCGGCCACACTGTGCACCAATGGATGGGAAGGAGGCAGGTGCATGCTCCTGTTCACAGCCATCCTGCTGGGGTGGGAAGCACAGACATGAGGGTAGCACATCCAGCACCTTTGGAGGAAGTGTGGTCAGTAATGGCAGCCCCCTAGTCAGGGGCTGATGAAGAAGCAGCTCTGGCTGTTTCGGATGACTTGTCAGTGTTGCTTTTCAATTGCACTGTGCTGTAACTATACTTACATACTGGTAGGAAGTTTATTACTGGTCTTACAATTCCAGCTATACCCAAGGCTAACTTTTCTTTTTATTTCTCCACAGCATACCCCCAAAACACACTTCTAGTGGTTGCAACATCCTCTGACAGAACAGAATCAGTGCAGTATTTCCGCCCTCCCCCCTTGTGCTACTTTGTTGCGTGCAAAATATAAGCAAATCCAGAGAAGTTTATTATTTAAGAGCATTTACCTTCAAAATTTCTTCAATGGAGTGGACATCACTGGGGAAGGTTTGCTACAAAAACCAAACCAAAACAGGGAAGCAACGTGAGTTTGTTTTCATCAACTGACATGAGACAGATGCACTCATCAAACACTCGCTCACCAACAGTTCTATAAATGTCATTACAATCCCTTAATAATAAAATGCTAGTAAGAATTAAAAGTAGCATCAGAAGGCCAGTTAATAATTCACTTCTATGAAATCTGGCATTTTCAAGTCTTTAGTAGAAGATACATTCTAAGCAAGATGAGAAAGGATGAAAGTGAATCAGAGCTCGTTAAATAATGGTGCTCGTTCACCTGACAAGATTACCCTTGTTTCGTGGTTCTTTGATGTATCCATGTGCGTTCAGCAGAAAAAGAAGCCAGTATAAATCCCTAAGCTTGGAGAAGGCAAAGTAGAAGTAATTTAAGTGGCAGAATCACACTACAGGGCCTTGAATGCCTGGTCTTGGACTCATAGGAACACCAAGTGCCATTATAAAAATAAAAAAGCAAAGCAACACAACTGTAACTTGTGCAGTTCAAAATGAAACCTTGCACACACTGCTGGGTAGAAGCAATATGATGATTTCTGGAAAAGCCTGCAAATCATCTGGATTTGGATGGAGGGATGGCCCCTGTACCTCTCCCACCCATTTTAACGAGAGCCCAGGCGGTGATCACCTCGCCTAGCTAGGGTCAGGTCTCCCCAGTGCAAGTATGGTGAGGACCTCTGAAGTGAGGCCAGCTCCCTGGCAGTGTCCTGGCATTCCACCAATGCCACCTGAAGGGGTCCATGCATGCCCACATGTGACAAAGCTCTTGGGAAGTATACAAAGCAAAAGCAATGCTAGTATGTACCAGTTACATAACAAACAACAGACACTGCAGATTGTGCAAACACTTAAGTCTGCTTTTAATGTATCAGCAAAAACACTTAGGAGCTCCTAAGAGGACATTCCCCTGCACATTGATGACATCATGTGTCCGCAGTGTGGCTACTGCTGGACAAGAGGGGCTTGTGAACACAGTGAACACTTTCTGCTCCCCAGGAACATGGGGATGAGGGTAAATGCACAGCCAGAGCAAGTGGCAATGCCTCCTGACAGAGTCCATCCGTCCCATTCCTGGGATGTGCAATGTGGGAGAAGATGCAGCAACAGTGTCCCTCCTTCCCATGCCCCTAGCAGCACTAGGTATTGGGGATGCTCTGAAGCACATCCTGCACTGCTTCCACACACTGACCCGTTGTCTGGCCAAGGGGGAACACCAATTCACTTCAACAGATCAGCTTCTTGTCTACTAGCAAGGCACGTGTTTTGGAAGTACCTATCATTTACATGTACTTTACTAACTGATATCTTTAAAGGAAACTGAAATGAAAAGCAGCCAAAGAGCTGAGTAGTTATATAGAGCAAAGTGCATCCAAGACCAGCGTCTTGTCTATAAACAGCAGATTCAATGGAAATATCCCATGATCAGCATCATTGCTGAAAGGGAAAGGCCAGGAAGACATTCCTCAAGTTAAAGAAAGAGGGCAGTGAGTTACAATGTCCAGTCAGAAAAACCTTTCCCAGAACACAGTAAACAGCAAAGCAAGTAAACTCTTTAATGAAGTCAAAAACCATTGTTCTCAGCACTCTCACAGAAAGGTCACTCATCTGTTTCCCATATGCTGCACTATTCATATTGGAGGGACAAGAGGGGATAAGGAATTTCTTTTCCCTGCAACCTCATTTATCCATATCTCTCTTGTAAGCTCTCATTTAGGCAGTGCTCATTTAACAAAGATTTGACTTTTCTTCAGAAAATCATGCACAAACACCTACTTCTGACCTTACTCACCCCAAGACAAATGGAAGTTGAAGCAAAGCCAGATAAGTCACATGAATGAAAGCAAGCAGCTGGGTTTATCAAGGCTTGCAGAATCGTCCTAGAGCAGGCAGGAGGAGGGGAGAGGGAGAGCAAACACAGCAACGAACTTTACCACATGTGAAAACCTGAACACTTTCACTGCCTAAAAGGTGTCCATCTTTTCCTCTTTTTCTTCCCAGCAAGCTTACCCACCTAATTTACTCCTTAAGTGGTGAACAGCAGACACAGGAACTTTCCTCTTGCTGCAGAGAAAAGCAGCATTCAACTTGCAGACTGCTTCAGAAAGCTCCAGAGATCCATAGGAGAGCACCACAGTAAAAAACCCTTCCCATAAAACAGATAAGGAACGAAGGTCTTGACTGGATGGAGTATTCGAAAGCTCTTTCAACAATGGATCAATTGCAACAAATCAAAATCAGTTTGCTTCTTCCATTTCAGAACCTTAAGTTTTATGAGGTGGTAACTGATGACAAAAGTGGAATTCAATTGACCTGAGAATCAGCGAATATCTACAAGAGCCAGTCTGGACCTCTCCTTGTTGCCACGCAACTCACACCTTTTCTGAAATTGATACAAGGTTTACATACACGGAGTGTTTACAGTGCAATTGCCAGGAGAATTTATAGTAACCCCAAAGGGGTTCAGTAACTTTCACTAACTGTTCAGTAACTGCCTGCTGCTCTTCATGGGTCCAGTGGCTGAGCAGAAACCACTTTGTTCTTCACAGAACAAAATTTAAAGGAAAGAAAACACACAATACTGAACAAGTACTGCAGAAGTACACATCAGCAGCACAAGGACCTCTATTTTTGTTTTTTAAAGACACAAGATTTAAGTACATGTGCCCAAAATACCTTATGTTCTGTATCCCCAGAGCTGCATGTATCAGGAATGCTCAGGTTTGCTTTTATCTTTGGCTAGCAGTTGACTCCCGGACACCAAGTCAGGACACACTAGGAAGCCCATGCCCCTGCTAGAGACTCTCCCTGAAGAACATAGGGTTTTAGGTATCTTTAATCTCTGTTCTGATATCCTGCTGCACCCTAAGACTGAAAACCTGAACACTTTCACAGCAGTTAAATGTGCAATGGACAAGTGAAACTGCTGCCTGCAAATGGACTTGCAACACCCTTATCAAAAACAAGGCAAATCATTTGCTCTAGAGATTAAAATCACACACCATTCTGTATATACATAGAAAATATTTCAGTGCCAAAACTACAACAAAACTGGTCAGAGCCATTTGACTGCACTGGGAAACCCTCCTGTCTCTTGGGTAGGCCTGTGACTGTCTACTGCAAGTCTGCAATCTGTCCTAGTCCCTGTGCCCCAAGCCTGCTGGCCCTGGAGAGGGTGGGCATGCTCCATCCCAGCTGCAGTGACTCCATCTTTTACAAAGCTCAGCATCCAGTGCCTGAAGGAGCTGCACTTTTCTGCATGCCAAGTAATTTCTTGCACACCCCTTACCTTTTTTTTTCCTCCCTTCAAGTCACATCTCTGTGGTATTTCAGCCTGCAAACTACCACATTGAACCACAACTACCACCCAGCAGCAAGGACTGTACTTGCTAGTTTTAAGAGTTTGGGGAAAATAATAGATACAATGTTGCTCAAAGAAGAGTCAAAAAGTCATAAAGTCATACAATTCACTAAAATGAGATCAGCTCCACTGAGGACTGTGGGTGTGGAAGATCAAATATTACATGCTGCTGTCTATCCCCACTAGCAGTTTGACAGCCTTTACAGGGAACACTGTATCATACTCTCCACAGACAACTCAATTTAAGCCCTGTGTATATTCGCTGCTGACAATGACAACTGCACAATCTCCAGATAGGATTTCCTCATGCCCCATTCATTCTCGCTGTCAGTTTGGGAATGATGGCAATGCCTCCAAGTGCCACTCACAAAACATTTCGATGGCTGAGGTCAAGAGCAATCATGGGACATCCAGAACCCTTTTTTTTTTTTTTTTTTTTCAATGCCAATGTTCCCATCCAAACTGATGCTGCATTTCAATAACAGGCACTCCTCTCCACAATAAAACTAATTTGCATTCCAAAGTCTGTTTTGCTCAAATAAAGGCCCAACTCTCAGTAATCTCACAGCCTCCAAGAAGGTCTGCAAGGTAGCATGCTTCTCCATTTACTATCTCCTCCTAGCAGAAGTCACCACCAGAGCTAGCTGCGCATGCCCACTGTCCTCTACTGATGCAGGCCCTCAAACTATGGCGAGGTTAAATAAATTTAAACTTGGAAAGAAACCTTGTTCAGAAAGACAGAAAACTACTTTAAGAGAGCTAACTGAAGAAAGTGCCACCTTCGTAATTTGTAGTGCTTAAACAAAATCCCCAGGGAATAGCTAACACAGAGAAAAACGTAAAACTATACTCATATAACATACAATAGGAGTGGAATCTGGATTGATGAATTTCTATAATTTTCACAAAGCTAATTGAAGAGATTACTTCCTTACTTGCAAGCTTAAAAAGCAAAGAGAAAGGTTTAAAAAGGTCAAGACAAAATAAAGTATCTTTTTGATGTAATTGGCATGAGACATTTCCATGTCAAGTATAATTTTGGTTTTAAGGTTTTTGAAACAAAAAGCTGGATAAACATAAAGCCCAAGCCATTACATAAATATTGACTATAGAGAAACACAGACTACCATAAATACAGCTTTTAAGTCTCTCACAGTTACTAAAGAACAAGCAGTATGTTCTTAAAATGGTGAGATGCTACCATGTTATCTTCTTTTTATAATATTTGCAATATATACATACATTTTTCCAATTCATCAACCTGCACAACTGGATCATGAAAGCCAAGTAACATTTTGCAAAGACATAACATCTCAAGGTTAGCAAAAGACAGTGCTACAAGCCAATAAGCCTGAAGTACTGTTAAGTATATCTGAAGTTGTCGGAAAAAGACTTCACTCAAACCTCTTGGTTCAACATAACTTCAACACAGTAGCTCAGACTAGCATCACCTAAATCCCACATTCACTCTCTACCCTTGGAAGTTGCCTAAAATCACTCAATTCCTTTTTCCTCACTAGTGGTAACCTCAGCTAAGAGCAAATCTCCATGCAGATACCTGTGAAAGTTTAAATAAAACAAAAAAAGAAGTAGCATATATTTTCAGGGTGGGGTGGGGGGTAATGTGAGTGAGGGGAATTGTCTTTTGTTTTGATTCAGGTTGTTTTGACAAAAGTGGTGCACTTTATCTACTGTGGGTACAAACACTTTGGAAACTTCTGCAAGTGCACTGCCCAGATAATGAAGATGGGAAGACCTCAGAGCCATTTCACATGCTGCTTCTATCCTTTTTCACCTTCAGGGGAAATGCAGTTGACGAAGTTACTTCAGAGAGATTAATTAATTCCTACAGACTCCAGCAATTCTGGTTCTGCTCACTTAAAGGCACACAGCAAAATATAACAATGTATCCAGAAAGCCAATGTATGGTTACAGAAAACAAGAGTGTATATAAATACCAGAGGCTCGGGTGATAAATTTTAATGCAGTCTCTTTACCAGAGTAATAAAGACATTAATGCTTGCACTTTATCAGAGTGTAAACAACTCAAAGATCTGCATTAATTACCATCTACAGGATAACCTACTGCAGCTGACCAGACAAAGGAGTATTTTGCTTTGCTCTACAGCATCATTTTCCTGGTATGTACATACCAGGGTACCATGTGATCTGCTGACTTAACTATGCGAGGGGATTTACCCTTGCCCATTAAAAGTCAAAAAAAACAGCCAACTAAAGGATTAAATCCTACTTTGATCCTGAGCTGAAAAGGACTTCAGGACCAGAGCTAATATAATTTCCAGAATCTGTACAAATATAAGCAGCCCTAGAAGTCGTATGAGGAACTAGTCTGCCTTTACTACAACAGGACTGCAAAAGTGCACAGGTGCACATACCTGCAAAAGAAGAGATGGAGCTCTTAATTTAGAAAACAATTAAAAATCTACACAGGCATTCAATTCAGGCTGTATAGTAACTGTGATGAAACTCTCAGAAATACCTCTCTCTTTACGAGCAATTCCAAACAACCATGCACTTTGATGAGCACATAGCTCTGCTCATGCCCTGAGCCTTGCACAGCTCTGTTAGAGATAATAACAAGACAAATGAGGAAATCAGGATAATAAGAATCACCCAAAACCAAACTAAATTGCTTGAGAAACCACCTGGTACACAAATGAGATGTCTCACTGGCCATAACATGTAGGTTAGACGCTCAACCATCAACCAGAAGCAGTGAGGTCCTGAACTAAGACAGTTAAGGACTTAACCTAGCAAACAATCATCTCCTTTCTGTTGACTCAGCTCCTTTGATCACCTGGCCTGAGCACCAGATGAGTACCAGAACTGGTGCAGCTGAGGGGGAAGGAGATTGCATTCCCACAAATACTCAGCACATCTGCAGGGAGCAAAGGTCTTAATTTTTTAATTTTAATTCCCTGCCTTCAGGCAGGTTCCTTGGCTTATGAGAGCAATCTGAAGTCAAAACCAAGCTGGTGCTTCCAAACACGTCACTCATGGAGGATCGAGATCAGTAAAGAGCCCACACACAGGAACCAGAGATTTTTAAGCCAGTTGGCTCCTCTTCACAGCACTGTGGGGCTGCAAAACCCACAGCACTGGAAACAGCATAGAACAAGCCCTGGGCGCTCCCCAGAGTTTCACTAAAAGCATCTCAGGGCAGCAGTGTCCGGGCTGCACAGCAAGAAGCTCTGCCAGGCAGGCAGCAAAGACAGGAAAGTCTGCAGGGAAGGCACAGGCCACACAGGATAGCAGAGGAGTTTCCTCTACTGCATTCCCGCACCATCTGCAACACTGTGGGTAGCCAGTAGAGAAATCAATTTGAAGGGCACATGATCCAAAACATACATAAGTACCAATGAAAATGATTCAGACACGTCACGTGCACCTGTAAATGTGAGTTTTTGCAAGAATCACAGAATATCAGGGATTGGAAGGGACCTTGAAAGATCATCTAGTCCAATCCCCCTGCTGGAGCAGGAACACATAGATCAGGTCACACAGGAATATGTCCAGGTAGGTTTGGAATGTTTCCAGAGAAGGAGACTCCACAATCTCCCTGGGCAGCCCCTTCCAGTGTTCCCTCACCCTCACCGTAAATAAGTTTTTTCTCATATTTAAGTGGAATCTCCTGTGATCCAGCTTGCACCCATTTACCCTTGTCCTATCCCTGGATGTCACTGAGAAGAGCCTGGCTCCATCCTCCTGACACTCACCATTTACATATTTATAAACATTAATGAGGTCACCCCTCAGTTCCCTCTTCTCCAAGCTAAAAAGATCCAGCTCCCTCAGCCTTTCCTCATATGGGAGATGATCCACTCCATCATCCTGGTAACCCTGCCCTGGACTCTCTCCAGCAGTTCCCTGTCCTTCTTGAACTGAGGGGCTCAGAACTGGACACAATATTCCAGATGGGGTCTCACCAAGGCAGAGTAGAGGGGGAGGAGAACCTCTCTCGACCTACTAACCACCCCCCTTCTAATACACCCCAGGATGCCATTGGCCTTCTTGGCCATGAGGGCAGAGTGCTGGCTCATGGTCACCCTGCTGTCCACCAGGATCCCCAGGTCCCATTCCCCTACGCTGCTCTCCAACAGGTTATTTCCCAACCTATACTGGTACCAGGGGTTGTTACACAAAGGGAAAACATCAGTATCACAGCTGCTGCAGTAAAAAAAAGACCTCTACAAACCACAGGAGAACTGACTACACTGGGTGTCACGGTTTAACCCCAGCTGGCAGCTGGAACCATGCCATCACTTTGTCACTCCCCCAAGATGCAATGGGGGCAAGAATCAGAAAAGTAGAAGTGATAAAAAGACACACCATGGGTTGAGATAAAGACAGTTTAATAGGTAGAGGAAAGGCTGTGCATGCAAGCAAAGCAAAACAAGGAATTCATTCACTGCTTCCCACAGCAGGGCTCCATCATGCACAGCGGTTACTTGGGAAGACAAACACCATCACTCGGAAAGTCCTCCTCTTCCCCTAACTTTATATACTGAGCATGACATCACATGGTGTGGGATATCCCTTTGTTGGGGTCCACTGTCTTGGCTGTGTCCCCTCCCAGACTGCTCACTGGCTGGGCAGTGCAAGGAGCAGAAGAGGACTAGAGAGCTTAGCAACAACTGAAAACACCAGTAAACTATCAAAAGCATTTCTCATCTCAAATCCAAAAACATAGCACTATATTAGCTGCTAATAAAGTTATGTCTATCCTAACTGAAATGACGACAGTGATGAAGAACAAATGAAAGAATCAAAATTACATCAAATAAGAGCAAGGTGCAAGCAGGTGATTAATACAAAGTGTTCTTCCAATTTGTTTCAGGTTCAGGAATTGTAAGGTTTGAGGTTTCTGTTTGATTGTTTCTTTTTTAAAGTTCATAGAAAAAAGTATTAGCATTTTTAAAAGGAAAATATGGAATTTGAGCTAAAATTTACTGAGATGAGTAATTTTTTGCACTGTTGCCTGTGAGCTTTGGATTAAGTCAATAATAAATCAGATAAATGAGTCTGCAAAGACTTCGAAGCAGGATGAGACCATCTCTTCCCTGACTTCAGTGTGCAAGTACCTTCATACATTTAGGTTTTCTGTGGTGCCAAATTTGGATTGAGCTCAAAAACATTTCAGAAACTATTTCAGAAATAAAAAAGGACTTTCATTACCTCATCATGAACTCTTTGTTGATATAATTATTTTAAAATATCAAAACGTACAGGACAAAACATGTCCTTAATGACTGGCTTCATAAATTATAACTACAGATTTTGAAGGTCATTTTGTTATGCAGTACATGTCCTAAGGTTTCACTACTACTATAAAATAATGTACAGATACTATTTGGCAGCGGAATGCCTGTAACAGCAGTTTCAGCTGTTCTAGGAAATTCAGTAACATGCTGTCAGAGAATGATAAATCTGTAGGAAGGGACTAGTAGGTTGACTAAGACTAGGATTATTTTTAACAAGAGGTTAAAAATTATCCCAAGACACATCACTTTTAGCACAAAAGAAAGCTGACCTCATTTCAACAAAAACATGGTAAACAACAGAAAAGACAGGGAAAGGTAGACAAGAGATGGATAAAAAGAGAAAATAAACCAAAGAAAATTAAAATAGAAAATCAATTTTATAAAACCCTTATTATTAGACTATCTTTGTAGAGAGAAGAAATTTGCAGTACTAGCAAGGCACACCACACAGCAGCAGCTGTTTGGGAATGCAATTGTTCAAGTTTTCTTCTAGTTTCAGGTAACCAGTTGGGCGGGCTTACTAATGAAGGATAAGCAGGAATGAGCAACACACTCTACATCTGCCCTCTCACTGACTCAGTTCTTGAACATTATAGAGTGAGACTGGAATAATTCCAGCAAATCAAAACAAAGCTAAAGTATATCTCCTTGCCACTGCTTACAGCATTGTTTCACTTCTATATTTCATGGAAAACAAAAATACTTTTTGCTTTATGCACACTAAAACAACGCTGATGCATCACCAAAATGTACAGAAGGGCTCTGCCTCATCCAGCAAGATAAAATCTTCAAAATTACATACTAAGCATATTTCTTTTCACATTTGTGTTTACGCTGCTTACTTGTTTTTGATACCCAAGACTTCATCGTAGATTACAAATCCAATCCACCTGTCTCAAAGTCCACAGGAGACTTCTGAAATAATTTCTCTGGGTGCTATTTCAGGTCCTCTGTGGGCATTAGTGTTTAACCAGCAGTTTTCACGTAGCCAAGACTCCCACTGGATGGTTTCACAAGCACACTTAACCCATTTGAGTCCACTCTTCTCCTTTCCAAGGCAAAACCACAGTTACTCCATTGCAACAATGCAGCACTCTGTGTGTGTGGCTTCTGCCACAACATCAGTGCAGCAACCTAGCTCACAAGAGAAGGTAGCATCTCCAGCCTGCCACCACCCTCATTACAGGTCTGAAAACAAATCAAACCATTTCCATGAACTTCAACTCTTGCTTTCTTCAGCTGACACTGAATGATCCTGGCAGTTTAAGCGTTTTACATCAAAATGCTCAGTAAACAACAGTTGTACCATCATGTTCCTGCATGGGTGCCTGGAGGAAATGAAACACTCTAAGGATATGTACATGCTTTTCTAATTCTGAGATGGATTCTTTTGCTCAATCTGAAAATAAGTGCATGGGCCTCCTTCTTGTGATCAGTGTAAGTAAAAAAATCACTGTTTTGTCTTCCTTTGTCTGAAGGAGCAAAGGGTTTTGTGTTCTGGAGGAATGGTCTGTTCATATGTTTTAATAAAGGATTCTTTACAAATCTGGAGTTGATGCAAGCAATTCATATATCCCTTGTTAGCCCTCATATAATAATAACATAATTAAAATCCAGAGAAACCAAATATGAAAAGTGCACCATCATCTGCATATAGCCATGTAGACAAAAGTTCTAGCCAAGAGTGATTATTTCATTAGTAAAATTGCTCTACTTAGAGCCTTTTCACAAAAGCACCTCCCCTTTGTAACTACCATCTGTATAGTACCTCTCAACCTGATTTTGACCCCTTGATTCCCCCAAGCTTTCTTACCTACTGTTCCCTTTAAATCTTTCCAGTGAATAATTTTAATACAAGAATCTACATGTACTGTGTCCATAACAGACTGAGTCTGTGTCCTCTCGTTCCTTTCAGAACAAACACAAGATATCTTCCAATGTAAGTGTTGAAGGAATGAAAATCATTTGAGTAAGTGCAGCAAACCATTTCAGTTATTTTCTCATTTTCTATACTACCTTGTCACAATTTGTTGTTTGAGTAGCCTGACTCCTAGCCTACTCCAGAAAAAAGCTAGTCACTGCAGCTAATGCAGATAAAACTGTACAAGTAGCAGAACTAAACAGAACTCAAGTCACAGGAGATTTTTGTTGATAATATCTGTCAGATGCATAAATGAATCTATAGTCTGCTGACATAGCTAAGTTTGCATATTAATTTCTGTTACTATAAAATAGTCATGGTAAAAGAGCAGGGCAGGAGGAGAAATCACAACTTTAATATTATTCTGGAGGCTGGGGGAAAGACAGCTCAGACCTAGTTGAAAGAAAATGAATTTAAAGGTTTTTCTAGAGGAAAAATAGCTGGAAATCACACAATAGGGTGCATCAACATAATATGTATAATTTAATATATGATCATAGCAGGAATGTTCTATCAACGTTAATACATCTATTCGTGTCATATCAACTATTAGAATAGCAAAGCATTTGAAACCCAAAAAGTGCCATAATTAAATTATAATTAAAATATAATTAAGTATGCATCATAAGTTAGGAAATTCAAGCGATAGGGTATTTATTTCAAAGGTATCAAGTTTCTCAGAAGCCCTAATTTTACTTCCTAAAGTGATTTATCCATTAAAGGATCCACATTTTGCTAGAGGTGAGCAGAAATTAGGCTCTTAAAAGCAAATAGCATTTTGCAAATAAATTCTATTCCTTTAGATCCGAGCTGAGAATAGCCACTTTTTGGTAGTACAATCTTCAAGCAGCCTGACTTCTGATGTCAACCATAAGTTTGGCACTAGTATGGTTTCTCTTCCATGGTTATAGTAATGTAATACATATTATTTTATTACAGCTAGTATACTTCATTTCCAAATCCCCCAATGTGAGCTTCAGACATTATTTGACAGTACATCCTGATCTTCACTTGGATTCAAGGAAAAGGTAAGAAAACAGTAAACTACACTTGTTAAGACCATCAAGGAAATAGGAGGTTTGAGTGGTGAGAGGTGTCCCGTAGTTCTGGGGATCATCTCAGATAATTAACTACTGCCACCTTGCAGAGGATTTTTGACTTTCCAAATATCACTATCCCCTTGGAAAACAAGCCAAGTTAGATTTATGATGGCAGTGGTGACACTTGGTGCACTTCCCCTTAACAACTCAGTAAACAAGACTTGGAGATGCATGGTCTCACACTGTTTTAATACTTAATAGCACTACTTTTTTGAATCAAGTCCTTTTCCTTTGATTTGTTGGTCTGTTTTGAAGAGCAGTACCCCATGCAACCTCTCTGCATTGCCACCACTGCAAATAAAAATTTCAAAACCAGAAGAATTGAAAAGGCAGACTGGAGTCTGAAGCAGCCTCACCAGTCCCAGACCAGCACCTGGTACAGCTCTGTGCTGCTGCCTGGGACAGACCACACAAACTTGGAGGGGAGCCAGAAGGTATCAGCCACAAGCACCACTGCATCAACACAAATAAGAGGGAATAATAATGGGGTGCTTGTCAGAGGGTCCAAAGGTAGTATTCCCAAAGGGAAAAAGAAAAGGAAGCAAGCATTTGTGTTTAGAGACATGAGTTTTATCTCTCTCCTCAAGAGAGCAAAGCTCTTAACTTTTTGAACCTTAAGGTAAATTTAAGAAATATTTTTAAATGCTTCAAAACTAAGGAACTTGTTAAGTTCCAAGGAATAATAAGTGCCTTATTAAGTCATATGTACACAGAAGAAAGCTGCCTTCCCTGAGATTAGTATCTCCCTTATCTTGTCACAGAAGACTGGAAACGACAGCAAATCTTGTCCACCAGTTACCTGGTCACTCTTCCTAGTATACAAAGCTATCTGTTGAAGTAGCTTAACTTAAACTTCTGGCTGTAAAAGCAGTTTCCAAGGTAGACAAGGCCTGCTCCTAGGACATAATTATTATTACTCAATTGAACATGCAGACAGATGCTTTCATCCTCTCTTCAGCTAACAGCTTTGAGCACTCAATGCAAAGGCTGCAGCACGCTCACCTTGTCTGCCAGATAGATACAGAAGCCAAGGCTGGATGCAGCCTTCTATGACTTGCGTTGCTCATGCTGTGTCTAGAACAACCAGTCTTGAATTAGTATTTAAAATCTGTATATAGAAGATACTCACCTTAGAAGGAATTTTTATCCCCTAAATCTGCATTAAAGACTATAGATGGTGTTTCCCAAATTCCAGAAATTCTTTACAGCCAGGCTTACACACTGCTGAGCTGTCAAATACAATTTTTCTTTGCAGCTAAGTGAAGTGTGAGGTGCTGAGCTTATATACCTGGCTGGCATTTCAGAAGTGATCCCTCCCAGTCAGGTGTATTAGGAAGGCTATCAGACAGCAGCCTTCTGGACTCACATAGCTGTCAGAAAACAAAGTGACAGGAGTGACAGTTGACAAAGTGACAGTTCACTGTTTCCTTCTTCATTTGTCTGATCTGGAGGGAAGAAGCATCTTTTTTGCTTATTTAACATAATGTCTGAATGACTTATAATTACAATCTAGCCAAGGGAGGTGGTTACAAGAATTACCAAGGCACTAGCCACCCTCTGCCTAAGGAAATGCTTTTCTGCATCTTTCCCTGAAGCAGCTTTTAGAGAAGCAAACTAGAGAAGACTTAATTACTTGTGGTGCTCGTTCACTACACTAATTTCCAGATTTTCCTTATTACTGTTTCACTGCCTATGTTTTTCTCGATACATAATTGCTCACATGATGGCAATATTTGTGTAAAAAGTTCACATGAAACAGCAGCAAAATACCACTTTAAACCACTTTAAAAACTTTAGGGATGTGAGCAGGCAGATTGATAACTGATAACTTTGTAGTCATACAATGGATCAGGCTCAACACCTTTGTGCACTGCAATTTGTTCTCTATGTCCTCTCAGGCAAGGTCTCTACAACAGGATAGCTTCACATGCACTCCCCAAACAACCTCCTACAAGCTGGACAATCGTTTCCCTTATTGGATTCTGAGGGAATATCTAAGGAAAGGGTAGGACATATCCAAGGGATTACTGCTATCATAGAAAACACAAAAATAAATACACAGTGCTTCTCCTCCTGCTATCACTATAGAAACGTGCATAGTATTACTGTGGTAAAATGAATATTGCATTAGCAGAGAGCAGAAGGAACAGAACTGATCCTGCTATGCAGTACAGCAAACCAAAGAGGCAAGGAAGTCAGCCTGTCCTCTCCATTGATAAAGCACAGATGGTATTCTTTCAGCACATCCAGCCAACGATTAACAAAGCAAAATTGCAAACAGACAAGCGACATGACAGCCAAGAACACCTTTAGTAAGACACTTCAAGTGAGAACATTAAGGCTGAAAATACAGCACCTTTCACCATTAGTAAACAGACAGTGGTCCAAGCAAGTCTGAACTACAGCTTACTCAGAACAGCAATGGTCTGACAGTGATGAAATAGCAAAACATTCCTTGTATTAGGAAGAAAGACCAGGTTGGCAGGATCCAAATATGACATGACTTTGTCTTCTGTTACATGAGTTCACCCTCCATCTTCTAAAATCTGTATCGGTCTTCATAAGCCACTGCTATTCAAAATGCAATATGCACAAGGCATATTTAAAAAAAAAAAAACTGGTGTTGTTATGCCATGTTAAAATAAATTCTAAGAGTTTTAACAGAAATAAATAGCACGGTGTTAATAAGGAATCATTCCATACATTGCTTGTTTTACAGTAGACATTTAAAATGTGCAGTCACCTTGCCAGTGTTTTCACTTGTAAACACATTCAGCAAGTTAGCCTTAGAAATTGGGGGGGAGCACTCACTCAGAATTTTCTCCATTTCTCTGGGCTTGATCTCTTAACTTCAGGAGTTTTTCCCTTTGGGAGTGCTCTGTTTATTGAATTCAATAGTGGATTAAAACAAATACTTGAATTTAGGCTCTGATTAAAGAGGAATAACATCTCTCAAAACTCTGCTAATACAGAAACTTCATTTTCTCAACATCTCAAGAAAAAGTAAATATAGCTATGTTGTTGCTATTCTTTCTAAACTGAAAGACTGAAAGAGGAAAAGAGATCTGAAAACTGTAAGTTTGTTGGGTTTTTTTTAAGGGACACTTTTCTTTTGACTTAATGGAGTTAAATAAGCTAGCCAAGATAGTATCTCTGACTGTGACATCATCTAAACTCTATAACAATGTATTGAATAGCAATAGTTACTAATTTTCTTGAAAGGAAAGTGCTTATCTGGATAAGTTACCCAAACTGGTGTTTCTGTACATAATAGGAGTTTAAGTGAAGCTTGATATTTTTTAAAAATATTTTTACTAATATTGAAGGTGACTAACTTGTTAAAAATTAATCCACAAGGCCAGTACTACTGAGGTCTATTTCCTAATCAGCCAAGGCAAACATCACACTTGTTTCTTCCACCTTTGATTCAAAAAAGCTCCATTTTAAGCAAAGGCCAAAGTGACTAAATACAGTATCCTGGAGAAGCAGGACTCATAGAAAAGAGCAATGCCTTTTATTAGATGAAGGTAGATGTGGGGAAGGGAGGAGCAGAGGACATTTTCCAGCACCAAGCCCTTGTAGGTTCTGAAAGAAACCTTGAGCCCTGGCCATGCAGGACTGCAGCTGCAGTTTGTTTTCCATGTGATTGTGCATATGCAAAGGCAGCTGAGCCGACAGCAGAGCCTATCTGGGAAACGCACATTTTGCTCAGGGCAGGATGGACTGCTAAAATTGCATCTCACACTGTTTGCTACACCTGACTGCAGGCAAGAAGAGCAACTCAATATCCAATGACATTTATGAATAATTTGACCAATCAAACAATTTGGCAAGAAAATACGGCACTGCTAGTGTAGTTTAGAAAGCAAAATCAGTGTGTTGAAAAGCAAGAGATCCAAAAGGTAGGGATATCACCTTTTCCAACTGGGGATATTCTGCTGCTTAAAACATTTTATCACTAATTTATTGTCTAAGTAATAAATTGTCATCATTGTGATGATGAAGACTGGCAACTAAAGCTTGGGAGGGAGGGCGATATTAAAGATAATTCAGACAGCAACATCATTGAATGAAAAACGAGACCTGAAATATCAAAGAACAGAACAACCACAGAAGGAACAAAGAAGAGGCATACTGATAGAAAACAGATGCTATGCTGAGTGGTATGCTATGGCAAGAACACTACTACATCCTCAATGTTATTTCAAAAATTAACATATCAATGTAAACAAGCTTTGAAAACAGTACAGCACATCAGCCAGGGATGTTGAAATTCAGGATCGGTATATCACTGGTTCAGAAAAAGCCATCAGCTTCAGAAGCAGCCAGTACTGCAGACCACAGTGCTGCTCACAGAGAGCTGGACGCCCACTCTAAGCCCATCCCTGCCCAGAATGCCAGCGCTATGCTGTAGCCAAGGTGTATATGTTCTTCAGAGAGCTCTGGCAGCTTCATGTCCTACCAGGTAACATTGGGAATCATTTATGCAGTACAAGACTATACTAGCTGCCCTTTCAAGCTATTCATCATCCAAACAGCAGCAAAACTTTTCTCCCCTTAATACTTATGCTCATTGAAAACCAGAGAACTCGACCAATACATCAGCGTTACAACTTCTTGCTGCAGGATCTGTATGAAGTAAGAGCACTCTTGATCACAACAGAGACAAGAAGCAAGAGCAGTACCACCAGGCTCATCATAATATGCATCACTGTGCTCATGTAGACAATACCTACGAAGCATCATTAAGCTGTAAAATGCCACTTCCACTGTGGTTCACTAGTGAACCCATGAAGAAACAAAATATAAAGCATGTGTTAACCATTTCCTTTCAAACAATGCAAAGGATCAGATCAAAGACAAGAAGGTGCTCAAACTACCACTAGGAGAGTATTAATACGATGCCCAGTGTATGAAGACAAATCTGTGTTTCTTTCATGAAAATGCATTTTCTTGAACAAGACACTAGAGGTACACTGTCAAATTAATTCAGAGGCTTGAAACAGACAGATTTGCTCTCTGAGGAAACATCTCCAGTGGCATTTAGGACCATCAGAAGAATGACTCCCAGCCTGGCAGTTAGCTACAAAATGCTGCTTAGCTGGCGAAAATCACAACTATACACTAGTGGTTCAAGACTTGCCTCCTTTATAAGCTATTTCATCCTCCAATATCTAGAGAAGTTAATTTACACGGGGCAGCCTGCAATTACAAGACTTACTGAAAACAGCTCCCTCTCCCCACTAGCCCATCCTTCAGTGACCTGCTCCCAGCTAGACACAAAAGCCAGACCCAGGCAAGACTCCCCTGGAATTTACAGGGCTCAGTCACCTGCCTGGGTTTCACCTCCCATTGAAGCCAGTACCTGACATTTCCCTGGCAGAAGTGGCTTAGTGCCGAGCCAAGCCACGCCTGTGCGGTGCACTTACCTCCGTGAACATGCCTTACTGCCTTCCTACATGGCAGGGGAGATTTCCTGTTTTCATACATACCCTTGTCAGCCCTAATCAGTGTCAACAGGCTATGGTGTCTTTTGCGCTGGTGGAATCAGCCCTGATAGGAAAGAACTTTTAATCTCTTCCCTTACACAGAACCATGAAAAGCTGTGAGCACTCCCAGGCATAACTAACTCCCTTGGCTCCTCTCTGAAAAAAGCTCTCTCAAGCACACAGTTGCCTAGCAATATTTGCCTTCCCCCTGTACAGTTCAAATTGGCAACATCTGTCCCTTTGGCACTTTCCACTTGTGCAAGAAACAGCACAGAGATTTTCAAAAATCTACAAACAGGTTGGTGGAAGACATTTTGCTTGAGCTATTAGTGCTGCTTTGGTATTTTATTGCTGGTTTATTTCCAGCCTGGATAAAACATGTGGCTTCTTCCAAAGGAGAGGCACACAAGGGAAAAAAGCCCTCCACATCCAGTGGGACTCACCTATTAAATCAAACACAAGTAGTTTGTTCTGTTTACATAATTACACCTACATGCTGTGGCTTGGTTTAGGAAAAAAACCAAAACAAAACCAACCAAAAAACTGCACTGCCATGTAATTCTCCCCCATCCACTGGGACTGACTACAATTTCTCCTAAGATACTGCATGCAATTCAAGTGAGAGAAAACAAAAGAAAACAAAATCTGTTCAGGTTTTCAAAAATGCAATCCTGACCGCATAACCAGTAGCATTCTGTCAAATCCCCAAACTGATGTGTCTATAAAACCTTCTCAGTGATAAGGGTCAATGCCTCTGCATGTATCTGCAGTATAACTGCTGTAGCAAATGAGGGGAAAAAGAAATTAACGTAAGAGCATAAAAGGCACAAACTGCTTTCACTTCTAGGAGCCAAAAAAGGGCCACGGACAAGACTCAAGAAAAAGGATAGATCATTTGGCACTGGATATTACTAAAACCAGCAGAGAATCCTCTAGTTAACCTTTCTCTAGCTGCAACTCATTTCAGTTCAGTCTTACCACAACAGCTAAGGGTTACTAGAAAGGTCTTGGATTACACAGCTTTGGACATTTACATGCAAGTTCTTAGGGATGTTTACTGGGAATGATATAGCTTGGTTTCAGCTGTTTTAGTGTACAGGACAAAAATTTTCTACTTCAGACTCCAAAGGAATCCTAAAAATAAATAATAAATAGTTTTTAAACAACCCCTTACATTTTCATTCTATCACGTTTATCGCCTCAGGATAAAAGTGCCAAACTTTTTATACTTCTTACAATCAAAGGCCTCAAAGCTGCAGGACTATGGAGTCTGGAGACCAGGCAGAGAAACAGTTGAGGCCACTGCAGTCACTTGCTCCTCTGAGATAAGTGTCTGGCTTTACTTTTGAAACTGGCAGTGATAAGCTGTCAGTGGCCATTTTTTGTCTAAAGCTCATTAACACGCATGTCCGCCTGCTACCTCTCCCTGCCTCCACTGCTTGCTTCAAAGTTGTCTTATTGGAAGGTTTGGCTGTCATCTGCTCTTAGCCTTCTCCTCGGGCTTCCCAGATCACTTTTCTTGTTTGTTAGTCAAAATATTGGGCAGTAACAATCATTAAATTAGCAAGTATGAAATGCCTCTTGTAATGGTTCTGCTGCTAATCACAACCTCCTTGAATTTCGTTCATTATGTGCACCCACAAGTAAGGAACCTGAGTTCTATTTTAATTTTATGCTTTGTCCCCACAACAATTCCCTCTTTGAGATGCTACTGCATGAGTGCACATTACTCTGGTCAGACAACAGTTTTGCATACCAGCAGTCACCACTGGAGACCCATATGAACATTAACCAGGGTTAATTAACACAAAGTTTTCTTGTTTCCACACAGACTTTTAGCAGGTGCATCTGGCAATTACTACAACTTACTATGATCTACACGAGGTTTGAAAACAACCACTTCAGTTTAATAAAACAGTAAATCTTGTTCTTCAACAACAACAAACAAATCTCTCCCTGACACAACACCCCAGCAACTGGAAGTTCATTTCCTCCCTTACAAGCTTACTAACTCACACAAGTTTTTTCACGAACCAGTAATGCTGATGCAACTGCAGTGCCTACCTGACAGTCAAGGAATGTTTTTCACATTCCCAAGCTACTTTTATACATATATATATATACACACATATATATTATTTGTTTATTTTTCTGCAGTCTGCTTCCTTAATGGAATTTGGTTTTCCTTAAGTTGCTATTGAAGCAGCTAAGCTTTGTATGCAAAGACACAGACTGCCTCTGCATTTAAAGGATGTATTTAGAAAACTTCATTAGTTAAAAAGAGTTAGGAATAATAGTTTCCAGTTTTTCTAAGTTAGTTTTAGAGAAGCAATAACATTTGTCATTAACCCTACTAAAATGAGACTCTTTGCTATTCAGAAGTAAATAACTACCACCTACAAGGTCCACTTTGATGCTTGGCTTCAATTCATAACACTGCTTGGGGTCAGATAATTCATGCTGGTCTCCAGTCTGGGTCCTTCTACTGAAATTTAACTTTCGGTAAGCAGGTCTGGCAAGGACTTTACAATCATCCCAGGGAGGGGAAGCAGCACAGGTTTAAGTAATAATAACAGGAGTGGTTAAGCCTTCAAGGTGGATGGGATTCTTCTGCAAGAGCCAAACCCCCTGTATTTCAGAGGAAGGAAAATGCCCAGCACAAAACTCATAGCATTATCTCACTCCTCTTTTGAATTACATCGATACAATCAACAATAATCAGTAAAACTGAAGCAATGATACTTCAAGACACATAATTTCAGGTTCCCAGAAAGATACGCTATTACTTATGAGACAAAGCACTTTAGCAGAAAAGAATGACTCAGGCCTTCAGGTCCACAAGCTTCTCTAAAGGATTAAAATAAAGACCACAAACTTAGCACAGCTTGCAGACAAGCTCTGCAAGTTTGATTTGGTTTTGTTCAGCAATCATAACACAAGAAAAGCATCCTCATATGAAACTCCTGAAATACAGACTCTTAAACAATCTGTTTTAGCCACCTTCCTACTCTTTCTTAGTCTCCCATTACTTTGTAAAGTGATAAAATTAGCAACAAATTTGGACAAATGTTCTGCAACAGTGCCCAAAGACTCTCTATGGACAGAAGTTGGGTTTGGTGTAAGACAAAGAACTAAGTCCAATCCATACCCGATGGAAGAAGTTGTCAATGACTCAACCACTTGTTTCTTGGCATCCTCTCTTACCCCTCTTCATCACATGCTCCAGGCAGATGCAGGATACCTGTTCCTTTCTTCATACTTATTGGGCTTCCAAGCAGGAAGAACTAACACTACCCATTTCTGGTAGCCTCTGAATGTAGTACTATGCTTGCTTTTTTTTTTTCCTTTTTGTAACAATTCCTCTATTATTTGGTATTTTGCATAAAAGGCAAGCCTATACCTTGGGGCCAAATGAACAAGCAAGGTTCTCAAACCGGAAAAGTCTTGGCAGCTGAGAGCTGATAGCTGAACACTGCACCCGAGTGTACTTTCTCCAAGTATCAAAGAGGAAGATGAACAGGACTACTTCTAATTTATAACTTCTGCAGTCTGACACATTAACTTTGAACAGAAGAGTCTGATTAGACTGAAGTAATAACACAAGAGGTCCTTTTGGCTTTTGAACCAACTACCTGCTACTTGTCTCACATACTCTCAACCCTCCAGCTCTTCCCACCTTTGTTCTTGAGACTGTAAACAAACATTAAAAAAACAGTAGTAACAATTGTCATTCATTTTTAATCTGCTTCTTTAGCAGTCACCTGCCAACAAAAACAAACAAACAAAACTAAAAGATAAATGTACACAATGCTTGAGGTGAAGCAAAGAAGCCCTTCTCCAACCATGTAAGACACTTCTGACTATGAAGAGGGCAGAAGAGACAGAGAAGTAACGCCGTGTTACCTCTCATAGTGCAAAGCAGGAAGGAAAAAGGAAAGAAAAAAATCAAACAAAGAAATTTAAAAAGGAAGATGAGGGGAAAAAAGCCCAACCTGCCTTCTGTTCAGTAAATAATAAATAAATATAAGGTTGATAGAAAGACAACAATAGTAGCTTAATGCTAAATACTCTGTATTCATTAATTAAGACTAAAGGACAGTGTAATATAGTATTTTTAAGAGTTTAGTATTTAAATGATGCAGGATTAAAGCAATATATTTATTTCTTGTTTACGAAGTTCACCTGTCTGACCACTCCTGTCAGTAGAAAAACTCAGTTGCCATGGAAAGAAGTCAGTGAAAAAATATTTATCTAGAATTATCATCTAAACTTCTTTCCAGGTATTTAATCATTACTATATACTATGCAGCAATCACGTTTTAACTGGTGGCCATTCAGAAATGTTTGAGGTGAACAGAACTCGATGACAGCAATTCCACGTCAAACACAGAGACTTTTGTGCATACCATATGCTTCAAGGATAATAAAGTGTTACCAAAGAGACTTAACATGTCTGGGCACCCTCTTGTTTCTTTTTGTTGTTGTAGTAGTTTTTTTCCCTATGCGCTTCCCAGTTTGTAAGTGGAGAGTCCAATGAGGTCTCATCACATAAGATAAAAGGAGCTACTCCCTATAGGTTTATGAAACTGCCAGGAAAACAAAGCCAAATCTTTAGTGGGCATTCCTCCAGACTATGGCCTTAATAATGCTTGAGGATTTACCAACACTGCTTCTTGGCCCTGCCATCAATCAATTTCCCTTTAAGACATCACAGTCTTTGTCAATGGAGATAGAAAGGGTCTTTTTGTTGGTGTTGTGGTGCTCCTAAAGACATGAAAAGAGAGAATGACTTAAAAGCATCTTTGTTTAAGTGCTAGGAGAAGAGGTAAAACCTGCCACATTAACAGAAGGAATACATCGAAGCTTCATGTATACTCTCTTTTTAAGTCTTCTCACAATAAATTTGGAAAGATGCCTTAAAGAAATGGGGATGGTATTTCAAAGCTATGGCTTTTATTTGGGGAAAAGCTGTTCAGTTTCTTTATGTGAATGCAAAGTGAGTCACTGCACAGTTATCCGCTGTGGATTAATTCACTCTACAGTGAATCTGCTTGTCTATTCAGACTGGAAGGCTTAACTTGTCAGTGTTGCCATGAACAGAAGCTGTCAACAATGAATTCAAAGCTGTGGATGACATATGCCTTAGAAACTGAATTAGTCAAAAAATACATGGTAGAAGAAACACTTTCCTAAATGATGCCAGTGGAGAGATAACAGGAAAAAACTGTATCTGGCATGTGGCTGTTCAGTATAACTAAGACTGAACAGTTTAAACAGAATTTGTAAAACCATGCTCCCAGTTGCTGGGATGAAGAGGGAAGAAGAGCAGTTTCTGCTAGTCTAGGCCTATTCACTGTCAGGGTCATGAGGGGGCAGCAGCCTCCCTGCAGCTCCTGTTTCACCAAAACCAAAAGGGAGAGAGCCTTTCAGCTGAAAGGCTTCCCGATAAGCCTTCCCAAGATCCTTTGAGTGAATCTTTCACCTGCAAGCAATATACCCCCACTGGATGTTTCCTAGAAGCAAGCCAGCCCAGCCCTGCTCCCCAGTCACCTCTCCCGTACTGCATCTCAAAAAATATCCAGGTGTGCAACCAGTTTCTTCCTCCTCAGTCTCCAGGCTTGAGCACTGAAAGACTGTGTCATTGAAACCAAACAGAAATAAGTAAATATGACAGCAACAAGTCTAAAACAAGCAGAAAATGAAGTCAAGGATGTTTCACTAGAGCTTACAGAACCACTTATGCATGAAAACTGTCAGAGGTCACAGCCTAAAGATACCTACCTCAAATGAGAATCACTCACCATATTCACAAAAGGTTTCATCTGTCAGCTTCAAAATGGACTAAAAGCTGTTCAGTTTCTTTATGTGAATGCAAAGTGAGTCACTGCACAGTTATCCGCTGTGGATTAATTCACTCTACAGTGAATCTGCTTGTCTATTCAGACTGGAAGGCATTTTGGTTTGCGGAAAACCATTTCTTTCATTATCTTTAATTGCCCTTTTATTATGGTCTTACTCTGACACAGATTTAACAGCACTCCCACATCAGCATGGATAATGCTACTCGTGGCCTGGCAGCTGTAGGATTTTTATGGGCATATGCAATCAGTCACATGCTCATGCAAAGTAACAAAGAAGTTTCATTCAGCATACAGCATCATAGCCAATGTTGCCCTATCTAAAATCGTATTAAACCAGAGATACACAAGATGACATAAAAAGCACAAGGATGGAAAAGAGGTAAGATAAAAATTGAAATGGGACCATGGGAGTTGGGAGAGAATGAGGACATCTCATTTCTGAAAACTAAGCAGGCCCTCAAATTAAAGAATAATAATAATAATAATAATAAA
>VZTM01042063.1:0-20466 GCA_013400555.1 Jacana jacana
CTTTCATGTAACCAGCTTCTCTAATTTCATTTATGTGAAAAGATCGCTGGAAAGCAGTAGACAAAACATAGATCTCAGCTAATGTTTTTATGCTGCTGTTAGTGGTCCAGCAGCACTAACTCAGCATGGTCAACTAGAATTCATGGTATGACTTGGCAAGCTACCCTAGAAACTTTACAAGTGTTTTTGGTTGTGCTTTTTTCCTTATAAATAAACTCATTTCTGGTTTGAACTACTAGCGGTAACATAATCCTTACAAAAATACAGTGGCATATCTACTAGTACAGACTGAGCCAGTCCTGTAAGTGATTAAATTAATAGCAAAGCTGTCATAAAATGTCATACAGAATTTTAGATTATCATCATTTACAGCTATTATTGAAATGTTAAAGCCCTGATTTGGCTAAGACTCACTGACACAAACCTTGTAGGAGCTGACTTTAAGGCTTGGCTTAATTCCAAGTTCTGGCCTCAGCAATATGGTTGCCTCAGTTCTCTGAGCAATGGAGAGGAATAGGCTTCTTCAGAGATAGAGTAGGATCTTAGGAGGGTGAAATTGTCTTCTGCAGATATGCCTCTTTCTCCACCCTACTCCTTCCTCATCTCATTCTTTCTTGTGGCTGAAATCCAGGATACCTGTTTTACTGAGGTGAGTGTCTTGGTGTCATGGCTTAACCCCAGCCAGCAACTAGGACCATGCAGCCACTCACTCACTCACCCCCTCTTGTCCTGTCTATGCTCTCTTTCCATTTCTATAAGAATCTGAAAAAGACTTGACTAGTATAAACATTACCTAGCAACAATTAAAACAATAGGTGTTATCAGCATTCCTCAACATTCTTCTCATGCAAAACCCAAAACACAACAGCTACTAGAAAAAAAAATTAACTCTATCCTAGCTGAAACCAGAATACTCAGTTAATCACATACACTTGAGAGAAATTTACTTAGTGTCAGGGTGCAAGTTTTAGTGGAGAAGTAATTAAAAATTNAGGCAGTAGTATAAGCAATTATGTTCAGGGCAAAAAAGCGCCGATCAAAATGTCAGGACAGGCTCTTCTTTTTTGCAGTTGTTTTCATGTTATTTGAGAAGAGTAAAGGCTATGAAGACCTCCTGAGATTACTAGCAGATGCATATTTTTCTTTTCTAGGCATCTCCTTATTATATCCTCCTCATCACCTAAATGTATATTTTGGGTCTGCTTTCCAGCCCAGCTACAATATTATAATATATATTTTTGCTCTCTAATACCAGCAACCTGTACAGACACACACATATGTGCAAACCAGTTCAGAATTGTAAAAGTTCTCCTCCATCCATTTCGGATCCTGCAAATACCTTTGTTACATAGGCATATGTGAATGCAGGTGTACACACATACCCACACACAATAAACTTGTCAAATATACAGATTTTTTTCAAAGTGTCCTGATCTTTACAGGTTGCAGAACGATAACAGATCCTTTTTAAAATCAGGCCAATTTTATGTAAGTGCTGAATAAATTTCCAAAGCTTGACAATGTGTGTGAATGCCTTATGAGAATATTGTTCTTTATTAGAAAAAAAAATAATCCTTAAAGCCTTAACAGCTCCAGCAATGCCTCTAATGAGCTTTCTTGTTGTTTTTTTTTTCACTGAGCATGTCTTAATTAATTAATAAAAATATTATTTTATCCGTTGTCAGTAATGATATGATGAGTACCTGCATATCTTGTTTGTAATGGCAGTGGACTGTCCTAAGAGAGCAAGTCCCGCCAGAGACTTTTACTTTGGTGACCCAAATGTGCTGCCTTCAAGTGGAAGTCCTTTTGGACCTCTGCCCTACAGTTATTGCTCCTTAAGTATAACATTGCTTGGTATTCGATATGATGGTCACTGATGGTCAGAGGAAAGCCTTCTGCAGCCCTTACCCCTAGAAGCCCCAGCCTCTGGAGTAAGGATAGATTCTGGTAGCCCATGTCTCTCTTTGAGATCTAATTATATCAATATCAGTGTCACCTGACAGTAGAACCAAGGCTCTGACAATCACTTGGTAGTTTGTTGCAATCAACAATTGATACAATTTCAGTATCTGTATTTTTGGTTAAAAAAATTCATGCTAATATTGTACTTAGACATCTGAGGAAGAACCTGCAAGCTCAGAATACAGCAACAGGTGTACCGGGTCAAAGCAAAGGTCCTTCTGGTTTCATATCTAGTCTTTTGTGGTGGCCAGTAAAAGATGTTTAGAGACTAGCATAGGAACAGGAAAGGCACATAACGATATTTCATTCTCCAGTGATATTTCATACTTGAGTGATAGCCACACTCCAGGGATTTGGGAACTTCCAGAATCCTACAGGGTGTCTAGTAGTAGTTCTTGATGGATTTTTTTTCTTGCATATCTTTGTTAAATCTGTTTTCAAATCTGTGTATTTATTTAGCACTTGCTGCTTGTGGTAGCAAAGATAAATTCAATGATTCAATATGCGAAATATTTTTCTACTTCTGAATCTGCCACTTGATTATTTTATGTGATGCCCCCCTAGCTCGTGATGTAGAGTCATTTGAGTCAAATGTTTCCTCAGTGTTCTCTCCTTCCTACCATGCCTGTTATTACTTCCACTGTATTATGTCTTTGTGCACCCATACATGCAACTTCAGAATCTGACCAAAGTTTCTTTTCACTGACTAAGTCTATTTGAAGTCATCTGCAATAGCAAGGAAATTTGGCAGTTTAATGCACCTTGGAAAAAGTACTGTTTAATATCCATTACAAACTCTCAGGGTTTCTTCTAAGTAAATAAATCAGCATGTGGAATTACTAGGTTAGAGTTTCCGTAACACCATTTCCTGGAAATTATTTTCTTTTTAACAGGAATACAAAATATCTAGACCATATAGAAAAAATATTAGCAATGCAGGCTGAAATAATCAGAAGTCCTGTCTCCCTGCATGCAGTTAGCTTGCTGATGCTTTACTGGTACCATTTTTCAGAGATTTCATCCTTTTGTTTTCCCTTCGTCTCCATCTGCTCTCCTCAGATCTCTTTTCTGGTGAGGCAGCATAGTATTTGAAATCAAGCTGTTTCTGGGGGAAGTCCAGGCCCTTCAGAAACAGTCATTAATTCAGTCAGAAGATAGTTTTATCCTTACTCCTGTTAATACGAAGTAGTCTCACTGTCCTGGCAATGCACACAGACATTTTAACAACTTCATTCGGTGAGGAGCAAAACTGTACTCACACTTTATGACCCAGTTGCACGTTTTAGTGTGAAGGATTTTTTCTTTCCTGCCCCCCACAGATTCTTGATAAGTGGAACCAAAGCTCACCATTGTCTTTAATGGAAACCAGGGACAATGGTGGGTCAAGCACTGGTAATTGATTTTTCAGCTACTTGGCTCCAAGAGTATATTGAATGATATTTCAGAAGAGATGTTTTTGTCTACCAGCAGAGGATGAAATGAAAAAGATAGGATTTCAAGGCTTTCTACCTGCTGGACCTAAGTGTTTCCATATGCATAGGAGCACCTTGTAAACCAGGAGCTGAGCTGTGGAAAATCAAAGGCTTCAATAGAAACATAGCTCTTGACCAGGGTACGTTCTTAACCAGGGCATGTTAAAAGCTTCATCAAAGGCTTCAATAGAGGCATGGTTCTTAACCAGGCAGGCTTGGTTCTTAACCAGGCAGGGTTCATTGTTAACAGTCTAGATATTCCTCTCCCTCTCCCTCTTCCCCTTCCCTTCCCTTCCCTTCCCTTCCCCTCCTTTCTCTTTTCTCCCCCATTAGCATCATACTGTGAAGAGCTACAAAGCAAAAACCTCATCTGGTCCTGACTGTCTTGCTGCACCCCCCTCCTGGGATGCTGACCAGTTTTGGTCGGAACACATTGCCAGAGCCCTGTGCCTTTCACCCAGCACTGCCAGGCACTCAGCATATCTAGGAAGATGCCAATGACAATTTCAGCAGTAGCAGCACTTCCAAATCTTGGGGTTTGAGGTTTCAGCATTAAAGTGGGAGTTTCAGCATGGGTATTTTTCGTGAACATATTGTGCGAACAAGGTGTTATAATTGGTATATCTAATTTAAACACACTGGGCATAAATTTTTATAGATATATATATAAGAATGTGTGTGTGAAAATCAAGGAGCTTTTTAAAGCCTAGTTAGATTTACTTGCCTCCAGAGTATTTTTATTCTGAGGACAGTGCTTGAGGTAATTCTGAATGGGAAGTAAGTACAAAATAGAATAAAAATGAAAAATTACCTTTTCTTTATATCTGATGCCATGTAAATGGATTTTTAACAAGTGGCAGGAAAGATAAGTGTTGAACACATTTTATTAAGAAATGAAAAGCGTAATAATGGTTCCAAACTGAATTTTAAGTACTACATAAAATGCAGTAAATCCTTCTTTTCATCACAGAAGGAAGACAGTAGAAAGTTCACAAAATTCAAGTTGGTCCTCCATCCCCGGGCCATATACAGAGCGTTTAAAGTTGTACTATTTCAAAAGTAGTAAACTTTACAGAGAATACGTCCACTTTTAGAAAACAAGTTGTCCTTTCAATGGAAAATGTGGTCATCTGGAAAAGTGCCAGTGCCAGACTTTTTCCTTTTTTATAACTAAGAAAATTTGGAAAGATTCAGGAAGGCTTTAGTTCCACCTTTGGTTTTATTCTACCTCTTACCTCATCTATCACCCTTTTAAAAAGCAGTGTATATGGATCAAAAACTCTGGCTTATATTTGATGCCCAATGGTGAAATACACACCAGCTGTTCATTCAGAAGTGACCAATCCCTAGTATATGCAATACAGTATTATTTCTCAAGAAAGCATTAAATTTAAGAGAGGTTCTCTCAGATGAAGGTTTTGTGGCATAAATTAGGAACCTTTGAAAATTCTCGTCCAAGATCATATTCAAAGCACACACTTTTCAAGGAGGAGACATGGGAGTCAGATTTGCTATGAATGTGTGAATAACAGCAACAAAAATATAAATGTAAGCTTCTGCTGCTTCATTTATGTCACCAGGGAAGAAAATGCTTACCTAGCCTTTATATCACCAGGAGCTCATCTAATCGTTATTTTTTATTGGGTTGGTACCTAAGAAAAATGCAAGTGAATCTCAGCGCACATAGGTGATTCTAGATGCTCCATCCTCTGAATTAAGGGAGAGTCCTGTAGCTCTTTGGAGGAAAGGAGAGGGCTGGTGTAGCATTACTTGTTATTTTGATGGCAACTGGATCCCTGAAAATCCCTGCTGTGATTGCCTTTGGGTCCTGTGTCACACATTGCCTTTTTGGAACTGTGTTTTAGGGCCATAGGAGCTCGTTGTTCTATGCACTTATGTACACATTGTACATTACTTTATTTTCTTACAAAAGTAGAGGCCTGACCTTTGCGTGAGATTTTATTCCTTGTTCAGTCATTTGAAAAAATCTAGCTGTTTAGAAGCATGAATTAATTATATTGTTGGTAAGATTTTTAGATACCTGAGTGTAAGGAGCTCACTTACTTATTTTCCACTTAGAATTCAGAGGAATTCTCTTTATAGTTCCTCAAGAATGTATCAGGCACTCATTATAAAACCTGACAGAAAATGAGGAAGCCTACACTGTTTTCCTGCATAATATCCAATGAGTGGGAGCACTATTTCAGAATTAAGGGAGAATTCTTACCATCACCACAAGATCACGAAGAGAACCATCCACAACTCTTGTGAAAGGGAATAACAGAACACAGGAATCTAGCCCTGGCTAAAATTTTATGAGCAAATTTGTGTGGGAGAAAGGACAGCCAGTAACAGCAACTTTTCATCTAGTCCAGCCAAGAAGGCTTCTAAGTAATTTGGATCAGCCTCTGTGTCCTCCCAGTTAGCACTCGTGTAGGTTTGCCTCGCATGTCCTTTGGTTAAATCAAGTTTCTGTGTGAATTTCTATACTGGAGAAATATTCGAAAACTGCAGTGAATCTGAAAATCAGGCAACCTGTGTCAAATGTACTGCCTCTGGTTCAAAAGGAAAGCCTAAGAAACCAAACAAAAAGGCAAGGGGCAGCTAATTTGTACAAAGACATTCTTTCCTGTTTAAAGGAATATACTGGATTCTGGCCCCAGCTATAGCAATGAATTTTTTGTCAACTTCAGTTACATTTTCTCAGTGTTAAGGATATTCAATTGTAGAAATTTGTCCGCTCTGTAGATTGCAAATACTCGCTCAGTCTAAGTTATATTAATTACCTTCTCACAAAATCTAACAGAGACCAGTAATGGTTTGAACAAAAGTACAAGTTATCAAGAGATGGCAGATGCATATACACAACAGTGCAACTGAGGAGCATAATTATCTGTTGTGTCACAGTTCATAGCTATCACCAAATCATAGAATCATAGAAAAGTCTATGTTGGAAGGGACTTGTGGAGACCGTCAGTCCAACCTGCTGTTGAAAGCAGGCCATTACATGAGGTTACCCAGTGTTCTCTCAGATGTCTGGAATATTTCCAGTGATAAAAATACCATGTCTTCTCTGGGAAGCTTACTCCAATGATCGTCTTTATAGCGAAGAACTGCTTTGTTCTATCTCGACAGATTTTTTTGTGAAGCCAATAGTGCTCTTTGCCTCTTGTCCAGTGACCAAGTCTCCTTGTGAAGAGTGTGCCTCTATATTCTCTAGAACTGCCTTACAGAAAAGATCTTTTTGGCCCCTCCTCAAACCTTCTCCAATTTTCCAATCCCAAAAAAATGATTAGATGTAGATCAGATCCAGTGTAGAACCTCATACGTATTTAGCTGAATACCTTTAATGAAACAAATCCACTTTTTAACTATGCTTATTCTAAAAGCACTGGAAACAAAAAAAAGTACTGTGCACTGTGGTTGAGGTTTGTTTAGCTTGTTCTCTGAGTAAGACCAAGAGTAATGCTTTCGTTATCACATTTGGTACTTAAGCATTTTTGGGAAGATTTATCTGGTGTCTCATCTGAATTTCATTCCCTGTTGCAGATGAAGCATTTTTCTCCTAGCTACAGTGATCATCAGCAAATTATCCCTTTTTTTGTAGAGATCCTTTGTATGTTAGAAGATATTATTATATTGATCTGTGTCAGAGAAGTATCTCTTTAGAAGAATGTCCATAGACACCGCAGCACACCTAAAATGAAGGAAACATAGGCTTATATTGCCATAACCCGAAGCACAAGCACCTGCATCACAATCTGTGACAAATATCATTCAACATCTATACCTAACTGCTTCCACCTCAAGAAGCACTCAGAAACTCAGAGGGAAGGTTGGTTTTGAATCTGGAATTAGGTTTCACATAGCATACGTGTTTACTACCATACAGACAAAACTTAGTAGTAAATCAAGTTGGATGTGCCGTATGTCCACACCACTTTAGTGGTGATCTATCCTGTGTGATACCCCTGACAATGCATAGATCAAAAATCTATATACAGATCACATGGAATAAAGGGTTTGTAAGTATGGAGCAAATTCCAGTCTTCTATACTTCAGTAAACTCTGAGCAGGGACATACAGATTCTCTACAGATTGAGTCTTTTGTCCGTGTGACCTCACTGCTATTCAGCCTTAGATGTACCTCTCACTTTCTGTATCAGGATAGGAAGTCAAATGACAACTTCCTCAGTCAGTCACAGCCTGCCTCTCTGAGTCTCTTCAGCTCTTTTTTAAGAAAATGGAAGCTACCTGTGGAGAGAACCTTTGAAAGTATGTCTGCAATTATAATTTCCCAGATTGGCTCTATTTTTCTGCAAACCCAGCAGGGCAGATGAAGCTGTGTGTCTTGGCTACGTGTAGGTAAGTGCCATTTACAAACCTACCACCAGGAATCTTCCTTTGTGCAGGGTCTTGGTAAGCAGACATAAGAGTCTCTGAATTGTCCTGTGATTCTACGTCCTTTGCTTTCTGTGCAGAAGCATCCTTTCAGGTTGTAATGAATTTTACCCTGAGTCTTGAAGATGAACACATTGTACATAGTCAATATTGACTGATTATGTTTAAGAGCAGAAGAGCAGAATTCCTACATCTTGTGCTTTTGTTCACTTGAAAATATTTTAGTTGCTTATTGGTCATCAAATATGCAATTCATAACAAATAATGATACCTAGTTTAAGTTTAGGGCTGATGGTTGGACTAGGGCTGATGGTTGGACTCGATGATACCAAGGGACTTTTCCAACAAAAATGATTCTATGATTCTATGTGAAGCAGTTTTCTCTAATGAAATGAAGCATGTAATGCATTTTTTATTGTAATGCATATTCTTTTGTGACTCACTAACCTTTGTATGGAAACAAAAATATTTCTACTACTTATCTCAAGAGAAAAATAATTAATATGAAAATGGTAAGGCTGCATTTATATGTGAAAAAGCTATTAAAAGAGTAGTTATGCATGTTAGCACTAGAGTTATGTTTCGTTTCCATAGTCTGTTGTAAACTATCCATCCAAAAATGTACCTACCCCTGGACTGTTTAAAATAAAGATGGGGTTTATCTTATCTATGATAAGCCATTTTATCTTATCTGAAATAGAGCATATTCTCAATAACTTAGTTGATCTGTTTCAAGAGAGAGAGCTGTCTGGGACTGCCCTCTGTCCCTAAAGCTGGCACAGCCTGGCTTCTACATACAGCTAAGTTGTTTTCCCTTCCCAGGACTACCTGCCACTTAAATAGGAGTGTCCATACTTGCCTACTGGGAAAGTCTGCAGCTGGGATAAGCCCCAAACTGTGCTCAGGCGTGGTCAGGGAGTGCAACAACTGGCCAAGGCCAAAACTATGCAAGCTGCCTTGCTAGCTGTGTAGCACAACAGACAATCTTATTCCAGATCTTTGGCTCATACTCCAGTACGTTACTAGTATAGATGTAGCTTCATATTGTGTCTGCATTCAGTGAAGGAGTTACCCTAAGGTGATACTCCCTCTTGCTTGTCTTACGTATGTTTGTATGTGATGAGTCAATATCTAGAAATACCTTTTTCAGTTAAATATAGGAAGTGCCTAGATGATTATACAATCTTCTTCACATTTGGATGACTATAGTTAGCTTGGATGAATACCATCATAGATGCTATGGCCTAGATTCATCCTGCCTAAAACTGAGAATCACACATCTAATTGTTTTCAGAATGGATTCTATTCTTTAGAACTGGATTCAAGTTCCCTTTATAGTAAATGGGAAAAGATAAGCATGTCCGAAAGACAAAGTCAGCCGGAGATCTGAAGTAACCTCTACAAGGGCCTCTTTGTCACTTTCGTCTTTAAAAAGAGTCTAAGACAACCAGGTACCTCAGCCTGACCTCAGTACTGGGAAAGATCATGGAGGGGATCATCTTGAGTGAGCTCTCACAGTGCAGGGCAGCCAAGGGATCAGGGCCGCCCAGCATGGGTTTATGAAAGGGAGGTCTTGCTCAACCAACCTGATCTCTTTCTATGACCATGTGACCTGCCTTCTGGATGGGAGGAAGGCTGTGGACTTTGTCTACGTGGACTTTGGTAAGGCCTTTGACACCATCCCCCACAGCATTCTGCTGGAGAAGCTAGTGAATCATGACACAGACATGTGTACTCCTCACTGGGTAAAAAAGACTGGCTGCAAGGCAGTGCCCAGAGAGTTGTGATTAATGGGATGAAATCTTGTTGGTAGCTGGTCACCAGTGGTGTTCCTCAGAACTCACTGTTGGACCCAGTCTTGTTTAATATCTTTACTGGTGATCTGGATGAAGGGATTGAGTGCACCCTCAGTAAGTTTGCAGGTGGCACCAAACTGGGTGGGAGTGTTGATCTGCTTGAGGGTAGGAAGGCTCTACAGAGGGACCTGGATAGGTTGAATCAATGGGCCAAGGCCAATTATATGAAGTTCAAAAGGCCAAGTGACATGTCCTGCATTTTGGACACAACAAGCCCAGGCAACACTACAAGCTTGGGGAAGAATGGCTGGAAAGCTGCCCAGTAGACAAGGACTGGGGGTGTTGGGGGACAGCTGATTTAACGTGAGCCAGCAGTGTGTCCAAGTGGCAATGGACAACAGCATCAACAGCATCCTGGCCTGTGTCAGGAATAGCACGGCCAACAGGAGTAGGGAAGCGGTTGTGACTCTGAACGTGGCACTGGTGAGCCTCACCTCAAATACTGTATTCAGTTCTGGGCCCCTCACAACAAGAAGGACATTGAAGTGCTGGAGCATGTCCAGATGAGACAAGCTCATTAGGGGTCTATAGAAAAAGTCAGGTGAGGAAAAGCTGAGGAACTGAGTATGTGTAGTTTGGAAAAGAGGAGGCTGAGTGGAGACCTCATTGTCCTCAACAACTACTTGAAAAGAGGTTGTAGAGATGTGGGTGTTGGCCTTTTCTCCCAAGTGAATAATGACAGGATCAGAGGAAATGGTCTGAAGTTGCAGCAGGGGGGGTTCAGATTAGGAAGAATTACTTTACTGACAGAGTGGTCAGGCACTGGAGCAGCCTACCCAGGGGGGTGGTTGATTNGAGCAGCCTACCCAGGGAGGTGGTTGATTCATCATCCCTGGAGGTATTTAAGAAACATGCAGATGTGGCACTTCAAGGCATGCTTTAGTGGCCAAGACTGAAGCGGGGTTTTGTGTGTGTATGGTTGGACTTGGTGATCTCAGAAGTCCTGTCCATCCATGATGATTCTGTGATTCTGTCTAAAGGCAAGAAGGTTGAATCTGATTTGGTAAGAACATTCCTGGGACCCTTATTACACACACTGTGCCAAGTCTCAGAGTTCCCATTCTTGCCACTGTAGAGTGAAAAAAAGGTTTGGAAAAACAGCTAAAGTCTAATCAATGTAGCAGTGTTTGCCTGAGTCTGTAGACAGTATGAAGTAATAGCTCTGAAAAATTCATCTTATTTATCTCAGTTAATCAAAGGCAAACTCTTTGACACGCTGGATTCCTGACCTCTATTCGATAAATGGACTAAATCTTAGCCAAATTTTGCTGGAGGAGCTTCATACCATTTGAATTGCAATCACATCTTGTCAGCAGCATTTGTTCCTGAAGAACTGATAGGAGCTACAATTACTGGAAGGAAGTTATTTAAAAATCCACATTTGTGAAACCTTACTCAATATCTTATTAATTTGGAAGACTTCATGCAAAATTGAAGGAAAAAGTTATTTAAATGAACAATTGGAAAATAGCAGTCACAGCAAATCATACTACACACAGCATATAAACTCTGTAACACAGAAAAGTTGTTTATTAAAAAAAAAAACAACAAACTCTCGTGTGTGAGAAATATATGTGCAATCTTGTTCCTCCATCAACCAGGAACTTTTTCAGTTTATTTTACCCTTATATTATCAACAGTGCCATCTCTACTGTGAATGCCAGCACCACTGTAATCATATTTTTTTTGGTACATTTCACTGAAAATTCCCCAAGGCAGCACAGAATGTGGTTAAAATCAATTTAAGTTCTGTTTTACAGTCCCTACATGGGAGAATTTTTTTATTGCTTGCAATGTCCCCATTTGTCTGGGTGAGCCCGAAGGGCAAAATTCACAACTGGTACATCTAGGCAGTTAACTCAAAGAGGACAGAGGAGCAAGCTCAAGTGTTGCCCTCTTGTCTGTGCACACCACTTAACTGTTCACTCACTGCAGGCTCTCTCCTCTACCTCCGGCTGCGTTCTCCCAAGCAATACTTTGATGTAGTTCAGGGAATATTGTAATTGAGGGGAAAAAAAAAGAAGGAACGGGCAAGGCTTTCCCAGATTGGACTCCGAGGTGCACACTCCTGTGCCGCTATCTTACCTCCAGCCAAACTCACAAGCTCTTCTCCCTCTCAAAGTAGGCAATTTGGAACCCAAATGTCAGAATCCTATAGAAGGGCTGCTCAGGTGAGTTGCTCATAAAAGCTCTCACTTTCTTTCAGATGCCTTGAAGAATTGGAAAACCTGTAGAAAAATAGCTGATGTAATTATGTCTCAGGGCCACCACACAGCATCGAAGAGCCAAAAGCTATGAACTATGGTGTAAGTCAGTGGGTACCATCTGACCTTAGGCAATGATTAGGCCCTTGGCAGTCTTTTGCATAGCACTATAGACATACTAATAATATCTACATGACATGAATACTTCTTTTTAATACTGCAAGTCTTACTTTTAGACAAATTCAATTTTTCAGGTTTTTTAACCTTGATGTTCTTATAGCTGTTTTACCTTCCTCTTTTCATGGTGTGGTTTGCTCAAATAAAATTAATCTTTTTCTTCATTGTTAATGGAATTGCAGGTGTAAATGATAGTAACTGAACAGCTGATTTGTAGTGAACTTTAAATCAAATGTAGGTACAAAAATGGTGATACATATTGATGCCAAAGCTGAGTGTGGGTTGTGAGAGCTTACCCATATGCATATCTTCTTTTAGTATTCATGGCCAAAAATTTACCAGACCTATACAGTTTCAGAATAATAACAGAAAGGAAAAAAGTGGCTCATTTCTAATTTTTGATTCATTTACATGTCGTTTAATGCTAATTACTTGGATTTCATTCAAAACTCCTTTTGACATGCCAAAGGTGATGCTATGTCTGAGAATTTGGATAAGTAAAAAATTCTGAAAAACTGCTGTATGGGTGCTAGTACCAGTTTGTAACGTCCTTCGTCCCTATGTTCATGCTCAAAGTGTTTAGTGTTGGAGCACATGGCTAAGAGTGGAACACAGATATTGTATAGTCACTTTATTCTTCAAATAAACCTCTAAAGGAGATTTGTAGTGGAAAATGTTCGTATATAGCGATGCACTATAATGTACCAAACAATATTAATTTAAAACTATCCTGTAGGGAGTCTCCCTGAACTTTCTTGAAAGGTTTGAACTTTTCAGTCACCATGAAATTATTCCGGGCATCTGGCCAGTTCCTAAATAAACTGTGTGTACATCAGTAGCAAAGCTTTCAATTTTGAACATGATTGATCTCAGCCTGTTACAAAAACTGTCAACTAAAATGAATGAGTTAGAGCATTGCAGTAAAATTTTCATAATCATTTAATTTCATTGAAATATTTACTGAGCATTTAAGTGAAGTTCATGTAGACTTGCTTCAGAGTCCATATGAGAACCGAATCTTTCACATTGTACATTTTCCACATTAGTGGCTCTTCTTCCATGATTGGAATAAAATGAAAAGAGAACAAACCAAAAGTTAGGAAGGGTAGGTCTTAACCATTTGGCTGTGATTATCTCTGTTTCTCCTTTAGTATGTTTTCACCAAAGTGTCGATATCCTAGAAACTCAATTACTCTGTTAAATTTGAGCTTTCGGTTTGCTTTGCCAAGAATGTTACTTCCAGGGATGATTCTGTCTCTAAATGCCAGTTGGTGACATTAAGAGATACTCAGTTAGCCCTTTGAACTGCTGAAGTGATCTTGTTCATATTACCAGACCCCAGAGCACTTCCACGTCTTAGGCTGCCAGCTCCCACCTGAGTCTGTAATGAAACCTCTGCATGTGCAAACACTTCTAACATCCTGCTTCTGTAGAGGGGGGTGTAGGCTGGAGGGTAGATGTGACACCACCGTGCATTCACCTGAAGATCTGAAGTACACTGTGGCATGTCTCTTCTGGGGAGCATGGGGAGAAACTGTGGGAATGCAGCTCTTCCAATCAAGTCCTGCTGCTTGTCGTACTCCGGTGCTTCAGTGCTTTTTCAGCAACTCCAGTCACTGCTATCAAAGAAGTTGGAGATGCATTTTAGAAGAACTCGCTGCTTTCAGCCTGACCACACTCACAAACTGTAGCCTGGGTGACTATAGTACTAGAACTTTTTAAGATAAAAAAAGTTATAAAGCACCATTTATTGCCTTATTCTCCTCTTCAGGTTCTACACAATGCTGTGTGGCTCAAGTACTGTGATGTAGTGCATTTTTTTTTTCCATCTTTAAACATCACTACTCTCATTTCTGAAACACAGATGAGAGAGCATTAGTAGCTGGCAGGGGTGGGATGGTTTATGAATAGGACCAATGTGGTTATGCAGAAGATGCCAGCTTCCTGCTGGGAAGGTTGTTATCTCCAGCGAGGCAGTGATTGCTTTTTTGACCATCCCAACATAATTGTCTGAATACAGCCAGGGTGCATCTGCGTCAAAGAGCTAACCCTGCCCCTTTTTCTCGCTGGTCATTACCTGCAGTCTCATTCCCTCTGCCTCTACCCCAGCCTTGCAGTTTCACCACCATTCATGCTACTTTGTGTATTTAGGACAACCAGTTACAGGTTCTCTTCAGTTCTAAAGGCCCAGATCTTAATTACACTAAAGCTGGTTTTAGGTGTTGTCAGGAAGCCTTGACATCACAAAATAAATTTATAGCTGAAGCTACATAAGTAGTGTGAATGAGATCATCTGCGTTAATGCCTGGGGTGTGCCAGGGGAAAGAATCAGTATGCTGAAGCAGTTGCTGCTACCACTGCGTTTACAGGGTGTGCAGTTGAGAGGGTTTTGCTTCAGAAGGGACTGGGTCTCACACTGGGTGACATGCCCCATCACACATGGGGGTGAAGCCACCCTAAGGAGCAGTTCCGAACCTTACACTAGTCTCAGTGCCGGGATTTCACGTGTATGTCACCAAGGAGGAGCTTGGGCCTTTGCTGCCTCCAAGAAGAATCTGTTTTTCTTACCATTACAGCTCATAAACTAAACCCACAAACAGCAGCATTGGGAGATTCACTTCAAACTGCTCCAAATCAAATGAAGACATGGCCATAATGCCTTTCTGGGAGGACAAAAACCTACACAGATGGTCTCTTCACCAATAGGTCTGCTGTTCTCCCATCTGCCTTTTGTTGTGATCTAAGACAATTATGTGAACAAGACTGGAGAGAGCTTGGATTTCAGGGATCCACAACCAAACCTATTATTCAAGCTACCTCTGGAATCCCAAATTAAGATTTTTGTCTTTTCCACTCCTCACCAGTTATGTACTATTTGGATGAGTTCTTTGGATTTAGAGCAGACAGTGGTACTGTATGTATTGTACCATTAAATCTGTCCCTGTAAACTCAAGCACCATGGAAATAGACATAAATTCCTTCTATGGCTTTACAGGAACTGTTTTAGCAGCCACAAGAGAATTTAGCCAAGCCAGGCTGACAGAATGTTGGTGAACTACTCCCAGTAGGCTTTTTGGAGCTGGAGATCAAGGCCGGTGCAGAGCACATCGGAGCAGTGTGTGTTTCCTTGCCAGTATTAATAATAGTAAATAAAATTAAAAATCGTAGATAAAATGTCCCAATATTTTATTTTAAGTTAGGCTGGTACTAGAAACCCTCTACACCATCATTGCTAGACTTCAACATAATCGAATATCTTTAAAAAATATAAGTGTTTGTTAAGCAGTAAAGAAAGTTGAAATGTAAAGGTTTCAAGCAGCAATACAAAATAGGATGTATGTCGTGTGGAGCCACAATTACAACCTTAAATGCATAGAGAAGAATTCAGTGAAGCTAAGTGCCTCGTGCTCCCCAATATGTAATATTATCACAGCATGAGTAATTGGAGATACTCCGTCAAACTGCTTTGACTTTACATTTTTTAAAGCCGATCTTGAATCATTCTCCTATTTAGACAGCAGCTATGGCTGACCCCTTGCTTACCTTTTGAACAATGCAGTGTCCTGCACCAAGACTTCAGACAGAACTGCAATCTGACATATGCACTCTATTCTGTATCGACTGGCTTCTGCAAACTGGAGTTCATAGTTGTAAGAGACATTGTTTGTCCGTGCTAAAATCTGCATATTTATGCAATGATTTCGTATCAAAAACCAAGCCAGCAGAAACTAGAAAGTAAGAGACATTGTTTGTCTGTGCTAAAATCTGCATATTTATGCAATGATTTCGTATCAAAAACCAAGCCAGCAGAAACTAGAAACCTTTTTTCCCCTCTAAAAATTACTCCTTCCTAAAGTTTTTCAACAGCACTGTGCTGCAGAAAAGCCCTGTTAGATTATCCAATTTATTTCCTTGTCAGTGAGGGATTTCTTTCTGCAGTACTCTGGCATTTCAAGGGGTCTGTCTAGTCTGAGTCTGGAATGATGAGGCACTGCTCTCCGGAGACCTCCCTGAACACTCAGAGATTTCCCTGGGAGGATAGTAATCTTTCTTCTTAGCTTAAGAATTCCTTTTCTTAATTTCATCCTGTCATTCCTGTGTTGGGGGTACTCTTTAAATTATCAAACTAATTTGTTTTCAATATTTTTTACATTTCTTACATAAAATTACATTGTCTCCTCTCCCCTTACTTAATTATCAATTAAGGTGGATGTAGTAGCCCTCTGTCTTTCCTTTTTTTTTTTCTCCCTTGCCTCAGTTGGTTTGGGTAGCTCTTTCCTGTTCTCAGTGGCTCTGTCCTGCAGTATTTTGGCTTCTCAGTGTGAGACTGATAAAATGGCATTTAGAAGTGAGTGTGTCCCCAGATAGGGTCTCTTCAAAGTAGCGTGTAGAGGAGCTGTGGACTTCTGTACCGTTTCCTAAAGCTATATAATGTCTAACTAACAGAGATTGGTTGTGAGCATAGCCTTTGGCTGGTAATGTAATTGGTGCCCAAATTGGCCTTTTCATGCTGTATTGAAGTACAAGTTCTTATTTATTTTTCTGCTCATATTCTTGCTTTAGAATTTTTAAGTGTGTTGTTTCCTGCCCTGTGTCTAAATCTGTGCTTTTCCTTGTTTGCCATGGTATTTGCAACTCTTCACATTTTAATATCAAGCGAATTTCATTAATGTGGTAATTTCTTCCTTTTAAGGATCATTAATGAAGCAATTATACAGGACTGGACATAATAGAGATTTATGCAATGTTCCCCTTCTGTTCTGACTCAGTGCTTTGCCATTAATCATTAGTCTTCGTGTGTAGCTCTTCAAACAGTTCTCAGTCCACATGACAACTTCTATCCAACCGAATATGAATCGATTTTCAGTTTAGGCTGTCCTGTGGCTGGAAGTGGTGATGCTGCTGATAGCATGACAGTGCAGCAGAGCGGTTGTTCTGCAGCATGCTGTGGGAGCATGCATTTCACCAGGCAGCGCAAATGAGAGCTAAAACTCCATTTGACTTCCTGGGCAATTGCCCCTGGAAAAAAATCTATGGCTGATGTCTATCAATCAGCAGTGTTTCCCGCAGCTGCTGATGGTGAAGGTCTCTTTTAAAATGTAAGCTTCTAAGCCTGTGCTCACAAGCAGGTGGGAGAAGGAGAACTGAACTAATCTCAGTTAGATGTATGCTTATTGAAATAGTACTCAATACACATACCATTTGAAATAAATGTGAAGATTAATTTTGGTGATTCTTTTTGACCTGGTGCTTTGTTGCAATGAAACAACTGAATTGTGACATAAAGTAATCAGAATTCAGGAATCATATCTCCATATCATATTTTTGTTATCTTATACCATTAGATTTAACCATCATTTGTCTGCCTAGATAGATGTATCTGCCTTTTTTGTACTTAGATGTGTGATATTCCATGAAATAACTGGGTTTGGATACTGACAAATGCAACATTTGTTAGTGATTTGCTGCAGCTCAGTATCAGAATTGCTGATGTAAATGGATTCTTTTGAGTCTTTTGTTATTACTTATAATACTCATCTAAATGTAATTTTCCTGTTATTTTCATTTTCTAAGAGCTGGATTCCTTTAAAATCATTTCTTTTAAAAATGCTATGTTCTATTTGAATACTGAAGAGCTGTCAGCATATACAGAAAGATGTGCCTAATAAGAAATCACGGGTGTTTATTTCCTTGATAAAGCGTTCGGGATCTGTGAAGAAAACATAAAAATAAGCATATTGAATAGGACACTAATATGCTTCCTGTTTTAAAATTAAAGTTATTACCAATCATCCCATTTTATGACTTTCAATTAAAAGCATGGCATTGTTAGGTATTTGTCAGCTTCTAGCACAAGCAGATCAATAAACTGCTATCAGATTTACTCTCTGTAGTTCTTTGCTGCCATCTTCTGTTTCATTAAGTGATTGCGGTTATTTGGATTCTGAAAAACTCGACTGACACTGGGCTATTACAGAGTAAAATTTCCCTTCCTGTCATTTTTTTCATCTCCTTGTTTTTAGCTAAAGCAAAGTGAAGCAAATGCAGATACGAAGGAGAAGCTTCCACTGCGTCTGCGCATCTTTGAAAAATTTCCAAACAGGCCACAAATGGTGAAAATCTCCAAGCTCCCTTCAGATTTCACAGTGCCAAAAATAAGGTATTGAAATATTTCCTTTGCTAGAATGCTGTAAACTTCTCTGATGCCACGTAGCACCCAAAATATTTTGCTTGTGGATTCGGCAGATAGTTCAGAAAATCACAGATGAAACAGAACTAACATTGGTGTTGAAAGAATGTGACAATTTGGTTTTACCTCGTTTTTACTTTTGGAAAAAAAAAAAAAAAACCAAAAAAACAACAAACAAAACCTAGGACTCCTTCTAAAGTATTTAAGAAACCAGCTAGATTGACTGCAACAGGCAGGTGATTCCATGTGTTAACTGTTTCTCCACTCCTATTTGGAGTTTACTTTCTTGGCTGACAGGGACAACTAGCAGTCTCATCAATTCCCATGTAGCTTTTTAAAGATCAGAACAGCTGATAGCAGATCATTAGAGGGGACAACACAGGCTACCCAGCAGCAGTTACTGTGTGATGACCTCGTTCCCTCTTTGCATTTGCATAGTTAGCACTTTGCTGTAAAACTCACGGTAACAAAGGCTCGGACCCTCAGTTGAGGGCATTCTTCTCCTGGTCTTCCTCTTTTCTGGTATTTCTTTCTGGCCGTGTTTCTTCCAGCATACTCTAGACTAATACATTATCATGCTAGCTGATGGACCAGACTTCAAACTGCCACTGGCAAATCATATCTTTCTATCTGAAGCTACTGTCTGTCCTATGTAGAGCTACCTCTCCAGGTAAAAGTTAGTTTTGACGTAGCCGGTTTACACTGAAACTCTACTAAACATAAAATACTGCAAGATAAACATACATTGGTTGTAAACAGAGATGCTTCTCCGTTTTAAACATGGCATGTGTGAGGCACAGAACTGCTGAAGCGCCTTAATACTGGCATTCAGAGCAGTTATACAAACAGATGTTGTTTGAAATCTTCAAGAAAGAATTTCTTACAGAGAGTATGTTTCCTTTGGATTGTATCAGCATTTGATTTACATTGAAGTAACAACTTGCTATTTAATGAGTTCAAAAGAGCTGAAAACTGCAAAAGGCACTTCAAATAGTTAGGACTTTAATCAGTAAATAAATAAATAAAAACATATTAAAAGGAATAAAAGTTCCTTTATTTAAAAAAAAAAACAACTGCATGCAAAGCACCCACCTCTCAATTCAGTTATAGACTTCTTTAATAAATACATTAAATGTTATCAGTTATTTTGGCACTTTGTCCATTTATGCATCTGTAGCCCAGTAAAACTTTTTCTTTGAATTTATCCATCTTAGCATTCATGTGTTGTGGCATATCATAAAGAAAACCAAATATTAACTCTTCCTGGGGTTTTAATCCATCAATATCTTCTATATGTCCACAAGGGAAAGTTTTATGAAGCAGTTCATTGATCGCCAGCAACAAGATACCAGCTGTTTGCTGCGAAGACTTCCTTCAGCATCTTCTTCCTCATGTGACCACTCTAAAAGATCAGCAATTGAAGAAAACAAATATATTGATCAAAAGGTAAATCAAGAGTATGGGGCAATGGATATCTTTCTATGAGCATTGTGAGGAAAGACCTGATATTACTCAAACTACGTTAAAGTGAACACAAGGTAGACTGACTGAACACAGGCTAAAGGGCTATATTTAATTTACCTTACACCTTACACCAGATCCTCATTTAGTTTAAATTTTCCTGTCTCTTTTGACTTCAAAATTCAGGATTTGATAAATAATTTTGATCGGTGGACCCATCTTGTGAAGCTATTTTTTTAAGTAGTCTTGCTGCTAATCACTGAGAAGCTACTGGAAAATTAAAGTTTGTGAATATTACATTGGTTATTTGAGTGCCTTGATACTGTTACAATGTTGAAAACAGACTTCACTGAGGAAACATCTCTGTGTACTCACTGGAGATAAGTAAAAAATTAAGAATTATTCTAATTATTTAGAGGATGTTAACCTCTCTGTAGGCCTGGGAATTGCTAGAAATCATGCAAAAACCCATGTATCTGATACCCTTTGTGCTAAATGCTGCTACTTTCCCTGCTAGACCAGCATGGATGGTTGGATTTGAAAAATATCAGCACTGCTTGGAATGATGATGATGATGAGTAAATGGGTATGACTTTTGGCATGTTTCAAAACTACAGAGGCAGAAAAAATCTTCACATGCATCATGAAAGATACTGGTTTCCCAGATTTCTAATGGCATCTACACTGCTATCACTTCTTGATCACTTGTAATATTGTGTAACTAACTTATTAGTGATATT
>VZTM01042064.1:0-13634 GCA_013400555.1 Jacana jacana
CAACTCTCTGGGCACAGCCACCCAGTGGATAAGTACACTTTTGTTTTGTACCCAGTGGAGATTACACTTGTCTGTGGCATGATTTACCAGCTTCTCCAAGAGAATGCTGTGGAGTGTCAAAGGCCTTACCAAAGTCCAGGTAGACAATGTCCACAGCCCTCCCCCCATCCAGAAGGTGGGTCACATGGTCATAGAAAGAGATTAGGTTGGTTAAGTGGGACCTTTCTTTCATAAGCCCATGCTGGCTGGCCCTGATCCTTTGGTCGCCTGGCACTTGCCGTGAAAGCTCACTCAGGATGATCCTCTCCATGATCTTTCCTTGTACTGAGGTCAGGTTGACAGGCCTGTAGTTCCCCAGATCCTCCTTCTGGCCCTTCTTGTAGATAGGCGTCACACTAGCTACCCTCCAGTCATCTGGTACGTCCCCTGTTGACCAGGACTGCTGGTAAAATGATGGAGACGCTTGGTGAGCTCTCCCACCAGCTCCCTCAGTACTCTTGGGTGAATCCCATCTGGCCACATAGACTTATGTGTGCCTAGGTGCAGCAGCAGATCGTTAACTACTTCCTCTTGGATTATGGGGGAGTTGTTCTGCTCTCCATCTTTGTCTTCCAGCTCAGGAGGCTCAATACCCTGGGGGTAGCTGGTTTGACTATTAAAGACAGAGGCAAAGAAGACATTAAGTATCTCAGCCATCTCCTGGTCCTTGGTTACAATGTTTCCCCCATCCACCCCCAGCATCCAGTAAGGGATAGAGATTCTCCCTGGCTCTCTTTCTGTTGTTGATGTATTTATAAAAACTTTTTTACTTGTTCCTCATGTCAATGGCCAAGTTGAGCTCTAGCTGGGCTTTTGCCTTTCTAATTTTTTCTGTATAGCTTGACAAGATCTTTGTACTCCTCCTGAGTTCTCTGTCCCTTCTTCCAAAGGTGGTAAACCCTCCTTTTTTTCCTAAGTCCCATCAAAGGCTCCTTGTTCAACCAGGCTGGCCATTTTCCCTGCCCTTTAATCTTGTGACATATGGGGACAGCCCGCTCCTGGGCTTTTAAGACTTCCTTCTTGAAGAGCATCCAGCCTTCCCGGACTCCCTTGCCCTTCAGGACTATCTCCCAAGTCCTTCTCCTCATGTCCCTCGCCTTCATGGGAACCAAAAGACAAACCGCCACGTCTAAGTCAAGTATTCGCCACACCGGATGGAGAAACCTGGAAATAATACAAGGATTGTAACTTCACGCTCCTCTTGCACTTGCTGATTCAATGTTAATATTATAAATGAAGAACAGATATTTTAACTAGAGTTATTTTGGTTATATTCAGTTATACCTCAAGATTTTTCAACCTGTAAAACACTACTGGTAGCAGCAGTGAACAAATCACTCAAAATCTGAAACATATGTCCCCATTATCCATCATTTATCCTTTACATTCATCTTCAGAGCAGCGCATGCCAACAGGATCATAGACTTGAACAGAAAAACACTGGAACACCTCTGCAGAAAACAAAACAAAACAAAACAACAACAACAAAAAAAAAGCCACCCAGAGCTGAAAAACATCTCAATGAATTAAATGCTGAGTACACCAGTGATTTCCCTAGCTGACTGAGAAAAAGGGAAAAGAAACCCCACACTGCCTAAACCAGACATTGTGTTCCTTAGCTCCTTTTACAAGAAAATGTTTTCAATAGCAGGAAGACTGTTAAAGATTCAACTACTTCAAGGAACCAGGATTGACTTCACCTATTTTTCTGCCACGCAGTCCCAGTTTGCTTATTTACAAGTAAAAACATATCAGGAAACAGGTTGAAAACTACTTATTTCATGAGCACAAGGGTCAACAAGCACCCCTACACCGTTATGGTGATCTAGCTGACAAGCAACTTATCAAACACAACACCTAAGTATCTTTTAATGGCAGAGCTGTGATGAATGTCCTAGTTTATCACAGAAGGACTTTCAGCAAGTATAGGATTACATTTTCTTCTATCAGCCCCAGCCCGGATCACTGTCATGATGCAGATCATCGTGCAGTCAGAGTTGAGACAGCAGACTAAGAGCGAACAGACAGAGCAGACCCCTCCTGGCAGAGCCAGAAATTACAGCATCAGCAAGACCTTGCGAGCTGGCGAGGATTGATTTTTAAGCCACACAACAGCACGCTGGCATTGCAACACTGCTATTTCATAGCTCTTTCTTACTGCACTAATTCCGGCTGCGTCCAGGAACACTAAACCTTATATTCATGCCCTGGAAATAAACTGATCTGCAGCAAAGAAAACAAAGACACACTTCAGCACTTCAGGAAAATAAAAAAAGAATAAATCTATGCTTCTCTTTTAAACACTTTATTTTACCATGTTATTTTGCAATATGGATAGCATGCAAATTTTATTTTTTATTTTTTAAACGGTCTGGGCTGTACATTTTACAAGCTCTGAAGCATTCTTATAGATGTGATATTACCCAGGCTTATTGTAGTAGCTCTTTATGGTCACTGCTCATTTTAATGGCATATATTAAGTTCATTATGGAAACTTCCCAGGATGTTTTCAAAAGCTGTTTGGTGTAAGCCTTTGTAATGTACTACACAAATATGATTCCTAATGTTTCTTTTCCTTTTCCATACAAACATGTGAAAAAAATATGTGTACAATGGTTGCTATTTGTAGACATGAAAAATGTTTCAAAGCACAGAGTGTTTTCAAATGTTCAAAACCAGGTAAATAATGATGAAAACAATAATAAAAGAACTCTGAAAACACTGCTGAGAAACTTTCCATTCCTATACGCCTATCTCTGCATATGAATTTTAAGTGTTGCTCAGGTATTTCCAGCAAACTGGTTACAAAGTCACATGTTTGAATGTTTACATGAAAATAACCTAAACAGTCACCTAATTAAAAAACACAAAATCTTGCAGTATGAAATATTTGACCCACTACAACCAGATACTGCCTTTTTATATATACCAGTATGAACTTTTGAAACTTTTCAGTGATTTCACATAGTATGAAAATCATTGGAGGCAGCTTCATTATTTTAGTTAGCAAAACCAAGTGAACAACGTGATTTGAGCATTATCACCATACGTGGGGTTTTGTGCCTAAGCACCAGTCAGTTTAATGTTTAACTCCAGTTCAAGTTCTGACTTTTGTTAAAGGTGGACTCAGCTGTTTGGTAGCTTTTTTTTTTCCTATGATCTTAGGAACCCAATTATCTGGAAACAAATTAAAAACAAATGTGAAATATTTTTCCTTCTCACTCCCCTCCTCCTCCTTTCAATCCATCAGGTTTTAATTAAAAGCGCTACAGGTAAATATTGATTTTGGAAATATTTAGTACATTATGAGTCACAGCTTAAACACTATTGCACAAAATAGCAAGGTTTTGAGACATACACCCCCCAATTATAAAGCTTTTGGAAGTTGTCTGTAAAGAAAAGGATGGGGGTTTCACCCTTCACTGAAGAAATTCAGTGGGGCTTTCTCCCCCTTCCCCTTTCCTTACCCTTACCCCGGCTTGTTCAAAGCATGTTTCAGATGAGAGGGAAATGTTGCTTTCCAGCTAGGAGACCTCTGCACTTTCTTGTGACTTCAAGTCTCATGTAACATTTCTGAGCACAATAAGAGACCATGTCTGTCACACCCAGAGCACACCTCAGACCACCCACACCATATTTCAATATTGAATCAGCAGAAAAGGTGCCCTTCACAGAATTGAGACCACATGGCCATCACTAAGCACTTGGGAACATCTGGGGAACATACTGACCAGTAAAAACCAAACGCTCTGAAACTTGTGTCCACTTAGAAGTAATTTGTATTCTTTTTAAACTTGGAAAAATCGACCAAAAAGCCAAATAAACTCAAGGTTGCATAGCTTGCTGTAACTGTCTGAGGCTGACATCTCAAACCACGGTCTTCCTTTCTCCAGACACCATTCCAGAGGTAATAGGCTGGTACCTGGCTGCTCAGATACTCTGATGAACAGGTTCTTCTTGACCTGCTGGTGGAGGGCTCAACTCAGCATCTCAACCATATTCCTCTGCTCCCATAGTCAGTCAAACCCAGGAAGCAGAACGCAGCTAAAGTAAGGAGAGCAATGAGTGCAGGAAGATCCTTTAGAGATCATAAAGGAGACCCAGTATAACCATGCAGCTGCAATTAGATGAAGATGCCAACTATTACCATGTACTCCAGGGTCCCCATTAAACAGACTTTAGATCCAAATGGGAATGCAAAAACTACCACACGATTGTCTCCCCATTGGTATTTTATAATATGTTCACTATGAAAAGGGTTCACACCAAACTACTTGAAAACATTTTCCCTCTTCTATGCCAGCAAGCAGAAAATATGCCTGAACCTCTTCCTTGTCACTTGTTTCCACAAAAAAAAATCTAATTAGAATAAATGCCCAAGTACATTTTCAAACCTTTCTTTTCCTCCCCCACCACGTCAGTTCCTAACTAATCAGACCGATTCTTTTCTTCCGATAATTATCCTAAATCAGGCTCTCGTGAATTTGGTAACAGCTGTATCTTTTTGACATCATGTAGCATAATTAGAGCAGAGGAAGGCTTTTTTCATGATTGAATAGTAGGGTTAGTCACACAGATGAACTCCATCAGAACACCCATTGCAATGCAATGCAATGCCTGTGTTGCTGCTAACCAAACCACGCTGCCCATTGAAGGTCACTGGAAAAAAAACATCTACCAGAAACCTAAAAATAGACACAACCTATTGAGATGATCCCAACAGGAATGCCCACAATTGTTACAATGGTATACTGGGGGAGGAAAGCCCATCAGATGACTCGTTGCTGCCCAGTGTAATGGGGTTTATACATGCAGACTCATGAAACCACAATTTCTGACTGGTAACATTAATTAGCCTCATGCTGATCCATCCTACACTCCAGTACAGTGATCTTATTAATAGTTATTACACTGCAAAGTCCAGAGCTAAACAGCCAAAGCTAAAGGCTTAGCTGAAAAACTCATCCTTGGGAAGGAGCTCTGGCTCCATGGGAGCACCCTGAGAACAGCTATTTTGAAATTGCACAGATTATGGCCTTGGCAATAATATGGCTGATATTTTGCTGAGTTACTGGCAAAAGGACAACTAAGCAGCACATGGTAAAAAAAAAGGAAAAAAAAATCCACCAAATTTAACAGCATTTGTCACAGACCTTTTATCAGAGACTACTTACTGTTCCCCGCGTGCCTCTTAAATCCCGCAGGAAGCCTGTATCATGTACCATGACACAAATCCCACTAAAAGAACAGTACTGGCTCTTCCAGACCCAGTACAGCTTGCTAACCAAGTCTGTTTGGGCTTTTTCCCCCAATATAAGTTCTTGCAAGAGAAAAAAAAAAAAAAAAAAAAGTAAGAAGCAGAGCATAGAGTAGATACTGTGTGCCCACATTCCTCCGTGATAAATAAAGGTAGTAGTGGAATTTGAGGAAAGAGTTCTCTCTCTGTATCTTTTCTGTAAGAATAACACTAAAGGTATGGGGAGAGTAGAATAGGAAGGAAAAATAAAAATATGCTGTCCCCTAGGTAAGCCCACGAGTCCCTAGTGATCCCCAGCTCAGAGGGAGGGGTGGGCATTTGGGGTGGACCATTAAGGTGGCCAAACCGGTGCCTTAGGTTACATCTGTCACCTCAGAGGGATACAAGAAGCACCCTGAAAGTGAGGATGAGAGCCTGGGGACTTGTTTACTCCACCCCACCAGCACCTTGGCACCAGTACTAGAAAAATGGGAGGAAACTACCAGAAACTCCAAGTTTGAGGTGATGATGGGCCAGACTGCATGTGGGCAATCCTTCTGATGTGTAGCTAAGAAGGTAAAATGACCTTGCTGAAAGGAATGCATACATTTGCAAACCCTCAAAAATAGTTGTCAAAATAATTAGCTACTAATTAGTATCTACCAGTAAATATCATCTAATATTATCAGAAAATACGATCGATTATCTAAAGTCCTGGAATTTTCCAAATATCCTCAACTATTGGGAATGTGGCTGCAACAAACTAAGGTCTTGGTTGCTACTTCTCTGGGGAGCCTGAAGTAACTCTGCTTTTTAAAGTATTTATTAAGTGGAACTCAGCAAAATTATGTATTCTACTCACATGTGCAAGTGTTTGTTGGAACAGCTTTAAATTATTAGTCAATCGGTGGGAGGTATTCTGCTGAATATTACTTTTTACTGGACACTTATGTACATTAATTACCCTTTGCAAGTTAAATAGAGAAATGGGTAATTTAAACAAACACCACCGGGACTATTTATTTCTCTCTCTTTAAAGCCTTATTCGCGACTGGGGAGAGCTATTCTCATGCATATGACTACTATTCAAGAGCAATGGGCTGACTCACAGCACATAGAGCCAAGCATGTGTGTAAGTTTTAGCATGCTTGCAAGCCTTCCCAGTCCAGCAAGAGAGCCTGAAACGGCCCGTGCCGCACCGGGAGTTTGTGTAAAGCAAAGCTTTGGTGGATGCTAAACAAATAATGCACTTTCAATCACCTAAGATACCTTTCTTATTCTAACCCTACTGCATATTATACTGCATTTAATAAAAAAGAGGAGAAAAGGAGTATTTTCTTTTGTCTCTCCACAATTGCAGTTTCAGAACCCCGTTACTGGAAGCACTGCCTATACAGAGGGGTAAGTATTTCAAATATTGCTAAGTAACGTTTTCCTGTGCTCCAGCTAGAAGGTGAAGCAAGGCCAGCAATTGTGCTGGTAGCCGGCAAGCTCTACTCTCAATGCTCCCATTATACACATTTCCCATATACAAATCCCCTTCAAGCTGGAACCACACACTACGCCAAGCAGGTGGCCGCTCTCTTATTCCCCCTCGCAAAACATTGTAAGACCCGAATAGAAATGAGATTACATTCACACCTGCATCAATTTCTTTGAATATTCAAAAGTGAAATAGAGGTTAGTTTGCTGAGTTGATCAGCAAAATCCATTCCAAGTCATACTTGGCCACAGTGAATCAACTGATCTGATCTCGCGCCAACAGAATAGAATTGACCTCAGAGAACAAGAGAAGCAAATGAACTATTTTTTTTTTCCAGAGTTTTCTAAAAAGGCACCTAAAGTGCACGGCAAATTATTTTTAAATATCACAGTTCCCATACATGACACAAACTCATTTACATCTACTATCACACACAAATAGCAACAGAAAAGGGCTTATCTGAAAAGGTGATACATTTCTACTCCGAAGATAAACCACAGAAAAATCTTAAGAAGCTGCAGAAGAAAGGGGGAAAAAAAAAAGAAAAAAAAGAAATCACGTCTGAGGCTGACGTTAATTACTGTTCAACAGCACTGCTGCCATTAGCAAGGAGCCAAGAGCTGCTTACTGTTCTATAATGGTCAAAGGAAAATTTACTTCTCCCACGAGCAGGGACCTGAAAGTTGGTACTACTTATTGGCATATTTAACATGCACTTATACTGCTCAAGACCAGCGTGCTCTTCCTTCCCAAGTCACCTACAGTAAAATGATGATATATACGCTGGCATGTGAAGCTTGGATAGTTAATTTTAGCTGAAGTCATGCATGCAGGGTGCTCAAATTTCTTACACTGTCACATTTTATACCTCCCACCCCTGCTGCAGCTCTTCCTTAACACCCCCAAGTGCTCACTTCTCTTACTACTGTCTCCAACACAGTTTCAATGTTTGACATCCATCTCAACCAGGATCAATATATTTTTATACACACTGAACAACTCTTTAATAATGAAGCTATTCACAGCAAGCATAAAGTTTGTGTGGTCTTTGGCATAAGACCCTAGGTTAGTAGGTCAAGGGAGGTGATTCTATCCCTCTGGTCCGCTCTGGTAAGATGCCATTTGCAGTGCTGCATCCAGCTGCGGAGCCCCCAACATAAGAAGGGCATGGACCTGTTGGAGTGGGTCCAGAGGAGGCCATGAAGATGAGCAGAGGGATAGAGCACATCTCCCGTGAAGACAGGCTGAGAGTTGAGATTACTCATCTGGGAGAAGAGAAGGCTTCAGGGAAACCTTATAACACCTTTCAGTACTTAAAGGTAACGGATAGGAAAGATGGGGACAGACTTTTTAGCCGGGCCACCTGTAGGATAAGGGGTAATGGTTTTAAACTAAAAGAGAGAAGACTCAGACTAGATATAAACACATTTTTTTTACAGTGAGGGTGGTGAAACACTGGCAAAGATTGCCCAGGGAGGTGGTAGATGCCCCGTCCCTAGTAACAGCTCCTGTCAGGTTGGATGAGGCTCTCAGAAACCTGGTCTAGTGGAAGATGTCCCTGCTCATGGCAGGAGGTCAGACTAGATGACCTTTAAAGGTCCCTTCCAACCCAAATCTTTCTATGATTCTATGCTGTAGGTATTAATAGAAAATTACTAAAAAAAAACCAAAAACTGTTGTATGTTTTTGTTTGTTCTTGCTTTAGGTTTTTATACCATCAGAAGACCTTCTACCCACCACAGAGACAAAAATCTGCATCTAAACATTCCCAGTGTCTCTGGTAATTTATGCTCTGGACCGAATTCCAAGATTTTGCATGCCACTGCAATACTTGCAACAAAAATCCAGATACACCTTTTTTATGAAACATGGAGCATTCCCAATATTGGATATTGAAGGTTGTATCTATCACAAATGAAAGCTAAAAAGTATAAAGCTGAACTAGATCTAAAAAGGACACCTGCTGTTTTCCTGAGCAAGGCCTGGTACAGACAGCAAGGGCTGCCTGCCCTTTGGCAGGACCCAACCATATGCAAAGTCACCCCAAATCCCACAGTCTGCCCATGTTGCTAGCATTCCTTAAAAAAAACAGAGAATCGGCCCTTTTTGAGTAGCTTGACTTGATTTTTTTCTCTATTAAAAAAATAATGTCGACAAGGTGAGAAGCGATGACTGCTTCACCTCCCCCCTTGCCAAGCTGAAGGACAGATGTCTGACATTTTAACTGCTTATTTTTCAAAAGGCACACTTCTGCCAGAGTAAAATCTATACAGGTCTTTTAACTGCACCATGAAAAGTAAATAAGTCTAGCCACGCTGTCTCCACATCAGCTCTTCTCTCCAGCAAAGCCCACTCACCGCCAGCCGAGGTGTGTGTGTGTTTTGAGGAGGTGGGGGACGAAGAGGCTTTGATGGCGTTTGAGAACATAATGTACCACGACTACCCAAGACATGAAGTAGATCCTTAACCTAAGTAGCACCAGGTGCTGAGCCTCTGATGTGCCTGGGAACACTTGACTGCGCTGTGAGCAACAACTCTGCTAATGCAACAACACACACTGATGAACTGAGAGAAGGGAGAAGGTTTGCACATGTTCCCCTCAAAAACCCTGACCACTGAGGAAGGGAGAGAGATCTGACTCCAGGCAGCTACATTTTTTGTTATTTGTATACAATACCCAGTGTGGCCAGTTCCCAAAACTCCTGTGACTAGCCCGTGATAGCAAATAAGTCTTATGAACTTTTCTAATGAAGACAGACACATTTTCTCTATTTGGAAAAGGCATAACAAGCAGTTCCAAACAACTGTTCTAATGTCATTGGTATTTTTCACCTGGGGGCACATATCTGTATGGCTTCAGTATCATCTCCTCTGGGCAGCCAGCCACGGCCACAGGCAGGATCACCCAGATAAACTATCACTGCTGTATTGGACTCTGAGAAAGAAAGGGTAAGGAAAATACTCCAAGAGATAATAAGAATCTGAAATGAAAGGCTGGGAACGAAACCTGACTTGCCACGTAGCATCATAAGGACAAAATCAGTCAGAGGAATTCCACTTTGCCTTGATTGGTTAGAAGATTAATTTACCAAAAAAACATTCAGTGTTGTGAAGCAATTCCAAATAAAAGTAAAAGTGTCTCAGAGGCACACGACTCTCAACCATTTCAACTCCTAGCGACATGTGGAGATGAAAGTTATCTGATCCAAATAGTGAGGCCAGGAACATTATAAAGGCTTTTCTTAATTTTTAACAAAAGCAATTTGCTGTGAGGATTAGGGAACTACAGAAATTGGTCTCTGTCTCACTGAAGAGACCAAATCCTAGCCCTGTGTTAAGCAAGAAGGACAAGACAGCATTCTCTTTTGGGTCTGCTTAGTGCTCAATTGAAAAAATTGAGGCTCCAAAACCAAGGGCTGGGTAGGTTCAGTCCATACCAGCACTGTGAAGTCACCAGTAAACTATCCTCTGCTCCTGTGAACGCGGTCTAGTGCCACTCAAAAAACAATGAATCATCTGTACTGCCTTTCTCAGTCGGCAGAATGTAATTTAGTTCAGTGTCCAAGGTTCTTCACAAGAGGCAGTATTTCTGAATTCGCCAAAAGTTGGTGGAGGACATAAAGAGAGATGTAACCAAGACATGGATGAAAAATCAGTGCAACTGAGTTATGAACCTATTGATCAGTAAATGTGCCAAGCAAGACGAATGCAAAATTTGGAGACAGAAGGAACAAAAGAAGGGGAAAACAAGACTCAAGCCTGAGGAAGCACTTGACCACACACTTGCTTCAAGCATGTACTCGACTCTCAATTACTTAGAGCTTGAACTCTTCTGAACTGGAATGTTGTACTGACATTGCTCATCAGAGAATTATATATTAATGCCATTATTTCTAAAGAGTATTGATGGTAAGAGTAAGAATGAGAAAGGGACAATTATTTTTTTCTAGAAAGTTTTTGAATATTCTACCCATGCTTCTATTTCTAGTGCTCTTCTAATGCTCCTGCTCTTGGGCACTGTCAGAAATGGGACAGTTGGCTAGACAAATCTTAGGTGTGACCTACTTTTGAAAGACCTATTTTTATTTTAAGCTGCATTTTTAAGATAGTGAAAAATACTTCGTGACAGCTGAGCATTAATTTGTGTGGCAAAGGCTCAACCCCAAAGATGCAGAAAAAGACTAAGAATCTCAGAAGGGTTCAGCATCTCAATTAGACTCAGATTATCACAAGAACTCTACTTCCACATAGCCACCAAAATAAACAGACACATTTTCAGACACTTTTAGAAAACCTAAAAAAGCACTAGATTTCCAGCACTTATAAATCTGATCTTCACTTTTTGATGAGGAAGAAGGGAAAAAGGAATATATTTGTGTGTATATCAGCAGGCAGGTGGGGACACAGAGCCCACACAGGTGTCTGGCAGTAAATGTTTTGCTAATGAGATCTTGAGATAAAATTCTTGCATTTGAAAATACTAACAACCATTTATCCATAGGTGGCAGCATTTCTGGTTTTGTTGTGTCATCTACTATCTTGCCAAGCATACTAGAAATCCAGTGACAGCAAAAAGCTTTCTGTGTGCTCAGGGATCACCAGGGGTTTGCAAAATTTCACACAAAATAATAAGGTGGTCCTTATCAATTGTTCCTGCTATGTGGTTACCAAGTTGTCCCCAACTTGTGGTTTTTTTTTTTCCAAGACAAAAAAAAAAATATAATGAAGCGCAGAATTAATTTCCACAAACATAACAGACTTAATGTAATCATCTTGCAGTTGGCCATCTGTTTCATAGATATGAATCTAACTGAATCTTCTGCTGACTGACAGCTTTCAAAATTAAATTGCCTACGCTGACCCTGCTTTCAGCTTAGTTCCTCCAATTTCCCATTTAAAGGGTTTGGAGTGTTATTTGTTTTCTATATAATGATCTATATGCCAATTATATAGTTAGAAGACAATTGGTAAGGGTTAAAGCTGCACATTTGGCACCAGATCTAAGTCAAAGGTGCAGAGAAGGGCAGTGTTCCCATCTATGATGCAGACTAAGGGAACACAGGAAAAAGAAGTACTGAAGTACAGAGGTTATAGTGAAAATTCCCTAGTTCTTCTTTCTCCACCATAGTCTACGTCAGAAAAGCAGAGACCTCTTCAGCCAAATGCATTTGTATATTTGTAAAGAATTTAAGAAATACCCTTCTTAATGGGAAACAGCTAGCCTCTGAAAGTAATTAGAGTTCATGGCTATATAAAAGGATGACTATTTTTATCCCTAAAGGCCATTTACAGACACAGTGGCCAAAACCCCAGTTACCAGTTCACTGTCTTTGAGATGAAGAATGATCCTCTGCACAATATGAGAGGAAAATTCTGCTTCCTCATTCCCCACTGACCTTCTATATCATCGGGGAAGGTGGGAGGGGGGAGGCTTACTTCCATCAAAGCCACTGCTGGAGGCAGGATGCTGGACTCATAGGCTCAGTAGACCATCAGCCAGATCTGTGGTGGCAAATCCTATGCTCTTAATTAGAGAGGTTCACTGAAGTGACACCAGCCTATGCTTTCATTGATCTGGAGATTAAAATCAATGCTGTAGGGTTTTACTAAAATTTCTGATAGTGAACCTTTAACATAGCCTTCTACAAAAGGAAAAAAAAAATATATAATCCAGTAAAGTAAAATTTATAGCAGGCTACTTATTAATAATTGAAACCAATACTTTATGGCTGATCAGGAAATGAAGTACAGGCACAATTCCCAAAAGCGTAGGAGGTTCGGGCATCTCCTCTTGAGAGCTTCCTTGCATAGCTTGCGGCCACTTAAAGGCCTCCTGCACCTTCCTGAAAAAATCATTCAAGCAAAGGAAATTATTTTTGCACTGCTTCTGAAGCTTTATGCAGAAATATATATAGAACAGTCCTTTAATAGTACTGTCATGAGGCAGATCAATTGTAGATTTCATCTATTTTCAACACAAAGGGTTTCAACATCAAGATATTTAATGGGATTTGTTAAGCCTTCAACAGCATGACCTACCAGGCCAGCACTATATTATTTCAGTTCCTTATCATCTCTGTCGATACATACCTTTCTAACATGTGGACAGTTTAAACATTTCTATTATTAGTAGTACTCTTTCAACAAGTATATGGCAGAGAGGAGCTTGATCAAAAGATCTGCAAGCTCTGGAAAATTCAGGAAGCACAAGGCAATGAGAGCAGAGCATGCTCGCAGGGGCCTCCATCACTCAAATCCCTGTGTAATTTATGCACACCTACATAATCCCTTTCACGGTTTGAGATCCTGCATTTAGTTTCCTGCATCAAATCCTGCTTCTGCCTGAACACCTACATATCTAGGAAAGCATTGCTCCAGCAAACTTATATTCTTAAAATTAGCTGACAGGTTTAAGGAAAAGAAAAATAATAGGGAATTTGGAGGGAATAAGCCACTGTAATCCATTGCAGTCATTTTACTGAGCCCAGTGATATTACACAATTGACTGGTTTACTCTGGTTTAATTTTAAAAACTTTGTTACCTCTTAGTTTTCCTTCAGATGAGAACACTCACTTTGGTCCATGCTATAGATGTGGTCAAATGTTCACACGGGATGTAGGTGAAAGCACATCTGTGCATGAAACTGAGTACGGCTTAAAGTAACATCAGATAATAATACTGGCTTAGCTACAGATAAAATCAGACCAATTTACTGTTAATCATGCAGGAGGACAGAGCCTGCTGGCATAGAAGCAAGGTCGTCAGCAAAATCAGGGTTTGGGGTTTTTTTTTGCCTCCAGCAAGGGTTGGAGGAATGTAGAACAAAGAGCATGCTGCTAGAGTGAGGAAAAAAAAATAAAAAAGAAGAAAGAGAA
>VZTM01042064.1:13643-55958 GCA_013400555.1 Jacana jacana
GAAGAAAGAGAAAAAAAAAAAGAAGGGCATATATATGCATACATATATCCTAATTCAGAACTCAGCCACAGAGATACCAGTACTATACAGAAAACAAACAAACAAAAAAAGCTATCAGATTTAGTTATCTATTTTCCTATTAAAATATGACAAATATTTATAGCATTACTTTTCCAGTTCTGTCAACTACAGTTCAATCTGCATATTCTTAAAGCTTTTTAAGTAGCCAAAAAGAACAAGAAAGTCACAATAGCACAATGTTGAAATTTTAGCTTACAGGCCATTTTTTTCAAAGGCAGGCTAAGAACATCGTCTAAAACTCAGAACTGCATTAAATTAATTAAACCACAGGCAGATGGCAGAGTTGAGAATGAAATCTAAAATTACTATTAAAACATCCAAAAAGAAAAAGGCAGTGGTTTGTTTTTCTTTTACCACAGAACTCCCTAGTACTACCACTTGTGCAGTGTTAACACCTTTGGCCACACTTTTCTTCCAAGTTCATGGTTGGTTCAAACTCTTAATCCCTAGGATGCTATGGATTATCCATTTTTATCTCTACAAGTAACTTTCTAGATATCTCCTGCAGGTTTTCTCCTGAGCTATCAACTTGGATTCTTGAAGCTTCACATTTGGCATTGGACTTTCACTTGTGGCTGTATTTACCACTATAAGCCATATATATGGCAGCCTCAGCAAAAGGCTTTCAAAGTATATAAACTAGGGACAACCTGTAAGAATCAGGATGGATTCAGGCAACTGACAATTAGTGTGTGGTTCTGGGCCAGCTCCAGTGCAGTGCAGACACGAACATCATTTTAAGGACCTCCACAAGGTGAGTGACGTTTATAGACATTCATTAAAGGAGCGCATGCTTGTCACTATCGGACCGACTGACACAAAGACGAATAAAGCAAAAAAAAAAATCCCACTGAACTATATAGGAGCTGACAAAGGCAGCTGCTGCTCTGCTCCACGGGGCAAACTGATATTTAGAGTAGGAGTTGGGAAAAATTAATTTCAGTTCATCCACTCTGTCCACAATGCTATTTGGGAGACCCAAAGATTCTAGAAGAAACTATAAATAAACCAGAGCACAATCTCATTTTTAAAATGTGAGAAGCATCTAAATTCAACAGCATTGCTGCTGATTTCTTCTATATGACCTGAAAAAACAGATTGGTCAAACATTACAAGGAATCTTAAAGCTTCAGACCATGAGGTGATCATGAAGTGACTACAGACATGAAGAAAAAAAAAATAATTCATTAAGTAATTCTGAACACATCAACATCCCTCAACTTCAGCAATAATTCCATTTAAGATATAAAGCAGCAAATCAATATAGGTTTTCTCTTAGGTGCTCTTAAACTTTAACAAAAGCAGCAGAAACTGTAATTTCCCAATGTACACTGTAAAGAACACTGATAAACTGGTATAGGTAACAGTGCCTACAAAAGAAATAGATCTCTTTACTATGGGTACTGTACAGAAGTTCCTAAAGGTTTTGAAGGATGAATGCATCTTTGGGCATACGGCATAAGTCCTCACCTTCATTTTATTAGTACATAAGGCAAAACTTTACTCCTGTTGCAATGCAGTTAACCTAAGAAATAGTCATTAAATATGAACTATCTGGGGCAATAGCTGGTAAGAACTGGGATTATTTTCAAATCTAGCAATCTCAAATGTTGAGAGCATAGCCAGAAAACGTAAAACCCCAAGAGTGTATGTGGTATAAAAAATGGCATGGAATGATGCTGAAGCTTGGTACCCAAAATAGGACTTAGCCTTTCTCCAGCAACTCATCAACTAGTAAAGCCTTGACCTGGTCCAAAGGAGAAGTTATAAAGAAGCATTTGCCTGTTATACAGGGGGCAAGGTCTGTGCAGTTTCATATCCTGATATTTGTCCAGTGTTTTGCAAACCAATAATGCAGAAAAGCTCTTAGCAATACAATTCTGAATGAAACACGGACATATGACATAACTGCATTTAGCACATCTGTTCCTGTATTTCTAGGTTAGCGATTTTTCCTTTTTTAGTAGTAAACAGCACATTAAAGTACACTTAAAATCTAAATGAGTTAGTGTTTTTAACACTCATGTCTATTTAGTATGATCCCTTACACTTGCAATGCTTGGGTAAGGGCTAAGGATAAATATGGGCAGGCTTTGCAAATGCTTCGGGGACACCTGCTTCATGCTGCTGACATTTTATTTTCCCAACTCTCTACAGATGCTTGTCTCAAAAAGCAAATAACCCAAAGATCAGATTAGCAGACTGATGCTTCCATGTGCGCAGCAAGACCGACAGACCTCATAAAAGTACTTACTAGCCTTGGGACCAGCCTCCATCCCCACAGAAGGATTAAACACAATTAGCATCAGTTGTGCCTAACCAGGGGAGCAGATGTCTAAGTAATAAACCTATAACTTTTACATGGGGTTAAAAAGAACCCTCTCCTTTCCAATATTTAGCAAATGATCCATTGACCCCCAAATGTGTTGCATATTGCTTCGTGCTGTCTCAAGACTCCCTTATTCTCTCATCAGTCAATTCATCAGCAATCACTTGTCAGCTAGAAAAAACCCACACCATAAAAAAAACCTTGTTGAGTGAATGTCAGAGAACATTAAATTAACCAGTCAGAGATCAGCAATGAACAGCTGACACCAAACTGAACCCAACACATGGCCCTATTCACATTATTGTTAAACACATGTAGCCAATCCCCCAATTGCACTACCTTCAAAATTACATTAAAAGATCTTTATTTTATAAAACAAAAAAAACTGCTTAAGAATGGATAGTAAGCCTCATATTAACTACAACCATAAAAAATAAGCTATTGTGTTTATGTAGTTGGAATTCAAGGTACTATCTTACCTTTGACTGCAAGCTAAACATATTGAGCATTTTCTCTTTAGCTTGAAGGGACCCTAAATATATTTCTACATGCTTCTATTTGTGTACAAAATGTATAATCTTACAGGAAGGCTTCCCAGGTACCCACTCAAGTCTGTATTAAATTTCCTGCTTTTTAGAGCCACGTTGGTTCCCTTGATGAAAAAATAAATTGTGTACAGTGGTACAGAGTTATCCCCTCATTAATTCCAGTCTTCAAAACAGATCATTTATACATATGTCTAAAAAACAATAAATGAAGGCATCATCTGAAGGAGATCTTGCAATATAGAGGTGGCCATCATTCCTCACCCAAAGAGCTTCAGCTCATGATCACTAAGTGGCTGAGAGCCACAACATATCCACACATCATATACCTTAGAGAGTCAAAGGGAGAATGTGGTCCCAAGTGCAAGACAACAACTCTTCTAAGGTCCTATGACTCTTACGTGAAAATTAGCTGGGCTTAGCAGAACAGCTGGGTCCTAAAATGACCTAATGACACCAGGCTTAAAAGCATCCTTAAGCCTGCCTCTCCCAAAACAAAGATTCAGACTGTCCCATCAACATATATGTCAATATATGCCTCCCTCAAGAGCACATGCATTCTTCAGCCTTTCCATAGACTTCAGTGGAAATAGGATTGGGCCCAGAAACTGATGACTCCAGAGCAGAGAAACTGAGTACCATGCAATATAAATGCATTAAAGAAAGCAAGAAACCTGATAGCTTTCTCTCCTGGCAGCAAAGGCCATTCAGTGCTCAGTTGTTAATCACAGTTACACAACAGGTTACCTGGGGACAGGGAGATATAGCTGCATGTAGATATCAGGACAGGGTACCTATGCATTCATTCTCTCTCAACAAAGGTAAAAGGCAACCAGGCAATATTTTCAACATTTTAAACATAGGCTCTTGAAACAACAGGGAAAGAATCGTATCTGCATGAGACTAAGATGCCCAGAATGGCAGCTGCAAATTCTCCGATTCCTTGAATATAAAGTTTTCAGCCCTGAGTAAATCTCTACATCGCTACACCTGTCACACCTCCCACCCATTGTCTGTCTTACTTAAGTAAAACTTCTTAGACATACTTCTACTACACACCTCCAGGACAAGAGTCAACACTTTATGTTTCAGTAGCACCTCATACAACGTGGTTGTGATCTCAATAAATGAACCTAGACAATCTCAAGATTTAAATATTATTTTTCAAGCAGCCAAAAATTTGCCTTCTACGTCCCCTTTTAGTCATAATAAAAAACAAAACAAAACAAAAACAAACAAACAAACAAACAAAAAGTTTTTACAGAAGGCTGGAGCAGACTTATTCCCCAGACATACCATCCTTTGAAATCCTGATACCCTATATTGTGGATCATATACTGATGTAAAATTTCCACTAGCAATTCTTAAACTAAAATTTAAACAACAAATACTTCTGCCTTCTGAATTCTAAAACATATTATCACAGAGCTCAGGAGAACAAGATAGCACCTGTGTGGTTTTGAAAACTTCTGTTAAAACCAAGCCAAAACCAATCTTTACATAATACATGTATTGAAACCAATGGTAGCCAAATCCCTATTCCATATTAGTTAAGTTAGTTAATTATTTTGGTCATGAAAAAAAAAGAATAAAAAAAAAAAAGAAAAGAAAAAGAAAAAGAAAAAGAAAAAGAAAAAGAAAAAGAAAAAGAAAAAGAAAAATAAAAAGAAAAGACTTGCAAAGTTTTCTTAAAAAAAGGGAAACATCCTTATGGCAAATTTGTGAATGGCTGCCATGCAAAGCACAGAGGAGAAAATCAATTGGCTTTACAATGCCCAATTATTTCCTAGGAGATTATCAACCCCATTACAATGTAGGCACTACAGTAAGAAACTAGACCAGTGATGCCACTCAACTAATGGAAATTAGATTCTTAAAAGTACTCTTCAAGTTCTCTAGTACTTCCTTTAAAAAGACACTGATAAAAAAAAAATACACAAGTACTTCTCAGTTCAGAAGTTTCTTTGAAGCACAATGTCCTTCTGCACAAACCCCATCTTCCCTCCTTCCCTTTCACAGTAATCAACCTGAAGAAATATTTAACAGAAGTTATGTAGGGTTGTTTTCCTTGGACAACAAGATTAGGATCATTATAATAAATTCTAGTAACTGCCCAGATAATCTATAAGGGATTTATGTTCATCAAATAAAACTGTGCACATTTCAAAATGAAAAACTAGATCCATTATGACATATAAGAAGCTTACTGAAAAGGAATGGTTAATAATTGAAGTACGACTTTTCAGACAGAAAGGCAGCACCCAAAACATTTGAGCAGTCACAGTTCCACCATAATGAACCTAATTGTGAACTACCTGCTACTAAAAAACCACAAGTGCTGGTTGGCTGAGAGACTGAATGCTTCCTTGCATGTAAAATTTTTATGAGAATTAAGACTTACTAAAGGCCTTGTATAATGCTCTGGTAATACCTTACCTGAAAAGACTCATACTGTTCTCATCACCTGTGTTTGAGGAGAACGAATTAAGACTAAAAGAGATGCAGTAAAGGACACAGGAAAGTAAGAAACTGTCTTGTGAAAGAAAACTCCAAGAATTTGGTTTATTTAAACTTCACAGAGAAAGATGCTTTGTGCTTGGGAACGCCAGGGAAGAGGAGCGGGACAGCTAACAGACTTGCTGGCAAAACCCCCACAATTTCATACGGACAGGCTATGCTTATGCCAAAGCAGACGAGGCTGGAGGAAAGTTTTGGGGCAGCCTTCTGTGAAGAGTAAGAGAATGCAAGCCAATTAGTATTAAGATTTTATACCTATGAACACAGTAATAATACTACATTGATAAAAAAAATAAATCGCTCCACCTCACATGCTACTAAACACCCACCATCTACATCTACCCCTCTGTGCTCTACAATAAAGAAGAGTTAGCACAAAAACACATGCCATTGGGAGTAAAAGAAATAAGGTTTTTAGAACAGCGTACAAGATTTTCAATTTCCCCTCAGTGTCCTGTGAGGGACAGGAGTAAATAAAGTAAAATCAAGTTGTACTTCCAAAAGGCATCCTGTACCAGGACAGGAATACTTTTGAGGATAGCCTACTTCAAATCCCTTTCCAGGCTGTTTACTGCCATAATCACAGAACAGAATTAAAACAGGCTCAAATCTCTACACCTGACTTCTAAATTAAGGCAGACAAACAGATTAATCTGGAATATTTCAGGAAGCCTAAATCAAACAGCACACAGTACCTATAGACACCTTTAGATTTGCACTTTTGAAGTTCCTTTAGAAGTATATATTTTTAATGATATCGGTACTGAAATGTGACACGTACAGCTTGTAACAGAACAGTCTGGTGCTTATTTACACTGAGACATAAACAACTGAATACACACGTTAAAGCATTTGCAAGTTAAAACTGTTTTCTAGTTTCTTTGATGATGTTGACTCCTTATTTAAAGAACTCTGCTTAATACAATTTTACATGTTTAACATTTATATAATATTTAAATATCTATATATTGTACAGAACAAATACAGGCCATGGTGGGTTTCCCCTGGCCAGCAGCTCTTGAGTTGTTGTGAAGAAAGTGAACTCCATGCCAGCTGGTCCCAGTACATTCAGACAGTCCCAGTACACATATACACACACATTTTCCAGTTACTGAACCCAGAGTTCCTGGAGTTAAATTGGAACATGGCCTGGAAAGTACCTCTGTCTAGCAATTTAAGTAACTATACAACACAACTGCTGTCATAAACTGATCAAAGTCTCTCCTAAGAGGTACGTTGAAGGTTGCCTCTTTCAAAGTGCCTGTTTCAGCCCCTGCCCACATGGATTAGAAACACCCTGCTGTATTTTGATGTCTTTAGAGAGACTACTCATATGCCCACATTATCCTTATTTTCCAGGCTATGAGTGTCAATGGATCACTTTTCTTTCTCTTTGTCAGCCCAACAGCCCTCATTTCCTTTGAGTTGATCTTTCATGAATGACACAGCAACTGTGTATAATATTCTGTACGAGATTTCTCCTGTCTCCTACAAGTTTCCCTGCATTCACGCTTTCTTATCTGTACTGGAAGCACCTTTTCTGATATCTCTTGGGAACAAATTTGCCTTTTTCACGGTCTTATGACACTTCAGTTCACAGCTGCGCTGTCCTCTCTTGACTGAGGAAAAAGATGCGGGCATCCTTTTAACACACTGTATGCTCACAGGCTTCAGTGCCAAAACAACATTTCCTTAACTGTGATTCGATAGAAGGGTAGGACACATGATTATTTGCAATAGCATCTTTAGAAATACCCTAGCCTATGAAACACAGAACTGTACTTTGTTGTTTATTTTAATCTTTGTGGAGTGCTAGTGACTGACTAAGCCTTTGATCTATGCACCTAACAACTGGCCAAGGTTTCAAACTTTTTAGCTTGGAAAAGTTCTGTAATGGGCTGTGATCCAATTCCAACATTAAGTCAATTATCAACTGCAAGATAATGCTATGACGATTCAAGTAAACTGCTTAGAAGTCACTAATATAGATGTTAAAAGCTTAGGGAACTGCTGTGAGTCTTTCCCTTACTTAATGAAAAGTAGAGCTAAGTCAGCTAGCAAAACTAGGTCTATCAAGCATAACTTTTCAAACCTCTTATCACCCCAGTCAATTCTTCTGTTGCAGTTTTTAAGTTAAGCACTTGAAAAATCTCTTCCAGAATGAAATGTTTCTTCCAAATAAGTATGTTTTCTCTGCTTGTATGCTACACATTAGTCCAGAAGGCACATTGAGATAAGAGCATTAAAGGGAAATATTTAGTAGAAGGGGAAGCCATGTGTAAATCAGGACAGAAATTTTATATACAGTGATAAATCTTTTAACACTCTCTTCACAGGGAAAATTCAGAATTAACTCACAATTTTGAAAGAACTAGTTTTGGAGTTTTTGTTTGTTTGCTTGTTTTTTACATAAGAACATTTTTTGAAAATCCAGTGATTTACCCAACTTAAGGCCCATTATTTTCTGCAAAACTCAGGTACTGATCTAGTTGGCACTATTCCCCTCCTGGCACACCTTCAGGGTGTGAGCTACATAGTATGAGCAGAAGGCATCATTCCTTCTTAGCTATGTATGGAGCAGCATTTTCCAGCAGTCACAAGGGTATGGGATGAAGACATGGCCCAACCCATCCTTGCTTGGAATCTCCCTCTCCCTCAGCCCTCCTGCTTGAGCAAAAGCAAGTGCAAATAGTTCTCACAGCATTATCTTTGTAATTAGGATGAGATTCTGGCTGGATGCACACTAAGGTACATCCACACCAAGACTCTATTTGGTGCTACAAAAAAGAGAATCTGGTTCTATTCATAAATTACAGGTGTCTACTCATGAGGTTTATTTACTTCATAGTTAATTTCTTTGCTTATGCAAAGACATGCACGTTTTCGTCATGCTAAAATCTCAACAGAAAAGAATTACAGAGAGAGAAAAAACAGAACTCTATCTGCTTAACTGTAAGCACCATTCAACTTTTATAAACTGAAAATAGGAAGAATAGAGGTGAATAAGGAAATCTGAGTGGCCTTCTGTTCACTTTTTTCCAGCTCTGTGTATCCCATAAGCCTACTCTCAACTAAGGAAAGCCAAAAGCCACTCACTTCCTAAAATAAGAAAAGTTACAAATGAACAACATTAAATAATATCCTAACAAGCTCAAATGTCTGTGCATCTGAAAACTGTTTTTGAAACATTTTTTTGGGTACATTTCACAACAGAATGCTAGCTCCTGCTGCTACTACAGTGGTTTTTCAGTCAAGTTTCTTTTATTCCATCTAAAGAAAACAAAACGTTTAATATGGGCCTTTATTATTCCATATCAGATCCAGAATATTTCTTCTTGACAAGACCATTTTCATTCATTAGTTTCTTGAAGGCTCAAAAAAATCCCAACCCTAAACACAGAAAAACCCCACCCTGGAAAGGTTATCTACTGCCGGTTATAACCAGATAGTTTAGTTACCACGTTTCTACTGATACAGTAGTAGGAAAAATCTTGCAGAAGGCTGGAACATTCTCAGGTTTCACAGTTGTATACACATGCTACAGAGCTGGGAGTTGCTCAAAACCAGGACAATTTAAGATTTGCATAAAGAAAACGGATCACATGGTTTTTTACAACAACCTTCAATCATCACAAAACCAATATATTACCCCTTGCAAGTTCTCAAAGCCATAAAAGCTTAAAGACTGCGAAAGATCCTTGCTTTGATTACATTAAAAAAAAAAGGTGTTTGCATAAGGTGTGTAGCTGACTCAACAGTTCAACACAACAAAACAGAAAAAAAAAAAAAAGGAGGAGGAAGGTTTTACAACCATATGTTGAAATTTTGTTCTGGTAGTCACAAATATAAACCAGAAAGAAAATCAGAATTAAACATTTGTTTTCAGAAGCCTGAGAGTAAGGAACTCCAGTGTCAAACTAGGTAGGTTAACAGCCCTGCACAAGTCACTCACCAGGCAAAAGAGCAAGCTACCCAAATTCAACCTTTTTCTCCTGAGAGTTGGTCATACCTTAGAAAGTAAGCACAGTCCATGCAGCCAAAAGGTATCTTGGTTACTGTCTGACCATTCCTCCGAACGTCCAGGAATAACATCAACATGATCCAGAAAGACTAGCAAGAAGCCTGTCACAGTTGCCCAGGAAATATATCCAGCAATAAATGCAACCTTGTATTATGCAGGTAATTCAAGCTGACAAACAGATTTGTACAAACATTTTGTCAGGGTTTTTCCCACCCTTCCAAACAGATTATTAACATAAAAACTAAGATTTTTAAAGTTTCCCACAATCAAGTATGGAATGTTTCAAGGAACTAGATGTCAAGGCTTGCTAGGTTACAAGCAGTGTAAGCAAACAAGCAAAACTGCTAGCAGGAGAGAGGCCTGAGTGTGTTCAGCCTCTGAAACAGAAGAGGTTATGGTGGGGGCCTCTGGCTGGAGAAGACAACAAGAGCGAAAGACAAGCAAGCATCATAGGCTGTATCAAGGGTTGGACTAGATGATCTTGTAAGCCCTTTCCAACCTCATCTTTCTATGAAGGGAAATACTGGGTAGATTTAAGGTGTAAAATTCTTCCAGTGGAAGTGGTGAGACACTGGGACAGAAGCTGTGCATTTTTGGAGCTTGGCAAAACCAATTGGCCCACATGAACCTGATGTTTCTTTAAAGCAAGATACACTTTGAGCAAGGGCTTGGCCTAGGTTCCTTCTAGACAACCCTTCCAACCTAAATTATTTTATGATGCTATTTATAAAAAGAGTTGGGATAGTTGAAGCTACTTGTAAGGACTCTATGGGGATCAGACAGTAATCTCCAGATCTTCTTTTCCTAAACACTTCTTTTCCTAAAAAAAAGCATTATTTGCCTTCTATGTCTGTCTTTCAGAAGATGTCATCAACTTGGTTCCCAAGCTAAATTAACAGATAAAATGTCTAAAATTAAACGATGGCTGTGAAGGGGACACAATTCACATACAGACCTATGTCTGGTTGGTTTACCCTCATCCCAACAACGTACAACACTATATCCAATATAGCACTATATCCAATAGCAATGATTTTCAAATATTTCTGAAACAAATTGTTTCCAAGTATTCAAAATTATTTTCCCAAGTGTTAAAGAATGGCATGGCGAACACCTAACAGAAAAGCAGTGAAGTGATGGAAATTCTAACACAAGCATGAACAAACCAACCATCAACTCTCAAAACAAGTGTCCTAAACGACCAGCATTGTTCTAGAGCAAGACTGAAAAAAACCACATGGTGCAGTCATTTTGTATTATGTAAACCAACCCCCCAAAATAAAAAACACTAAAGACTAATAGCGGTAGCTCAACAAAGGACTCTTGCAGAAGTCCTCTCACCTCTTCACTCTACTTTTTACGCTGCTGTATTTAGAATCCATCTCCACAGAAGTAGCAAGATCAATTTTTCAATAACCTAATCAGAGCTGAACCTGTAGTAGAGTTGCTAGTCCTCTAAAACTGTATTCCCGAGTAGTTTAAGACCTCTTGGCTTCATGTATCTTGGCGTCAGAATCCCCCTCACGTAAAACAAAAGCAAACACCCAAGTGAAACGGAAGCTGAATGGACTGTGTAGCAGTATGCAATAGAAACTAGGCTACCATCCCCCCAGATTATTCCATGGCAATATTTTGGAGGGGGATTTACCAATACTGAGTTGCAGAGTTACGCATCTACTTTTGCATTGCACTCTTATGGCAACATATCAATCTTTACAAACCAAACTAAGTCTTGCAGGATCTGGTATTTAGTGACTCTGTGACAACAGCAGGCAAAGGGATTTGCCTCTGGCCACCTAAAAAGCCCTATATTACAAATCAGGAAAAAATGAGCTTCTACACTCTGAATCTTATGCTTTCAACCACAAAGTGATACTTGCTGTCACCACCCAAATCTCTCAACACTATGTATTTGGTTAGTTTTGGTATACTAGCTATAACAGCTCATCCTAAGCAGAGACTGACAAGCATTTTCTCTTTCTTTCTTCCACAGAAGCTTCACTTGACCAAAGGAAGGAGAGAAAGCAGAAGGGAATCAACAGGGGCATGGGCATCGTTTAGGAACTTTAAGTCCTCACCAGCTCCACCAATAACACCAACACCCTCCATTCCTAGTCTAGCCCAGCACAATGTTGATTCTGTTCCTGCCCTCAGCGATTGCCAAAGCCCCACTGCTGGCTCCGAAACGTTGACTGAGCCTGTACCTGCCTTTCAGCAGTAAAGGAGGGAGTCATGTTGGCTTCCTCACTAGCAGCAACCCAATGGAAATTATTTTAAGCTCTCTAAACTGCTGGTGAAGTACTTTGAAATCCTTTGAAAAGTTGTGCCAAAGAAACTGTAAGAAAATGCGTATTCAATAAATTCATCCCATGTAAAACTTCATGGCCAGAGAAAGAACTGAAAGGTACAGCTTCACTCATTGTCACAAAAGGCAAATTTTCATTCACAGCTAAGTACCATGGCCAACAGCTGAGGACATCTCATTTCATCTTATTTCTCACAAGATATATATATTTATTTACATTGTATTTATTTTAAAGTTTTATTCTGGTGTGTAGTTCCTCTTTATAATTGCTGCCAATTAAGAATTATTTTTTTTTTTATTTTGTATTTTCAGATGCCTAAGACATTGCCATTGAGCATCACCTGGTCTATTCACTCTGATACTCACTTAGTTGAGGAATCTTTTTTTGTAATTATTACGATGAAGCTGACTGTGTTTGATCCACTCTAACACCACAGACCAGCCAAGGCCTATGGAAGAGCTCTGCACAAAGCTCCCCTCATCCAAGCACCTTAGAGCCTTGCCAGGTCCCCCTGGCTTTTCCTGCCCCAGCACCAAGCACTCCACCACCACGCAGCTGGCGGCCCCGCAAAGAGCAATCTCCACGATTCTTTGGTTACAGGGGGCAATAATTATCTGCACTTTTACAGGAATGGGAGTTGGGAGCAAGGCGTGGGGTGACAGTTTTTATACTTCACCCACCTAAGGAGCTGGTGTATGTCCAGCACTTTTCTAGCAGACTGGAAATTGCTTGGTTAGACTTTGTTGCGTCTTGAATACTATAGCAGCTATTTCGCTTTTGAGCTCACATCTGCTTTTCTCTGCTTGATCTAATACGCTCAGTGTTCTTACAGGTGCTTATTCTGCCTGCAAAATCCATTCCTGGATGGTTTAAAAGCCAATGTATATGCAAAGACTTCTTAATACACCTGTGTACATAGCTCACCCTGCTTCCTGAAGAGATCTTTGCATATGAAAAGGGAGGGAGGGCTCACTTAAGTCTTTGCAAAATACTTGGCTTCAGCTGAACCCAAGCTTGGGCAACCCCCACACTAAGCTGCACATTTTCACTGCCAGCTCACAAATTCATTATTCCAGTGGCTACTCAAGCATGAAATATCCAAAACTATCTGATCCCATGTGAAGAGCTGCTTTGCTGCGTAGATCGGAATATTCCTTAAATAGCACGTGCTTATCACCTCGTTCCTTACACAGAAAATGTGTAAAAACAGATTTTTAAATTACTGGATGCACTATAAATTTCTGTGATCACAGAGCCTGATATGAAGAGGTGCCGGGTACCATTGATTCCCACATGGATTTCAACAGAGTTTTCACATAAAGGATTAGACCTGCAGCAAATCCTGGATTTTATTACAAACTTCTCAGGAAAAGAAATCTTTCCTGTAAAAATTGCATAGAAATGTAATTTTCTTTGTTTAAGTAACCTGCCAGAGAGATGGGGTAAATAAGTTTAAAGGTATCTCAGACAGCCATGGCCTTGATATTCTGTACATCAAATAGCTTCAAAAGCCCCTCTGTTCATAGGAAGTCTCTCTAAGTTTTGACCAGAATTTAAATCTTGATATAGACAATAATTCAAACAGACAGGCAGATACATGGGTTTCTTGATCTCATTTATGCTGGAGGAATGAAGCAGGCACACACTTTCTACTTCAGGGAACAGTGAGGTTTTACTTTCCTCAGAAGGAAAAAAAAAAGGGGGGGGACGGGACAGGACGACAATTTAAAAACAAACTATTGAGCAAACAAACCCCCAAAATGCTCTCAGCTGACAAAATTATTCTAGCAAGGCTGAAAGGGAAAACTCTTTCCAAGAAGCGAAAGTGAGAAACCATAAATGAAAGAAGGCGAGGGGTGAACTATCCACATAATCTGTGTTTCTATTCTTATTTTTAAACAAGCTTAACTATAGAGATGAAACAAAATGCAAAACAACCTAAAGCAGTCCAAAAGATGAACTAATGAGTAACAGATCCGGCTGCAACTCTATTGCAAAACAGCATTCCACTTGGAGAGAACATCGGTGCAATATCAGCCCTTCCAGCCCACCTAGTTCCCGATTTATTAGGTACTTGTGCACCTCGTTCAGACAGACGCTCCCGTTCGCTAAGGAGAAACGCCCAGGGCAAACGAAGCGCCGCGCGAATGCTTTATTCATCAATCGGTGCAACCAGGCTTCCCAAGATTTTGTTCGGAAATCCTTACCAGCTTCATGGTGGTGTTGTTCTGTTCCCACCGCCACAGCATCACGCTCATCGTCCTCCGCCGGGCACCTGCCGGGGCTACCAACCAATACCAGCCCGGGGGCCACCTCGCTGGTGGCCGCTCATCCTTGGGATGCTCACTTCAGACGAGCTACATGGCTCGGGGAGAGGGGAGAGAGGCCGCGAAGGCGGCGGCAGGACGGCCCGGGCTGTCCCAGCTCCGGGCTGGCAGAAGCCGGGAGGCAGCGGGCACTCCCTCCTCCCCTCCCTCCCTCCCACGGTGGAGCATCGCCTTTAACCCCTTCCAGGTCGGGGGGGGGTCCCTCTGCTCCAGCTGGACCGAGCAAGGAAACAGAGAGTGTTTGTTTTTTTTTTTTTAAACGCAGGGAAATAGGGACGTAACAAGGCAGCTAGGGCGAAAGGGTGGAATATCTCTTTGCAAAGAATATTTGAAAATAGAAACGGATAGAGTTTCATGTGAGCTATGGTTTAGGAAGATGCCTAAGGGTACCCCAGGCACGTTTTACAGCAAAACAGTTAAATTACAGGGGGTTTCTCCTGAGTTTGACAACACTGTTAAAAGCTCAGCTTTCAAAGCTGACTTGCTTGATTTATTTAGTGCCATCTAGCCTGCTTTCACTTACATTTGCATTTATATCTAATCTGCTGGATGGGAAAGGACTAGACTCTTCCTTCGTAAACAGAGAATAATATAATGCCTCAAAAATTATTCAACCGATTCACAGATCAGCTTGACAAACATAAACTTTGCATTTCAAGAGATAGTAAGAGTATTTAGAATATCCAGAATGCCAGTATTTAATGGCAATATCATTTTGCCACACTGTCTGTATTTGAGATGAAGCTATTAAAGACCTATGCAAATGCCAGACTATTACACAGCTTCTCTCTTGCATCCTTCTAAACTTTCTCATCTGTTCTCCTGAAGCACCTTGCCCTGCGTCGCAGTCCAGACAAGATCCTGAACTGTGGGAAGATTCACGTCTGATCTTGCCCAAGGTCCTATGAAATCACCAGTGGGAAAGGAGCCTCACACCACATACTTGGCTGTTGCTCCTCACCCTTCTGCTCTGCTAAAGATGCTATACCTGATGGAGGTCCACAGGAGGACAGGAGACCACAGTGGCTCCAGCATCAGCTCCATCCACCCCAGGTGCATCCCTGCCCAGTGCTTTCCAAACCTGGGTTGGGAGGTGGTTTCTTCGGTAGCTTAGTTTTGCCAGACCACAACTGAGTGATCAGGGACTATGAAAGAAAAAAAATGTGTTTGAAGCAATTCCCCAGACCGTCCGTTAAACTGGCTGCTTCTTAGCTGAAGCGCTTCAGTTTCTGTTTCAGAATATGGTTTACACCTGCAAAATTTGAATACATGATCCTGTGCTTGTAACAGTCCTTCTTAAGGCCCACAGCTGTTTTCTGGGGCCAAAATATACCAAATTTGTTCTCACAGAACAGCTAAAATATTAGGGCGGGGGGGGAGGGGGGGGGAAGACCAAATTGTACCCAAAGTGATTGTTAAAATTTCCCATATTGTACTATTTTATTGGCTAGGGTGTTTCACATACCCATTAGTATGTTGCTTAAGAAATAATACAATAAAATCAGTAAAAAGTATTTGAAATTCTGCATATACATGTTTCCATAAGAAAAAAACATGTTTCTTTACTGCAGTATTTTCCCAAACAGTTATGCTTCTCTGACTTGGATTTCATTCCTTAATTCTGTAACTGTTTTAATTATTATTAAGTGATAAGGGAGAAGTAATAATTATTGAAACAAGCAGTAATCGTATTCCTTCATTGCTAAAAGAATTCCCCTACAATTTTGGTAACTTGAATACGTAGAAAGAGCTGCCTGTTGAAAGCATTTACGATTTCATACGTACAGGTTGCATTTGAACCATAGAAGTAAAATTTGAATCCCTTCCTGAGAATAAAGAACTCTTGTTCTTTCACTTCACACCAATGTGGACCAAAGCCCTAGCATAGCCAAATCTTCCCAGCCGGCCTCTACATAAGCAAGTACCCTGCTGAAAGGTCATTCCTCCAACATTCAAAAGAGGAGAAGGTCATAGCCCATTTGAGGGCTTGAACATAAGATGTATGGTCTTCAGGAGGGTCACAGGCAGACACAATAACCTGCTGACAGCCCCATGATGCCAAGAATGCATGCATGCACTCAGAGGGAGAAGCCTGGCTGTGATGCCAAAAGAATTTTGTAAGAGCATCTCACCAGCACCTCAGCAGAGCTGTCAGTGCCTGTATGGCAACGCTCCTCACTGAGCTTAAATTTGTCCCTCTTCCTTGCTGCTGACACAGTGGAAACATCACAAGGCCTTCACACTGATGTGCTGGCACATGGCTAAACATCATGACTCAAAGATTGTGCTCTGCTTCCAAAAAACACACCAACTCCAGACAAAAAACAAGGGAGCTAAGGCACAAGGAGCTTTACACGTGCAGGATTACAGCCTCTACAAAGGGCCAAGACAACCCACAGCACAAGTCGGGGTAGCCTCAGCCATCTCCTAAACCTCTTAAAAGGTTGTTGACGATCTGCTCTCCCAGTTTGAGCTGCCAAATGTTTTTCATTCAACCCTCAACCTAGTGCCAAAATCAGGGACTGTGAGACGCAAAGAAGAAGCCTCAGAAAATGTCTTGTCTATCATCACAGGGGAAAATTCCATCTCTGGGACCTTTTCATGCTGCTTATGTGCCCAGGGAACAGGGTAGAGGCAAACCTGCTTCTCAAGGAGGGGCCCAGCTAGAAACAGGCAGATTAAAAGACCAGATATGGATGGAAAGGCATAGGCTTTAATTACTCTCCAGCTGGCCAGACTAATTTCTTTGAATACAGTTTGCTATCTGTATTTACATTAACTGAACTGTGGCTCAGATTTGGAATATTTTCTCATTTTATCCCTTATGACCCTACCGAGTGTGCTGAAGCTGGACACAGACACTTGCACATAATCATAGAATCTGTCTGAAATATTAATGAAGCAAAGCTCCTGAGGTTAAAGTGTAAGTCCAGTGCCTCCCACTCACTTTTCAAGTTAATAAGATCCTTAATTAAAAATCTGTGTTGCTTTTAGAAGCTTTAATTAATAGATTTTCCTAAGCCATCCTTGATTTGGGATGAAGATCCTCAGAGTTCCGATAGGGTTGCCAGGTGTAACCGGAATTTATTTCTTCCTTTAAAACGCAAGACTTTCATCCTCCTATCTCTCTTTTAGGCTCCTTTGACAGAGTGGAAGAGATAAGATTGGGATTGAAATTGGTAAAACCCGTGTGTGTGACCTCTTGCCCCCTGGCAGCATCGCGGCAGGAGTTCTTGCCTGATTGCTGCACCCAGGCTTTGCCAAGAGATCTGGGAGATGCCTTTCGCATACAATGCCCCATTTCAAAAGAGAACAAGATCAGGGTATTTGCCTGTATTTGAATTCTTTAACCATAAAGCATTAGAGCTCTCTAGAAAACTTTATTATGAACTTTGACAACATACACATGATGACACTGAGAGGATGACATTAAGTTGTGCCTCCAGAAAAGGACATTATTTGCAGCTCTAATGGGCAGCTAAACATCCCTATTAAAGTGCTAAACAATCGGCTTGTTATTCATTAGCAAGTCTTCAATGACAGAGAAACACGTGTGTCCCCAGCATACCCAGCACTCTAATGAGACATCATTCCAGTTCCCAACACTTTCCAAACAAAACTGTTGGGAAAACAGGAGGAAACAGGTGTTGGAGACATTATGAATGAACTCGGTGTATACAGTCATTGTCTATGCAACATTTACTATAAAGAAAGCTCGGGGAAATCCGTTCACTAATAATCCATTGTGTGCCAATGAAAAATATGTGCCCTAACAGTTTGCACCACAATCATTAAGCAAAGTCACACTCTTGTACTTACCCATTACTTTTGCTTTTTAATTGCATAATATTTTGTTATGGTTTTTATTTAGAAAAGGGAGTGTATTATTAGCAATTTTTATTACTCCTCTTCGATGGATTTTGGTCAAAAGTACTCAAATCTATTCACCGAAATGTGGGGGTTTATTTATTTTTCCTATGCCAAGAATCAGCTTGGGTTTTCCTTTCATGCTTTACAAAATGGAATGATATTAAAAATTAAAATACTGGTTAAAAATCCTGAAGTTACAACAATATTTTGCTATGAATGGTGTGGGAGAGAAAGGGAAACTGGCTCACAATAAACAATAATTTTAATTCAAGAAAAAGCTCTCAAAACAGTGTTGAACAGCAGTCTCTGAATTTCAAGCCAGCAGATAAGATACCTTGTACAGAAAAGTGTTAGGGGATCCAAAGAAGGAGCTACCCAAATGGCTAATCTTGATTTTCAGCAGTTATAAGGAAGTTCTGGAGGACAGAAGGACAGCTCATGCTGGATACCAGCACTTATAAACCAAGAATGAGATGGCCTTGATAGTCACAGGTCTATCAGCCTCCCACTAGACCCAGATAGAGGCACAAAATGTGGGACAGAAACTCAAATAATTAACAGCTGAGGCAGATAGTAGTATTACTGGCAAATAAGCACCCCTCAGAAAAGAACATGTCTTGTTAAGCCAGTATTTTCTGCTGAGTTTACAGAGACTTACTAAAGCGATAACACAGATAGGATTCCGCAAGGAGGTTCTTTGCCTTCATGTCTCCTGACATGTTGAAAACCATAATAATAATACATCAACTGGGCGTATGTCAGCTGGACTAAAAATGAGCTAACTTGCTTGAAAATACATGATAAATGGGAAATTATCATTAATAAGCAGCTTGACTGTGTTTTAGAGGAATCATTTTGATCCCTACTTTTGTGAGCAAGCTCCAGAAGGGGGCATGAAACAGTTACAACATTTGCAGATGGCACACGAGTAATGAGAGAAGTAAATGATGAAATGGAGTAAGATCAAAGTTAAAGAAGCTCATACATGCTGACTAAGCCATTAAAAGGTGTTTCAATACAGCAAATATAGTATAACAGTGAGAACCTAAGAGTGTCAAAGAGCCAAGGATTCTTCATGAATTTGGTGAATTTGAAAGACTTGGTGATTTGGAAAGAGCATCATTGACATGATGTGCCACCACAATGTCAGGGTTCATGCTGTGATTATAGGGGTAATGCAATTGTGTGTAGGGGTAATTCTTGTGTGTAAGAACAGGCAGTTATCAAATAAGAATAGGCTTTACTATCACCTGCTGGTTTTAATGCTGGTTTGTGTGCAGTGAAACACTTCAACAGGTTTATTAACCTTTGGAGAGGCTTCAGAGAAGAGCCACAAGAATGACTTACAGACTGGAAAATGCCTATCACAGGACAAGATTCAAAAAGTTCCGTTTCATTTCTCAGAGAAGAGTAAGGGCAAATATGAGTTCATAACATGAGCTAATTAAAAAATGAAAGTAATTCAGGCTAAGTCACATGGACTGTTTTATTGAGGAAATCAGAGGGATTTATGACATTTATAGTTGTCTTTATCATCAAAGGTTAGTTCTAAAATCCCCATGGAAGCATTAACCATTAGATACAGTCCTGTCCCTGCCAAACTTTACACATATTTATAGTTCGACTGGTTTCAGCAAGACTCAAGGAGGTGTAAGCAAAAATGGTGTTACAGCAAGTCTAACCGACAGAAGAAACCAGGACCCAGCAATCAGTTATGTCTGAGATTGCATCTGAGAGGGAACAAACAATGCCAATAACCTACCTTGCAGTGCAATCTCTGATATAACAATATGTTGCAATGTACATTTTAAGCCTATTGAGGAATAAGAGGCTTATAAATAAGGCACTGCTACAACTGTAGCTCCTCCAGAGAAAATAAGATGGACAAAAGGATGCACTCCTTTAACAAACTCTGGAATAAATCAGACCCACAACCGTAAGAAGAAAAATATTCCAAACATTCGGCATTAACAACTTACTTAGCTTTTGATGTCTGCTTGATAATTCACGGAATCACAGAATATCAGGGATTGGAAGGGCCCTTGAAAGATCATCTAGTCCAATCCCCCTTCCAGAGCAGGAACACCTGGATCAGGTCACACAGGAACACGTCCAGGCAGGTTTTGAATGTCTCCAGAGAAAGAGACTCCACAACCTCCCTGGGCAGCCCCTTCCAGTGTTCTGTTACCCTCACTGTGAAGAAGTTTTTTCTCATATTTAAGTGGAACCTCCTATGTTCCAGCTTGCATCCATTACCCCTTGTCTTATCATTGGATGTCACTGAGAAGAGCCTGGCTCCATCCTCCTGACACTCACCCTTTACATATTTATAAACATTAATAAGGTCACCCCTCAGTCTCCTCTTCTCCAAGCTAAAGAGACCCAGCTCCCTCAGCTTTTCCTCATATGGGAGATGCTCCACTCCATCATCTTGGTAGCCCTGCCCTGGACTCTCTCCAGCAGTTCCCTGTCCTTCTTGAACTGAGGGGCCCAGAACTGGACACTATATTCCAGATGCAGTCTCACCATGGCAAAGTGGAGGGGAAGGAGAACCTCTCTCAACCTACTAACCACACCCCTTCTAATACACCCCAGGATGGCACTGGCCTTCTTGGCCACAAGGGCACAGTGCTGGCTCATGGTCATCCTGCTGTCCACCAGGATCCTCAGGTCCCTTTCCCCTACACTGCTGTCCAACAAGTCAGTTCCCAGCTTACACTGGTACCTGGAGTTATTCTTGCCCAGATGCAAGACTCTACACTTGTCCTTGTTATATTTCATTAAATTTCTCCCCTCCCAACTGTCCAGCCTGTCCAGGTCTCACTGATGGCAGCATGGCCTTCTGGCGTGTCAGCCACTCCTCCCAGTTTGGTGTCATCAGCAAACTTGCTGACAGTGCACTCTATTCCCTCATTTAAGTTGTTAATGAATATACTGAATGGTACTGGTCCCAGCAGCTATCCTTGAGGGACTCCACTAGACACAGGCCTCCAACTAGACTCCATCCCATTGACCACAACTCTCTGGTTTCTATCCTTCTGCCAGTTCACAATCCGCCTCACTACCCAATTGTCCAGGCCACACTTCCTCAGTTTAACTGCAAGGATACTGTGGGAGACTGTGTCAAATGCTTTACTGAAATGAAGATAGACCGCATCCACTGCTTTACCATCATCTATCCACCTGCTTATATCTTCATAAAAGGCTATCAAGTTGGTTAAGCATGACCTCCCCTTGGTGAAGCCATGTTGACTCCCTCTAATGACCCTCTGATATCCTTGATATGCCTAGAGACAGTGCCAAGGATAAATTGTTCCATCACCTCTCCAGGGATGGTGGTGAGGCTGACCAGTCTATAGTTACCTGGGTCCTCCTTCTTGCCCTGTTTGAAGACTGGAGTGACATTTGCTTTCCTCCAGCCCAAATAAAAAAATAATGGTACACTGAAAAACCACCAGTTAAGCAATGCTGACACTATTAACTAGGCTGCCCGGTGATGGAGGCCAGCCAACTCCCACAGCAGTCCAAGGCAGCTGAGTGCCACAGCCACCAAAATTGAGTTGAAGACCAAACAGAGCCTCTTCCAACTATCTTAACCTGCATGACCCTGGCTCTCCACATTCCCCTCTCTTCTGCTCAATACCCAAGGGCAGAAGCGAAGACATGGTTTACAACAGCATTTGTCTACTTGTAGGAGTTTCCAGACAGGATATTTTGTTCACAGGATCCACTGTCTGCAATATCACTCACACAATTAAATCTCAGCAAGCATTTCCGTTTTACCCACTCTGGTCAGGTTTACAAGAACAAAGGATAAAACCTCTCACTCGAGCACTAGTATCAGCCAGCACATTATGCTGTTCCACAAATGTTAACAAATCCCCACTATTCATGCCTTACAGGTTATTCCCTTTAATTAAGGCAGGTATTCATTTTCTTACTACAGCCAACCAGATTTATATGGGATTAAAAAATTTTCAAATATTTTGTGCAGCCACGAGAACTAGAAGAGATACAGAAGTAAAACTCAGTGAAACTGTACTTATAAAAGGCATAAAGAGAGAACTATCAAAAACTTGTCAAAAAGACAAGTGTACTAGTGAAGTACAATGCTGTTTAAGCTTTTTGCCATTTCAAAAATGCAATGAAACCTGTTTTCCTTCTCAGATCAGTGAAGGCAGAGGAGAAGAATAAGACATTCTTAAATATATTGATAGCATTTGTGAAGAAAACCATGTGGAGCTGCATAGACAGAGCTACCATCTGCTTTATGCACAGCCACATCCATAATAGATCATTTCATGTACAATCAAAAGCTATACATACCATGAAGTGCTACTGTGCACAGAAAGTCAGTTAGTGACTACACGCTTTCTTCAACTCTTTTTTTTTTTTTTTCCCCAGGAGACAACCCTCAATAAAACTTGCATGACAGCATCCCCTTTCAAAGGGAAAAAACAACTATGCTAAATATTTCTGTAGAAAAAAAAATACATTAATAATGATATCAAACAAAACCAGATTGACTTATTATATTTGATACTAAATCTTGATCCAGGTTATTCTAATAGAAAAATTAAAATACAGCCAGAAAAGGGTTTTTCACTCTGTTTCTGCTGAGTTTTTGCCAAGTGCCATTAACACAAACAATAATTTAAAATTAAATAAGCAATCCTTAAGCAGATGCACAAGAGTATGAAAAAGTGTTTAAATTACAGTCCGTAGATAAAGCTACTCAGTACTAACAAATGATCCCTTACCAAAACCTGTCTCATGAAAGAACACATGCTAAGATTTAATTAAAAAATAGCTGTTACTCCAAGCCTTGATTAGCTACCCGGAACACTTCATAAAAACTCACATCCACTAGTCCCTCTTGCCAAAATCTTTCCCTTTATACTCTCTATTAACTTAAATCAAACAGTTGCTAACTCAAGAGCACAAAATTCTGTGAACAAAAGGGCCTATCTGGTAGACTCCAGCAGAAAGGTATATTCCAAACTATGTATGCATACATATATAGAAATATATAGTGACTTTTACTAACTAAAAGGTTGCATTTAGAGTTGAATTCATAGAGTAGTTTGCCTCTAAATGTTGTAGCCAATTTACTACTGATGGAAGTGCCATAAATCACAGACTTCCCAACTAATTTGATTTCAAAGAAGTTTTCCTAGGGGAACTGTACTCCTCATGCTTAAGTTTCCATCACCACCTTGAGAACTTCTCCAGCACTAAACAAGTAAGTTCAACTTGTTCCAAGCTTGTTGACAATGGCATAGTACAACATTAATGGGTGAACAGGGCCATCCCATTAATTTTTGGTTTTTAAACCATTACTTTTGCAAGCTTTCAGCATGGCCCTGCTTTCCCTATTGCGTGGTTCAGTCAACATTTGCTATCAGCATAGGTAGCCTTGGGCAGTTCCCTTTGCCTCCCCTGATAAACCAAGAGATTCAGAATCATCAGAGTTAGAAGGTACCTCTAGAGATCATCTATTCCAACTCCCCTGCTAAAGCAGGATTGCCCAGAGCACATTAGTCAGGACTGCATCCAGGTGGGTCTTGAAAATCTCCAGAGAAGGGGACTCCACAACCTCCCTGGGCAGCCTGATCCAGTGCTCTGTCACCTTCACCATAAAGAAGTTTTTCCTCATATTTGAATTGAACTTTCTATGATCCAGCATGTGCCCATTGCCTCTCATCCTGTCACTGGGAACCACTGAAAAGAGTCTGGCTCCATCCTCCTTCAAACCACCCTTCAGATAGTTGTAAACATTAATAGTTTCCCCTCAGCCTTCTCTTCTCCAGGCCAAAGAATCCCAGCTCTCTTGGCTCTCTCATCAGGGAGATGCTCCAATCCCTTAATCATCTTTGTTGCCCTATGCTGGACTCTCTCCAGTAGTTCCCTGTCTCTCTTGAACCGGGGAGCCCAGAACTGGAAGCAGTAGTCCAGTTGTGGCCTCACCAGTGCAGAGCAGAGCGGGAGAATGACCTTCCTCCACCTAATGGCCACACTATTCCCTACACAGCCCAGGGTTCCATTGGCCTTCTTGGTGACAAGGGCACATTGCTGGCTCATGGATAGTTGACTATTTACCAAGACCCCCATATCCTTCTCCTCAGAAGTGCTTTCCAGCAGGTCCACTCCTAACCTATATTGATGCCTGGCATTCTTCCTCCCCAGCTGCAGGACCCTACACTTGCACTTGCTGAACCTCATTAGGTTCTTCTCTGGCCAGCTCTCCAGCCTGTCCAGGTCATGCTGGATGGCACCACAGCCCTCTGGAGGGTCAGCCAGCCCTCCCAGCTTGGTATCATCAGCGAGCTTGCTGAGGTTACACTCTGTCCCCTCATCCAGATCATCGATGAATATGTTGAATAAGACTGGACCAAATATTAACCTGGGGGGACACCAGTGGTTACAGGCCTCCAACTCGACCCTGCTCCGTTAGTTACTATCCTCTGAGTTCTGTCACACAGTCAGCTCTCAATCCACCTCATAGTCCCCTCATCTAGCCCACATTTCCTCAGTTTCCTAATGAGGATGTTATGGGAGATAGCGTCAAAAGCCTTGCTGAAGTCAAGGTAGATATGACATCTGTTGCTCTCCCCTCATCCAGCCATCCAGTTATAACATCATAGAAGGCTATCAGATTGGTCAAGCATGATTTTACCCTTGGTACATCTGCTGGCCGGACAGAATTGCCCTCTGTTAAACTCCATTCCCCAGACTCTAAAGGGACAGAAGACAGATCTTCAGAGATGAGTCATCTCCATTTCAGTCATTAGTTGTAGTCAGTCCCCTGAAGAAAACAATTTTGAGATATAAACATAGGCTATGAAAAGCAGCCTATATTTTCTTGAAAAATAGTTGTTCTTACTTTGGAACAGTACTGGTCAAGGACCAACATTACCAAGGATAGCAGAGCTGGGGTAGATCTCATCTGCTACCCAAAATGTCAAGTTGCACGATGAGAGAAAGCTCTCAGTGAAGGCTTGTAGCTACAGAAAAGCACATTCCCAATTGTTGCACAACAAGGGGTTTTGAGAGGCCACTCATCATAAATAACTGGACACATGGAAACAGAGGAACCCCCCTGGTCCTATGCTTAAATTGGCAACAAGTATGCTATGGCCCTCCCCTCTCTCCTCAATAAATTCACACTTTGTTCAGTAGCCCAGCCAATAAGGATTGACAAAAAGTTCCCATAACCTTTCTGTACCCTCAGCAAACCTTTTACCTAAGAAATTAGACCACAGTGAAAAACCCAGAAACACTTGAGTTTTTTTAACACAGGGAATGCTGTTGTGAAAAACACAAATACTTGAGATGATCATGCACAGCAGGAATGATTTCTGCTTCCTTTGCATATTCAGAGTTGAATGCACAGGTTCTTTCTCCACACAGAGAAGTATCTGTTGTGCATGTCATGGTGGTATGGCAGGCTGCAGTCAGAAGAGTGCTAATTTGACATTACAAAACAAAGATACAAGGAATTAAATAATTAGAGCCTTACTTAATGACAGAGCACAATGCATGTATCCTTCGGTAATCTCTTGAACTCTAAAGATAAAAGTAGTATGAAGCCTACATACAAGATGTGCAGTAACTGAACGTTTCAAAGTATAGTTTCACAGTATTTCAACATCTTAAAAGACGAGCCTGTTAAAGCACGTACTTCTCTCTCAAGTTGTCTGGACCACTTCTGCTCTTTCATGTCTCACTTCCAGCTGTTTTTCTCTCACCTCCTCTGCCAACATCCCCTTGGCTCACTGTGCTTCTGGGCAGCTGCAATTTTCCCTGCTGTACTGCTGCCTACATAGAGGGGCAGTTTGATAATAGTGGAAGTAGCAAGGAATTAGTACTTAGAGAATTTGCCTGACTCCTCAAATTCTTTTTTGGGGGCTTTTTTTTATGTCATAGATTAAGTCCAACAACAGAAATAGTTCACTTAATTTCCACACTTTTTTGGTTAGCTTGTTTGTTTTTTTTTTTGGAGAATACTTGATATTCATCTTTGCCACTCTTGCTTTCAACTTCTGTCTCAGTTTTCATCCTGCATACATATTGCCATGTCTTTAATCTTGTCAATTAAGAAAACATCAAGATAGCGGCAAGCTCGGAAGAGTTTGTAGCAGACTATAAATCAACTAAAGACATTCCTTAGCTGTTCTGTCTCTGTAGGCTGGATTGCACACATGCAAGGAACGGCATTGAGGACAGAAGCAGGAATGCTAATGGCAAAGAAAGAAACGAAGATGATATTTATCATGAAAGAGTGCTCTAGGCTGTATCAAATAGAAACGCAGATTCTACTTCCTGATGCTGGATACACACATCCAAATCTCAGCATATTCCTACCATTTCTAAAGAGGAAGATTGCTCTAAAGGGTAACCAAGTGCTGAGCTGCCTACATAGAGGTCCTGAAAACAACTCTTATCTAAGCAAAGCTTTTCTAGTCACTGAAGTTGATGCTTCTAGTCTACTAAAGGGATTGTTACTTGCTTGAAAAAAAAACATAGAAGTTCTATTGTAAAAGTTAATTAACTTGGTTTATCTTTTTGGTGGATTACTAAAATAGCACAGAGCTATGAATATAGGTTCTAAATAGCATCTTATTTTCCCGTATGGTATCATCAGTAAGGATTACTGCCATGGCTTACTGGCATTATTATTTTTCTGTATCTCAAAGTATGATAAAGCAAATAAACTGAAAGAAGCTACAGGAAAACCCATTGTAAACAACCAGGAGCATTTTGCTGAGTTCACTTTATATTGGACTAGTGAACAAAGGACATCTTGAGCCCACTAATGTCAAAAGGAGTTTTATTACTGTTTTCAGCCTACTTGAAATCATTCTAAAATTAGTTGATCTATATTGACACAACAGTGGCAAAGAAAGTGCTAATCAGTTTAATTCACTCCTGGTGTTGGCCAAATCTAGGCTATGATTTGCAGCTTAGTTTGATTTGAACAAAGTAATGAGGATTTACTAAGATAACTTATTTATCAACACCAGATTGAGATGCCTTTCCAAGAATATAAGATCAGCATTTTGTCTGGAGTTCTCTTAAACTCTTAATAGGTTTTTAGTGATAAAGTCATATTAGAACACAAGGCAATTCCAACCCCCTTCCCTCCCCACAGTTGTACCATTTCACATCACCTGGGTGTCTAATTAGCTTTCTACACCTCTGTACTAAAATTATCATCAGTCAGTTTGGAATGTTCCTTAATATGATGAATTAAAAAAAAAAATAAAATAAATCCAATTAAGATATATTGGATCTGCGTCTTTTTTGCCTTGAAGTTTGACCATGAAACTTAGCATTTGACCTTCATGCTCAATTTCTGTAACTAGCAACCACATAAGCTGTGAGACAGAAAAGAATCAGAGCTATTTTATTACATGAAATTAAACATTTCTAATTTTTATTAAATATTTTTTTCACTGATGTCAGGCCATGCTCAAAGGTGGAGGTTCTAATACTACTTTTAAGCTGTTAAACAGATTTTTAAACGGGGTGAAATTATGTTTTGAATATCCTAAACTGTGCTCATTGCAAACACAATGTTAGCTTTTTAAAAAAGTTATTTTGAAAGTTAGATTAATAACAAACCCTAGACTCATTACCTAGTAAGCCTGGTATGGTACAGTGGTATTTTTTGTGAGAGGAAGCAAAATTCAGATCTCCATGTTTACACTCAGCAAATGTGTTTATCCAAAATACACTGCATTATGCCAGTGAAAGAATTGCCAAAATAAGGGCAGTGCCCGCAGATTCAAACCCCATCTTGAACCTAACTTCTGTAGTGACCTTCGCATTTCTCAGAGGATGTTTCTCTGACTCAGTGGGGCTTTTTCCAAAATTTTTCAGCCAGTCAAGCTTTACTTTCCATACCACTTGAATCTTTTACCTTCTCAAAAGACTGAGCAGAGATACAGAAAAATTCTCTGTAGAAATCACAAGATGAGCTCAGGTTCTCCACTCCTCAAGCCTGCTTTTACTGTCAGGCTGTCTTGATTAGACCATAACGAGGATGAAATTGCATGCAAAGAAACCAGTAGACAGAATACAAATCCTAGCATGATTTCTTTTTTTTCCTGTGAAGACAAAATTCTCGTGCTTCAGCAGCAGTGTTTCATATTTCCAACAGGAGGTGGCTTCATGTCATTGATTAATTGCCTTTTTAAGAGGTTAGTTTTCTGTTCTGATATTGAAAATAAATGAAAAGCTTTATCTCCCAAATTGAAGGCAATACCTAGCTTTGTGAAGGGGTCTCAACTTTATCTTTCTGTTCCAATTTATTCTCTGTTCACATCACACCCAGGAACTTTGAAGGATGTCAACACAATTGTCTAAATGAAAATAACTAATGAGGCAGAAGCCAGACTCATTATTTGCTTGTTTGGTTTACTTTGCAAACTCCTTTAGCCCTTTGTCACATCCAAGTAAGCATTTACATTTTGTACATCTCTTTGAAAAGTTCACCTGCAGAATAAAACAATGCAAATATTTTAGTACGTCCTGTGGGGTATGTTCTGAACTCTACATTCCTCTTTCCAGTAAAAATACAACGGCTGCAGTCAGCACTGAAAGCTATCTTTATTTCTTTACTACCAGAATGGCTGGAAACATTTTCCTTTCAGGTTTAGTTCAGAGAGGAGTATCAACCTGCCCAGAAATAGCTTCATAAAGCACTGTGTGCTTGTGATCTTGAGCCTGAAATTCACAGTAACCAGATTTTTATAAGTGACCATGTAAGACGGCAGAAATAAAATGCAGATGAGTCTTCCAGTGCTGTATAAAAGTGCCTAAAATATAAGACAATGCTAAGCTAGCCATGTCTGATTTTAAGAGTGAGGTTTGAAATATTATTTTGTTCCTACTTTATCCCTTAGCCTTTATCTTGCTAATGCTTGAGAAAAGGTTTTTCCCGTGTATTTCTTCACATCAAAGCAATAGGAACATCTTCTGTGCTTGGGATGAGGGACAGAGGTTGATAAGTTGACAGACTTCTCACCCTGAAAGTTCTGGTGGGAAGATACCAAGTAGTCCACTCACATGACAGAACAGGTCAGTTGTTAAACTACACAGAAGTAATTCCTATTTATGCATTAATACCTCACAGAAGCAAGGTAAACCACATTAATGTATACCTTTCATCATGCTGTAAGCTAGCACATTTCCTTTGCATAAGCTAGGAGCCTGCAACCAGTTTCTAAAACCAAGATTAGTTTCCAACCCTTAGACTTCAAATCATGGATCAGCAAAAATAATCAGGAAGACTCGGTGCTGCTACAGTTATAGCACTTCACTACTGAGACTGGTATAAATAAAGAAATCGGAGAATGAGCTATTATTCCTGGCAGATAAGTATTAATAATGTTGCTTGGTTTAGTCTCCAAGTACTTAGCCCAAAAGAACACAAACTACCAGCATAGAGACCTTTTCTGGCAGGACAGAGCATAGCTCTCCCAAACCCATAGGTACGTGGAAAGAATCCTTGCAAACCGCACCACAGCACTACCAAGGTTTTGGAAAACTTCAGTTTTGGTTTATCAAATTCCAAGAACTGGCAGGAGAGGAGAAGGGAAGAGAGCTAGGCAAAAAAGTGACCTCTGCCTCAGTATGCTTTCCAAAAATGGTATCCTCTATTCTAATGGTGTGGAAAGGTATTGTACTTCTCACACAGACACAGAGCATTCCTAGACAATAAAAAGTTTGGGTCCTCTTTGGTTAAATTGAATAATGCAGCTAAAATTACATGGGCTAGGGAATCTAGGTGTTGTCATTATGTTACCTCCAGGCTACATTTGAAACATTCCAGTCAGATACTGTTCCCTTAAGATAGTTTCATAGAGTGGTTTTAAATCTAAAGGGCAAGCTCAACAAAAGTGTCCTTAAATAAGTTCACTTCAATCTACTTTTACCTGTTACTGACAGACAGCTCAGCTACACCATCTTGGGCTTTCAGCATCCTCCAAACATGGGCTAAGAACACCACAGAATCATAGAACTGTCTAGGTTGGAAGGGACCTTTCAGATCATCTAGTACAGCCACCAACCTAACTGACAAAAAGCATCACTAAACCATGCCTCTAAGCGCCATGTCTACCTGTCTTTTAAATACCTCCAGGGATGGTACCTCAGCCGCTTCCCTGGACACCTTGTTCCAATGCTTAATAACCCTTTCAGTGCAAAATTTTTTCCTAATATATAATACAAACCTCACCTGGCACAACTTGAGGCCATTTCCTCTTGTCCTATCACGTGAGACTTGGGAGAAGAGTCTGACCCCCGCCCTCTCTACAACCTCCTTTCAGGTAGTTGTGGAGAGCAAGATGATCTCTCTTTCTCCAGGCTGAACAACCCCAGCTCCCTCAGCCTCTCCTCATAAAGCTTGGTCTCCAGACCCCTCACCAGCTTCATTGCCCTTCTCTGGACCCACTCCAGCACCTCAGAGTCCTTCTTGTAGTGAGGGGCCCAGAACTGGACACAGTACTCAAGGTAGGGCTTCACCAGTGCAGGAGTAGGGGAAGAAAACTCTTTCTTGCCCTGGGACGGCCAATATCCCACTCACTGCCTGTCTTTCAACGGAGAAACCATACACTCACGGGAGCAGTGACAGCCACCTAAAACCCATGCTGCACCCAGCTCAAGAGGCCACCTTTGTGCCACCACCTTTTGCCCACTGCAGCCAGTGAACCTGGGACAAAGGAGAGCAGAAGACATCCACAGGAGGGCTAGGAAGGACAACGCTTCTCTCTGGTGTGCTAGTGGAATCACATAAAAGACTAGAAATGTTCAGTTACAAACAAAGCCTTTGTAAACAAAGAAAAGACACCTCAAATTCAACATATTTGCTTTTGTTCATTTTTGCTGCATGTTACAATCCAGGATCACTGTAAGCAGCATGTGTTGGGCTGCTGCAATCCAATTAATTTTCAAAATACTATAGGGATTAGGCACATACAAACCAGAAGGGGAAAAAAATCCAACCCATTGCACATGAGAAATAAGGTCTAGCTTCCATTTCAGGGAATAATAACCAAAATTGTTAACAAATGACAGACAAAAAGACTGTTCTGCTTCCTGCTGGCTTAACTGCTTCTAGGCGAAACTACAATTACTTTAATAAACTAGAAAGCAAATAAGCCTTAGCAGTAACAATACAGAACAGCAAGTTACAAAATAACTACACTTTCTAGCCAGAATGGACTCCTGAAGCCAAAAATAACAGCAGGCAGGCTGCTTGAAAGAGACTAAATCTGCATTTGCCATTTGTGAGGCAAGTGACTTTTTACACGAGGAGAGGCATTTAGATGTATTTCAGGTCCTCTAAAATCAGCTCACTTTGCCTTATTAATGGTGTTGGTAAAACAAATGGAGAGATTACTTTGGTAATGGGAGAAGAAAAGTCAGAATTACTCCAAGTGGCCCCTATAACCATTTTATGAGTCTATACATTAAATCTCAGTCCTTATATCTGGTCTGCGGCCAGTGGAGATTTGCCCAGTTGCTCCTGGGCAGCACTGCGGGGTGCCATGGGCACGGTTTGGCTGGTACTCTGGATTCTGACAGTGTTACAGGACCTCATGCCTCTGAAACACAGAGTCATGGAATGCTTCTTTGAAGCCCAAAGATGATACAAGAACAGTATAGCTGCTTCAAATTATTCCTTCCTCCTCCTCCTCCCCATCCCACCCCCCAATTAAAATGATTTTCTTTCATTCTGAAAGATCTTAACAATGTACTGAATTTCTCAGACAAAATTCTGTGGAAAAGCTTGCAACTTTAATGGATTTGCATTTTTTTTCCCCTGAAATAGAGATTTGTTCAGTGTTGTACATGGCAGCTCCGACAGAGGGAAAGAGACACTTAGGTCAGATCCACACCACAGGTCAGATCCAATTTCCATACATGACAAAGATGACCTTAGCTCTTAAATGCAGCTTGAAAGATTCATAACAAATAACCTACGCCACTGGAAAACATTAGGAAGCTCTGGAATTTTCCAGTAGATGCAGATGTTTTGTAGAGACAGAAAATCTACAGAATAAGCTACAGAGTGGTTTTGTCACTAAACACAAGGGGCTGAACAGGGCTCTCCTTTTTCCTCTGTGTCTACGACTTAATTTGTATTCCCCTACTAAAAAGATTGCAATAAAACCCTATATAATGAAAGAACAATTAAGTCATTTAACATTAAGTGCAAAAAAGTCATAATTTGATAGCGATCCACTAATTTCAGCAAGATAAGACACTAATCACTCAGGGAAATCAAATTTGCACTGGTAATGCAGTGACTGGACCAGGCTGAAGCAATTCAGAAATATTCATTAACTCTGTGTCCATATGGCACCAAATCCCAGTGTGTTTCTGGCAGAAATTTTCTGAGGCCGGGAGGACATCCCATCCCATCCCATCCCATCCCATCCCATCCCATCCCGCTCAATTACTGTCATGTCACCCTGAACCAGGAAAGCCAGATTCTGGATTCACAAAATCATTCTTGTTTTACAGACTTCCAGCCAGACAAGTACTTGTGCCCAGCAATTCCAAGGAAATTTGCTTGCTGGAAGCTGAGCACCAACACTGAACCTGATAGGATTAATTTGAGGATCAATCAAAAGAAAGGCAAACACTAGCACTAGGCCATCCCTACCTCAATTGCTTTTATTTTACAACACTGCCTGTGCCCAAAATAAATCGTGGCCATAAAATACAGTGGATTTTTGAATCTTTTCATTGAAAAAATTATCTGTGTGTATCTATAATAATTCTAATCGATACCAAATAGCTACTTAATCCCACGCAACTCCTCTGAAGGATGGACTGAAGGAAAACGAGGTCTTGTTTGATTCTGTTCAAAACCACCAGGTGGCGACAGCAGCCCAGAGAACCCGGCCACAGCGAGCCACCTGCACTCACGGCTCATTATTACCCTTATTCCTTCCACTCAGCCCTCTCCCGAGGCTTTTTTAAACTTGCTAGCAGTTCAGTTCACTATCAGACTAACCATATGTAATAAAAAGGGCCCCCACTGCTATTCCTATTCAATTAGACAATCTAAAGATTAAGTCAAACGTAAGCAGCTCCCAAGAATCCATGAATGACCCCTTCCAGCCTTGCAAATCCAGCTTTTTCTGTGCAGAAGGCACGGCTCTCTCATGCAGGCTATCCATTATACTCACTCACTTCTGCCAACCAACCCTCCTTAGGTGTATTTTGGTTCAAAGAAGGCACAGTGTGCCCCTGAATCTCCCATTACCTGCAGGCCACTTCCATTATTTTCTGCTATCACAGGACAGACACTATTACTTCTGTTGTGTAACTTCATGGAACTTCCTTTTGAAACAATGCTATTACTCTCATGTAATAGCATGTAACACACTCCCAATTCGCTATCCAAGCACTGCATGTATGCCCCAAATCACACAACATCTGGAAAAAGCAGAAAAAGATGATGCTTTTTGGTGACCAAAGAGCAGCAGAAATACACCAAGCCTGCATTTGGACAGAAAGCTAGATCAGAAAAGGTGCTTGTATTCCCCAGTTTTCAATAAGTTTTCTATATCAGTGAGTTAGGACTTGATGGTCTTATTTTACCAATTATTTTCTTAAAAATTGATCAAGAGGCAGAGGTGCTTTGGTGTATGAAAATTAATCACCATTGCAAACACAAGAATAGTTGCAGGCATCACACTAGATTATGATGCTGTAAATCAAAAAGCAATCTGCCCTCATCCAGGGCTACAGTTTCCAAACTTCTTGGCTAGTTTAGTAAACAAATCTGTGGGGCTTGTTTTAAACGGAGTTGTAGAAGGAATACATTCCTAAGTAAATTCATATACAAAGTTACAGCTCTTGTCTGACCTTGCCAGTATCCCATTTAGAATTACAATAATGTAGGCAAAGATCACAGTCATTGAGCTACATCTGCTTTTCAGACTTATTTCCAGGCTGATCCTGAAGACTGAATGACTGCAGACCGCCAGTAACTCCCAACTCCAGCACCACCGAGAGCAGCAGGGCACCCTCACTGCTGGCCTGCACGGATCAATTTACTGGCCCAGTCAAGAGCCATTTTATACAATCCCAAAACTGACCCTGGATAATTTGCATTACAGCCACTGTTCTCATACTAAGATTCTTCTGTTAAATGAGCTGGATTAACACTCACATCTCTTTCTACACCAGCTATGGGTCCCCATCAGAGGTCAGCAGTCATTCCTGAGCTGAATTAGAGAAAGATTTGTAACAAAATAGATCAGCAACTGATCAGCTTAAATTTCCTGTCCGAGAGTCCAGCCCCGTCTCTTTCCTATGCGTTATTTCATGTACAAGATGACAACTGATTTAGATACACATGATAACTCAAAGCCCGACCAGCTCTACACAGTGCAATGATCCAGAGAACCCAGACCTTGGTCCCCCTCTGGAACAAACACCTACCTGAAGCCTCTTATTTCTTCCAGCACAAGAACATGCTCTACTCAGACTCTCCCTGCTGTGGAGATGCACTGGGAAGCAGCAGGGAGGAACCCAGCTCCCATGGGCAGCTTCTTAAAACTGATAAGCAACAGCTGCCTGTCCAACCCAGTGTAATCTGGAAGAGCCGAATTAGCTGACTGGGAGGGAAGGAGAAGCAGCCAGCTGCAAAATGTTAAGGGATGTCCACTAAATAGGGGAGGGCTTGAGGCAGTAACACTTTATCAAAAGTCTTATCCTAAGACTGGGAAATGAAACGTGACTGCAGACACCACAAGGTGGTAGGAGGAAAGGGAATTGTATTTTCTTGGTCTCCATGCACTGCTGTAACCTTCTAAAATTGAGCACATTGATCTTTAGGATGCAAAAAAAAATATCTATGCAGATGTAAAGCCACTGGATAGATTATAATCCGGTGGGCAAAATGAGTTGCCACCTTCTTGTTGGAGGAACAGCTGTTGTCCTGAGTTGCTTTAGTCTTTAAAACCAGTCCCAGTATTATCTGCAGTTGTATTTGTAAAGCTAAATTATGACTTTAAAGGCGACGTATATTCTAGCTTCTTGAGAATTTAAAACATGAAATCAGAATATGGAATTACCCACTGACTCCAGCTGCGATATGCTTGTTATTTCACACTTTCACCCACACTCAATTCAGTTCCAATATGACAACCTGAAAATTAGTTTTAATCACAACTGATACCTGCAGATTTTTTCCCCCTTTCTTTTTTGTCCCTTGCATCCCATAAGCACTGAAAATTGTCATGTGTAGAGTGGCAGACAGTGAGTCAAATACCTCCTGAAGGTACTCCCAAGCACCACACATCTGAGCGACAGGCTGTCAAGCTCTGCAAAACAAAACCAGACACCAAAACACCCAAAACAAACTTTAATCTGAACTATTCAGCCTCAGGCCTACCACCACAGCTATTCACTGCATCCACTAATACCTCTGTGCCATTTCTAAGCTAGAGGACCGATGTTTTCCTTTCAGCCTCCTGAATGGAAGCAATGCAACGCGGTATAACCAGCTGGACCTCCACATAAAGAGACCACATAAGTAGGGTTTCGCTCTGTGTTCAAACTGGTAAAATTTGCAAAGCTAAACACAAAGTCAACCTGCTGCACAGAGCAATACGGTAACTCTGGTTCTCTAGAAATGAAGCTATTTTTAAACTCCAGTAGCAATGCGAACTGCATAAATTAGCATAATTTCAGCCTTCACAGAAAGTTCTCAGTTGACTGTGTTACATGCTACGAATTAACACTCTGCAGATTCCTCGCTTCTACTAATGTGGTCAATCATGCAATTCATGGGACTTAAAATCCCCTTTTCCAGTCCTCCAAAATCTCAACGCCTTTTGCTTTTTTTCCTCTTCTTTAACACTCCTCTTTTCCACTACTATCAAAGGCCAGGGCTTCATTACGAATCTCACAAGGTCTTCATATGTAACTGGTGGTTATGTGGCTTCCTAATTGTAGGACATCCTCCCATTTTCTCTGCTGGTGATTTTCTCCTTGTGGGCAGATGGCATCAAAGTGGAGTGCAGATGGTAACCCACAGCCCACAGACTCCTCATTATAATTTGAAATAGCGTATGCAGCTCTTCAATTCTCATCTCTTAAAATTATTTTCAGCATTAAAGGAAAAAACACTGTTTTCAGAATGCACAGACAAGAAAGTAATGATACCTGTTGCAGCTGAGAATCTTCTCCTAACAAAGAGGTAATGATGTACCTTGGATCCTCACAAGTTTTATTAAAATCCATAAATCATTACTGGAAAGGATTTTAAATCAAGCACCTCTTGTTTTGATTCAAGGATTACCTCAAGGGAAAAAAAAAGTGGATGATAAGGAAAAAGCAGTTCAGACTGAAGCAGGAAGGCTTAAGAGTCACACAGTTAGCTATTTAAGGTAATTTCATGGCTTCAGGTATCACTTTACCTGAGCTGCTTGGAATTATAATGGATTTATCTCCATAGAACACCTGTGAGATAAGGGTGTTGCTGCTGACAAACTGCAGCAGGCAGCAATGAGGTGGCTTCCCTGAAGCCAGGCTGGTGGCCTGTGGGTCTTCAGGGTTCCCACGCTCACCACTACATCCTCCCTGCTTTTTGATGGCTGAAAACCTGCCTGGGAGGAAGGCACAGCTCAAAATGTGTGACACCTCAAAAAAAGGTGTCATAGAAACTAGTCTTATCATTCTTTCAAGCTTTCTCACAAGATGTCCATCTGGTGGAACTGGCTTTCCTAACCTTTTGGCCAGTTGGAAAAGTCCTAAAACCAGCATGTTAAAAATATCTGTGGTGGAAAATAGCAAGGAATGAAATACTCAGCATTAGAGGTCAAGCCTAGATCGCCGAAAAGTTTGTATTAAATCAATGGAAAAGCATTAAAAGAAACAAACTTGTCCCCTAGTGTTAAAAAGAAAACAAACAATACTTTAAAAAAAAACACCCAAGCAACTTGGTTGATGGGGATTTACTAACTCAAAGTCAGCTCTCACACACAGCATCAATGAAAAGTTGGCTAATTTGCTCCCGTTCCAGAAGCCTGGAGTCAGACTTGGTAAACACAAAGAGCATTATTTGAAGTTTTGACCTGGTGTCTTTCAACCAATTACTAATCCACACTTTTCTACCTTAGCTATAGTGGCACCTTCCGAACTGTCTCACAAAATGGTTTCTAGTTATTTAATGGATGGATACATGCTGCTTAGCTAAATTCACTGCCTTTAAGAGTAATCTAATCATTGGTGAGTCTTTTCCTCAAATGGCTGAAGTTATTTTATACTGCGCATCTAAAACATTCAGATGTTCAACTGAGTTATGGTATAAATACTCTACCACATAAATAATTTGACTATATAACACAGGGCTGTAATCTTCCACAGCAGGCAGGCTTGTTAACAATGTTACACAGGGACAACACAAGATGAAATAATGAAGTATTTCATCACTGAAGGCAATTTATCTTGTCTACATTTGTAGAAGAAGATTATAGTACATCATCTTCTTAGTGGTTTCCCTTTCACAACAGAAAAGACAGTTTTCATTAGGGAAGACTTGGCCTTCCCATTGTACTGATGCGACTTTCATGTCCTATACACCAGATACAGCACTGACATTAATTGGATAACTAACTACATGGTATCTTCTAACACAAAGGTTTATAAATGATGCAATATTGAAGGATTTATGCACGTCAAAAGAACCAAACAGGTAAGTTATCTCTCTAGCTTAATGACTTGTGCTTCAAAGTAATGATGGTCTTCAGGGCTGACCATTTGAAACTGCTGTTCCATGAGAAGAAACATCAGCTCAAGTTGTTACTCAAGAGAATAAAAGATTTCCAGAGTTCATCCAAAGGCACATTCAGAGCTCTGTAGCATGAGGCCCACCACCTGTGGAAAGGCAAGAGAATTTTGGCAGAGGAGGAGATCTTGTGCCAGCATTTCTGACGCAGTAAGAGTGACTGGATCACACATCTGTTCCTCTGTGAGAAGCTGAATCTGCCTGTGACAAGGTCAATTTTGAGAAGGGTTGGTATTAAAAGATTATGCTCCCTCCATCCTGTCACTGAGGCTGCACTAATTATTTCAGGGAAGCGCTGGAATTCTTTGATCCTCCAACTCTTCCTTCCCTTGCAAGGTGACTCTGGCTGCTGGCACAGCACCCAGAGGGATGGCACGGCACATCCTAATTCCATAATTGTGCAATTAGACATTTTCAACCTTGAAATTTCACTTTAAGAAATCGAGTATGCAGTAATCCATGTAATCCAGGCCTCTACACCTGTCCCTCTTCCAACTAATCTCGCCATCCTTCATCATGTCACATCTTAATTTAGAGTCCTATCTGCTAAGGTCAGTGTAAGTGGAAGCTCAGGAAATTGCAACAAGTATTTATCAAACGGCAGGACCAATTTCTTCCTTTGTGAGCTCTGCGAGACACAAAAATATCCACAAAGAACAAAGCCCTTCCCCAGTGATGTGCAAACAATCTCTACAAATGTTCTGAGAAGCAGTGACGAGGGGCAACAAATAAATAAATAAATAAATAAATGTAGTGTAGCCCTGGATAATGCGATCTGCTGGTATTAAAGTTTTCTCCTGAAGGAGTTAAGTATATACCAGCTGCTCTACATTAAACCGAGCTGGCATTTTAAATCATTCAAATTAAGCTGAACTACCATCCATTTCATCCCGGCATTTAGCAGCATCGCTATAAATGATGCAAAGTACTGGCCAAACCAAGCTCTGCCATTTCAGCTGCTGTCAGAGAAGAAAGGAGGAGGGAGGGTAATAGCACCGAGTGATGCTGCAGCTATTCACAAGATGGTTTACAAGAGACTCCGTCCACCTCAGGTATTGTTCACACCTGCATGAAAGCCTGAGGCTTGTATTTGTTGAAAACCCATTTATATAAGATTCTAAGAACCACTGCAAAATTATCCAAAATTAAATGATTTGCCAGAGAACACTGAACTTTCAAATCTTTCTTTGCTTAATGCTGCATAATAAACACTGAGTGGATCTGACGGGCCATCAGCTCAGAAATGCTGACACAGCAGCTCACAGGGAGGCGAGGGTGGCATCAGCCCCCACCATAATGTCTAACACCAACGGCTATTTCTCAGGCCATGAAGATAATAGATAAAAATCTGGGTTTGTTCAATGCAAACCCCATTTTCTGCTGAATTTCAGAGAGCTCAGGAGGCAATAAAGAGGACTAAATCTTATCTAGTTCACATTGTTGTGGCCAACAGATTAGGTTTCAGCACAAATCTGAAACAGTGTATAGGACAGTGAAGGATCTGCTATTGAGTAGGCTAAGCACTTTGCAGACTGGCTTTTTGATTTCAGGTTCTTTCATATGCCTTTTTTCCCCTCCTTTTTTTCAAGTGTTTGCTGCAGTGAGTAACCTGCTCAACAAGGGGAAGCTGGAATTGATTGTTGTGTTAAAAATAAGATACTGCTGCCAAAGCCTGACCTGATAAACCAAACCACAGGCAGGTATGACTCGTGGGTGCTACATCCCGGTGCCCAGGATCCCAAAAGCAACTCATGGCAGAGGCACCTGAAAGCCCACCATAGGACCTTCACTGACCACCCGACATCTGAGGCTTGGGAAGATGGTGGTAAGGACAGGACACAGTAGGTTGACCTGGCTTCCCTGTATGACCTGGGGTTTCTCTGCACTTCCCAAAGGCAAACATGTTAAAGAAAGCCACTGCAGCTCCACATGTGTCTCAGTATTCACAGTGTTTCCCATTGCCTGGCACCACAGTGAGAAGCAACCACAGGAAAAAGAGGAAATCCTGGATCAGACTCACTTGCAGAAAATGCTTCCATCATTAAATTTTAATTGCATGACATTTTCATTCATAAACAGATCCTCTTCCAAATATTTCTGCTCCTTATGACAACTAAATTTCCTTTCATAGTTTGGAATCTAAGTATTAAGTCCTATAAAACAAATCACGTGGTCCAAACTTTAATAGGTAAAAGACCGAAAGGAGACCTCTTATAGGTGACCAAAAAGAATTTCCATTGCTGCAGCGAGGGAAGTTTGTATGTAACTGCTTGGTTACGGGATCCTAGGCAACCACTGCTCTTCCCTCTTGAAAAGCAGAAAGTGGTTTTGTTTTGTAAATTAAAGCAAATTCATTAGAATTCCCCTGGTGAGGTTTTGTAGGGATAAATAGGAGGCTGGTGCCTCCACTTTCCAGCTCCACACTATAGGACAGGCATCATTTTGCCAGCTTTCTTTGGCAGTGCTTGTTGGGCACATTACCCTGGAGGATTGGACTCCTGTGTGCGCTACAGCTCATCTCGGAGGAGTAAGATGTATAAATGCTGAAAATAATCCTTCCCAAAATAATCCATCCCAGTTAAGGCACAGACAAGTCTGGAATAGTATGGCCATCCTGAGAAGCAGACTGACCCATGGTGATCGAGCAAGATAAAATAAGCCTATTTCTGAGCTATTGCTTCAAATGGCCAACGCACACTTGATCTTGAAACACATGTGACATTTTTAAAATCAGTTTTGAAGACTTAACTATCCGTAAGACTCTTTGAAACGAAGAATAATTTACAACTGAATCAAACTTGTCTTACTAGACCAATCCATTAATTACTTTTTCCACCAGCTATATTCAAAGCTGATCTTGGTGGGTGCAAATGTGTCCACTACATCTGTTCCAGGCCTTTAACTTCTGCCATGCATGTACAAATGCTGTTCTCGCATCACATTTCTCTAAGAAAAATATAACTTTGCATCGTGCTACATTGGATAAGGAAGATTTCTGACTCCGAAAGAGTTTTTCTGACTCCAAAAGATTCATTACATGAATCTTTCTATCTTCTTGATCTTACAAAACTATGCCTGATATTTGTCTACCTAATAGGGGAAGGAAATTTACTAGACCCCTCCTACAAGTTTATCAGAAATGAACTCCAGGTAATTAATGTCATAATCTGAAAAACAGCCAAAATAGTTATGCTGTGTTGTCTAAAAATACTTGTACAAAACCAGTATTTAGCTTATCAGTACTAAAGTTACCTGTAGTTTCAAACAGTGGTCACAGTTCAAGCGAATATGGCTAAGGAAAAAGGAAACCACCTCTAACTATTTGTTTTAAGGTATACAAGTTTAACAAAGTCTTACTGTCCATATTCACCATAAAATGTTGGCACACAAGCTAGATCACCAACATGAAATCCCACCAGCGTATTCATTTTGTTCTACCAATGGGCAAGTACACACAATTAATACATAGCAGAAAAACACAATATGAAAATAATTCCTGTTCAGCACTTTCAGGAGAAACTTGGTGATCCTTTTAGGGAAGATTCACCTCATGACATGAAACAGCATATCTAAGAACCCTTCCTTCCCCCCCCAGGGCATGGGGGGAGTAGTACCTTGGCCTACACTACTGTGAGCTCCCAGAGCTTGAAGAAAGGACTAATTTATTATTTTTATGACTAGACCAACCTCCACTTTCAAAGAAACTGCCAAAAAAACTATCAACTTATTGCCCAAGAATTCATATTTCAGAGACTTGACCATGTTGTCTTGTCAGCCATAACACTATCGCTACCAATCCAATACCTGCCAATCCCTAGTTCCTTGGTCTCTACAATCCATAAATTTTCCTTCTTGCTTGTATAAAATAATCTCTCAACAACTACTATTGGAAAGTAGTCCAGGGACTCTCTTTCTACAATTACTAGTTTCGCCAACACAGCCTTGCTACTGTCTTCTACCTACAGGCAATCCTAAAGTCTACACCATAAACATAAGAACACACCACTACACACTTTTGGATTATACCATAGTGCTCATTTCCTAAAGGACAAGAGAAGAAATGGACCAGTATTCATGAGAGGACAGGTAAAATAAGGAGACTTACGGACTCTTTCCAGCAACAAGAGAGAGGATATGGCAACTTCTAGCCACACCTGTAGAGAAAAAAGTCCTGCATGCTGAGAATAGGAAGAGGACTTCAGGAAACGTCCACGACAAGGGATGGACATGCGGTAAAATTTAAGAATAGGCCATGGGAGTAAACAAGACATTGTCGGACTATGAATGTATTAGAGTCCAAAACTGAACATGCATAGCGACAGAAGTCCTGGTAAAAGTGTATTCTGAAATCCAGGAGTTAGATATTTTTTTCTTTCATGTATTGTTTTCCCACACATTGCTTCCAATTCTAAAATATCCCCAATGTAAAATGAAAAATAATCCAAGTATAACACACCTAAAAATACTTTCAAAAGGAAAAAAAAAAAGAGGAATAAGAGTAAA
>VZTM01042070.1:1151-12648 GCA_013400555.1 Jacana jacana
CCTCTGTAAGCACTTTGACCAAAACCAGCACTATGAAATCTAATAACATCTTGGAAACAATGAGCTTTGAGTTCCCAAGTCCCTACACAATCACAAGATTAAGATTATAGCCAGTTAACCAACAGTTACAGCAAAACCTAATATAAATTAATGGGATTTGGTGAAACAGGTGTTCTTATCCCTGATGATCCAACAGGACATTCATTTCTTCACACCTTTTCTTCTACACTAAAAGTCTAAATCAATTCTAAACTAACCTGAAATGTTGTAGAACTAATCCCTACACGAATCTGCAAACATGAAATATCAGCTGTTGATATCATCCCTCATCCTAAACTTTCAGGTCAAACCTTTTCCTTCCCCAAAAATGAGACAAACTCCAACCATAATCCAACTTAATATATGGGCAGCAATCTAATTCTTGCAGCTAAAATACATTAAAGGCACCAGCTGTATCATCACCAATAGCCTTTCCAAATCTCCACACTTCCCATTCAGGTGGACAAACTCCATAAGAAATGTGAATAACAGCATTTGCCCTTGATGATACTAACCTGTTTTCTATTCCTGAAGCCATTCCAGACCCAGTGATAAGCTAGGTTCAGTGAGCATTTGCTTCTTAACTTTACTCCTGTTTTTCACCAACAACTGAAATTTAACCAAGTTCAATTTTCATGAGGAACGGATTAAGACTCATTAGCAATCAACATTCTTTCTAATCTCTGTTAGTCTTGAACAATGCAGTAGTAATCTTGGCCGATGAAGCCTCCTCTTTTAGGTCATAATGTCACCCTAAACCTAGGCCTAAAATTTGTTAATTCAAAGAAAACAATTTGTATAGTAAATCTGAATATCACAGAGTCATAGGATAGTTTGCATCCTTTTAAAGGTCATCTAGTTCAACTCCTTATGCAATGGGCAAGGACATCTTCAACTAGATGAGGTTGCTCAGAGCCCTGTCCAACCTGACCCTGAATGTTTCCAGGGATGGGGCATCTACCCCCTCTATGGGCAATCTGGGCTATTGTTGCTCCACCCTCATAATAAAAAATGTCTTCCTTATATCTAGTCTGAATCTACCCTCTTTTAGTTTAAAACCCCTTGTTCTATCACAAACAGGCTCTACTAAAAAGTCTGTCTCTGTCTTTAATGCAGGCCTCCTTTAAGTATTGAGAGGTCACAAAGAATATAAGGCATTTGGTCCTGATTATGCAAACTCTCATCCTATCTCTGACAGTTTTGCAGAATGCAAGATTAAAAACGCTTTCTACCTTCTTTTCTGAAAACCTGATTCTAGCCCTAGCCCTAAAATTAACAAGTACTGTAGAGAGAGGATGAATCTGTACTGGAATACCTAATATGAAGCATATGCTCCTGCCTACGCCATACTACTCTCTCTGACATGTTTTTTCCCAGTTCCCTTGCCTTATCCCAAACCTTCCTTAAAAGGAAGATGTGTCCAGGAATACTGAAAATAAAATATTTGCTTATGTCTACACAGGTTTTCTTCTGAACACTTATAAATCCAGCAATAAACCAGATTTGATACAGCCTTCCTTTCTGAAACGTAACCCTATCTTTCACCAATTCCTACAGAAAAATTAAATCTATCCATTCTCAATGATATCTGTATTCTTATTCCCACCACTCATATGGATTTGACATTTTTTGTGTTCAAATTTCAAATCTAACCATAAGGTTACCTGTACACAAGAGCTCTATAGGAACAACGAAATTATACATTCCTTCTTCCATTCCTGATGGTCAGGCAAGTATGTCACTATATCTCACCTTATTTTCAAATTCTGATTCAAACCTACTGTTTGAAAATCAGTACTCCAGAATAAAGTTCAAAAACTGGTGAACTGTAGTGGCTATTAAAGGGACTCTTCCAAAAGATTATAAAGAAGGTAAAGAACAGTATTCAGGCACTGGGTCAGGCAAAGTTCTTATAAGCACATTGGCCAATGTTTATGACTAACCTTTAAACACTGAAGCAGTGTTTACCACTGACCAAGCCATAAACAAGGATAATGATTGCCCTACAAAACCCACCATCTAAAAGAGAGCCTTGAAGAAGACAGGATGCTGTACAAAGTTTAAAAGGGAACACTAGCAGTGTGATTTCATCGCTGGTCTGCCTGACCCACTTGAGTAAATAAATCTTGGGGGTAAAGAGAGTATTTGACTGATATCATTAAGTATTACTGTGCCTTACAAAGATATAGTTTGAATGAGATAGCAGGACCTGGTATATCAAATTCAGAGGTTAGTTTCCATTTGGAGCACTTGGTAGCCAATCCAAAGATGGCAACGAGAGATAGAGCAGGATGCGAGAACCTCCGTTTATTATCTGTGCCTTTACTCATTAGATGGAAAAAAGGTACATCATATTCAGCAACAGATTTGTGGTTCTGGCACATATACAACTCAATTCAGCTGTGTTGCTACATCATTCTCCTTTATACATCCCACAGTGATGACAGAAAAAACTGACAAGGTGGCTGTAAAAGACTGGTCAGTCTTTTACTTTGAGAGGATAATATCAACTAAGTATCTCTGCTGTTCACATCTGCCATCCTAGAAATATCTGTTTGTAAAGGGATTTTAAACAGCATTAAAGGCTGCACTACACATTATCTGTAGGCAAAACTGCAAGCAAAATTTTGGAAACTTCTTGTTGAAACTAGGGCTACCAGGAGGCCATCTAACAATTACTACCAGTTAACTCAGGTGGCAATTTAACTTTAAAATGTGGATGAATTACAGAGAAATATGTATATAATACTTTTTTTTTTGTATCAGCTTCTTTTCCTGTAGAATTAACATTTTTCCCCTGGATATGTATGTGTGCTTTATCACACATATAATAATTTATAATACTAGAAAAATGTAAAGTCACATTCAACTGGCAAGACAAAAATCCATCCAAACCACTTGCACTGAAAAACTAAGCATGTCCTGCAAGAATAGTCACGGTCTAGTGAGGAGAGGAAGCAATTTATCACTGAATCCAGCCCTTCGGTATCTGAGCATAACTTCACATTTCAGAAATGAGCTCTGTGACTTTCTTTCACAGGTTAAAAATACTTGTTAAAGCCATCTATACCGTTGCTAAGAGAAATGACACGTTTGGCAAGAATATGTGAGTGATAGCTGGAGATTCTTGAAAATAAAGTAGATTTGGCTTACAGGTTGTTTTTTTAATTTACTTCAGAATCTTTAGTAATAGTTACCAATAGAATGCAAAGCCTTATATAACACAAATTCAGCATACACTCACCAAAGGACTTCTATATCTTCTTCAGAATCTTCCTATGAAGCCCAATAGCTAAGAAAGAAGTACATGGTTTAGATCTAACTTTTCAAAACCTTTGCAGAAATGTAAAATAAATATCTTCCATTTCATATACTGGTACAGCTTTCCTCCTGCAATAGGGAGCACTGAGCCAGATTCTCAGCTCTTCACAGCTCTCTACGCCAGTGTTCCTTGTGTGTTAGTCATTCGTCTTTCTCTTAAGATACACTGGAATAACTGAGCTGGGATTTAGGTCGTATCAGGCTCAGTTGCTGGGAGAACATGACTAGAAACCAATTCCACAGGTTATGCATTTCTACTAAATCCTTAAGAAAATGAAAAGTCTGGGTTTGCTGCAGTGTTTGGAAGAGAAGCATGAAGTTACTGAAATAATCTGTGTGTTGTTAAATGATACTATAGAGATACGCAGACAATCACTAAACAGAAATTAAGTCCTTACTTCAAAACTCTAAACTCTGAAACAGTGAATCGTTCCTTGACTAGAAGGGCATGACCATCTCCATCAGCTTCCCCTGCCTTTCCTTGATGGCTTATGAACTGCTGGACCAGACCATGGTCATGTGCAGTACTCTGCAGATCAAGAGAAGTACTGTAACTAGATTCTTAGCACTAATATCTCAGACATTCTTTAAGTGTTATATATTTTTTAAAAAGAAGAAGAAAGGGAGAAAAAAAAATAATAATAATTAAAAAAAAAAAAAAAAGGAGAAAAGATAGAAGGTTGAAGAAAAGCCTTGACAATGTTCTATAAACATTGTTGTCAGAACAAAACAGCTACAAAACTTTTAATAGAAAGAGTGGAGTACTGCTTGGGATTTTCATGCATTCAAATGCCAAAATTCTTTAAGAACCTGTCCGTTAGCGGTAGACATGACCTCAGCTAACCCAAAGAAAGCCACAGGCACATCCCTTTTCCTTATTGGCAGCTACTTTAATTGGCAGGTTCACAATGAGCACTTTTGTTTGCATCCTAAACATGCAGAGCACAATTATAATGTTTAAACGCTTTCATCCTGAAAGTGTGGCAATTAATATGGGGGGGTTTTATAGGCCAAGTCATTACACATTTAAATATCATCATTCAAACACTTAAGGAACTTGTTTTACAAAGACTCAAAAGGTTCACATTTAAAATTATATGGATTTAGCTTGGTTTAAAAATAGACATTTTGTTTGTTTTCCATTCAGTTGCCCTATGATTTGGTGGTGCTCTTTCCTTGCACATGTACTCTCTGAGTATTTTACTACCCCCTACTGTATGGAAAGAAAACTGTGCAATGCTTTGCTGTGGTCTATATGCCGCTAACACCTGAGAGCTCCCCATCAGCTGGAACACCAAGGGGATGGATTTAGAGCCGTTGGAGCTCCAAGATCTTGTTTGTGTTGTCACACGAAGTTCCCAGTGGCTATGGTGTGGATAACAGAGAACAAAGTTTTCTTGTCAGCTCAGAAGATAGTAGACCGTTACTTGGAGTAACGTGGTTACTGAGTTTGTATAGTGCATATCATCATGTTTCCAAAGCAACTAAAAGTGCTTTGCGAAGCAATGAGTCAGATCCTGGTTGTGCAGTAACCACACACAGGGATTTATGTTTTCAGGAACTGTATGTCCAAGAGCAGCATACTTGTTATATAGGTCTCTGGCACTAAATGTGTTGGGTAGCCTCTGAACCAGACTGAACACCTTTAAAGCCATTTGAGCAACATTTGGTGTACTACTGTGTACCAGCACAACCCACATAATATTTACTCACTTGGGCTGCTATGTGATGTGAAGGAACTCCCCACTCTCAACTCAGGTGAACTTCGTTGCCTCTCTTGGTAAAGGGCTTAACACTAAATTGCCTACCACACCTGCACAAGAAAATGTACATTCCATGTTCAAACGTTGCATACCCATCATAAGAAGACTGAGACGATCATTTATCTTACATTTTCTTCACAAAGCGACTTGCCAGCAAATCTCCTTATTATTCTACCATCAGTTCCCCATGCTGGAAGAAAAAGGATTTAAATTTGTGCTCAGGGGCATTTCCTTTCCCACTGCAGTTCACACTGGGTTACAACTGATGTTCACACTGATTAAACCTATTTCAAACTGGGCATACCCTGATGTCGAGGCTGGTTGTTGACTGGTTCACCACTGCCCTGCCCTGAGCAGCAAGGTGGTTTGTTCTAGCCATGCTGTCTGGGAGGCAAACCTGGCTTCAGTGTTTCCAAATTCATTGAGACTCTCCCAGAACAGGCTTTGGGATTTTTAACTCACGTCTGGTTGAAAACATCACATACCTGTTTTCTTTTCTGATTTGAGACCCAAAGTATAGTAATCAGAAATTGCAAAGTTGTCTATGAAAGAGAAAGTGCATTTCCCATGCAGGTATTTCCCATTTACTGCAAGGGCAGTTTGCATAGCTTGGCTAGTAGGCTTGAGACTAATATTTTAGGAATATTTTTCCCACATTAAACTATAGCACCCTTGAAAAACTGATTTTTTTAAAGTCAGTACAGGCTGGACTGCAACCTACTGTCAGGTTGGAAGAATAGTCATTTAATATGTGTATTCCTCAGCAGCAGAACAGGTCCTAAATAGGAAGTCCCAGGGTCTCAGTCCAATCCCTTGGTCCACTGGGGAAATGACCTGCTCCAAAACTGTTGCTGGCACCAGTCATTTCCTGCTCTGTGCCAGCGCTGATGCATGGGCCAGCATTTTGCAGTGACGGACAAAACATCCGGCAGGTCTTCAGCCCTGTTGGCAGTCTAACATTGCCTGCAGATGAGGGAGCCAACAGTTTGGCTTTGCCTGTTCTTCCCTTCCACCTTTAACAACAGGTTCAGGCAGCAACCAAAAAGAGGCCCTTACAATCACTTGTTCCTTTGGGTGAACATGGACCTCAGCCCATAAATCATTTCTGTTGCTTTGGCACAGTGGTCCTGCCTCTGAGTAAGCTACCACTCTACCAACCCCTCTTCAGAGCTAACCATTTGTACAGGGAACACAGCAGCACTAGGATGTGATTTCAGGCACTGCAGCAAAACAAGCTCAGCAGGTTGAGGCAGACACTAGTCCAAACTCCCCTTCAGTCCCTAAAACAGAACTGATAATTCTTGGATCCCTGGTCTTCTGAGACCATTCAGCACTCAGTGCTGCCAGGGGATGATAAAGGTGTAACAGGCAGAGGTCAGGTACCGTATACTATGAAAGAAACAGATTACCCTGACAGTTTCATACAGCCAACTCCATAAATTTAGTCATATTCAGCACAATCTACTTCTCTGAATTTCTATTAACAATTTGTATAATAATGCATGTGCCTGTATTTTGCTATGATGTCAAATACATTATTTGACAAATTCCCTTTTAATTTAATTTTAATTTTTTTCAGACTGTTCAGCTAGCTCTAATAACAAAACTGCCTTATTCTGTCTTCACTTCATTTAACTCACTTCCCATGTAAGAAAAAAAAATCAAGACTAAACATCTACCAAATGTTATTCCTCTCCAACTGAATGTGATGGATGGTCTGAGGAGCACATAAAAATTAAACAAAAAGTGCATTGTTCCTTTCCAGATTTTTCAGCTGGTGTAAATCACATAGCTTCACTGATGCCAAGTTGCAGAGATGTACATCAATACAGAATCTTGCCCTTCATCTTCAGAGATATTTTTCCTATAGTTTAGATTCTCTGCCTTCTCAGGCTCATGAAAATTCCAGCCCACTTTCCTGACATCCTCTGCATATCACCATAAATTATGTCCATTTCGGTTAAGTTCATTACTGTTCCTAAACTGAGAAGAGGTCCTGTAGAGAAGGCATAGAATAGATGTGACCGGTCAGCCACTCTGTCCCAGACTCTCTGGCTCAAATCAGGCATTGAAATCATTTGATATTCTAGTTTCTGATTTGTGAAATACATCTTTAGCTAAGAGGAATATGGATGAACTTTGTTTACCTGTTTACTTCTGCTTGTCAGTTGATCAGGTCCCATGAGGCTATAAAACCTATAAAAAACATAGTGTCAAAGGGAATTAATTTTAATTCAATTTAAAATGCAGTCTTGAGGAGACTTCCATTTTACATTCAGTTTGATCCCTCTAGCCCCTTTATTTCCTCTCCCTGAAACCCAGAGGAGCCCACCTGTGGTAGGTACCTGGTCGCCTCTTCCTACCACCTGGGAAACTGCAAATGTAAGAGGGAAGGAGCCTTTACAAGGTTAAACCCCGGGACTGCCAGCCTCCTAAAGCCTCTTGCTCAGGCTAGTCACCCTCACGCAGAGGGAGAAAAGTACCTGCAGCCCAGACTCAGGAACTCATCTGAATCACCAGTCCACTTCTTCACTTCTTCAAAGGAGCTGGGAGGGAGCCAGCTCTTAATCGTTCATCTCTGAAATGCTGCCTCCAGAATTTTTGCCTTCACTTGCTCTAGTACCATTGGTTGTTTGTCTCCCTTCATCCTTCCCTTCCTCCCTTCCCATGAACCTTTTCTGTCATTCCTCTCCTCTTTATTCAACCACAACCCCTCCCAAACCAGACTAATGAGAGCTTTGTTTTCATTATATAATCCCAGTGTATAATCAAATACATTTAAAAAATAACAAAACTGTGGAACTGACAGGACATGTGTCTACCATCACCCCATATCCAAACACTGAGGTTTGAGCTTGGCTCAGGCATCTCTGAAAATGCCAAACGCAGATTTCCACAAACACAGAGAAATGGATCCATAGCTGCTGTAAACAGAATAAAGGTGCATTGTTTAAAGTTGCCTAGCAAACGCACACAGTAAATCGTAGATGTCTTGAGAAGAAAGTTGAAGACTTCAGCCTGACAAACATTACGCACATGTTTAACATTAAGCAAGTGAGAGTCCCACCTTCAAACAGGACACTCAGAAGTTTAAAGTTACGTAGCAGTCCAAATATTGAGGGACAGAGGTCTCAGCCCTGTAGGTTCTTTTTGTACCAAAAACTGATCCACATTTAGACCTTAGATATCTCCGTAATAATTCAAATCAGTCACTTCCAGACAGACTTCTTATCTTGGTTTAATTGTTTTTGAGGGTAACATTAAAAAGATGTTAAGCTCCCCTCTAGTTTAATTCAACTGATTTGCTTAGGTCTACCAGTGAATATGCAAACAGAACGAAACCTAAGGGTTCATCTAGTCTAGGTTAAGTCAGGATTTCTCACAGGCAGTTTTGGAATAGACAGTCGGCTTATACAGCAAACACACAGCCCTGCTCCGGGGTGCCTGGTCACACACAAAACAAATGCCAAGTCACCTCCTGTCCTGTTGGATCAACAAAACACACTGCCAGCCCCCAGAAAGCCTTTCACAGATGTCTTCACACCACAGTGATGCAGCACCCAGCTTAGGCATTCGCAGAGGCACAGAAGTCACATTCACACCCGCAGTTGTCCAGCATATGCTGAGCTTTGGCTTGGTGCAGCTGCATTGCTCATGGCAAGTGAGTTGGCAAGTTTGCAGCTAGGCAGATCATGTCTTCATAAGAGCAGAAGACTGAACTGTAGACACGTCAGGATGAGAAAAGGCAATACAAAAGAAATGAATGGCAGTGGTGGTGGTGGTGGTGGGAAAATGAATAGAGAAATAAGGAAGTAAATGAATGGAGAACAGAAGTTTAAAACATCAGCTTTCTCTGATTTCTTAATTAGCACAATTCTCTTTGGATTTGGGGTGTCACTGTTAGTTTTCTGGTTTGTTTTTTGTTTGGGTTTTGTTTAATATTGTTGCATCTAATTTTGTTTCCAGAACAATCTTCTATATGGTAATAAAATACTCTGCATTGTTCCTGAAAATGCTAAATTGATTTTTACAGAAGGAAGGGGACAGCAAGAAGCACAACTCTTATTTCACAATAAGTAAAATTTTCCTGCTGGGTCGCTGTTCATGATAATATACTAGGGGTAAAAAAGGACTACAAACATATTACTAGCAGTATAATAAATAGCATGTGCAAAATGTACGGTATCATAAATACACTACGGGGACTACTTACAGAGTCTCTTCCACTCCATAACCATCATCAACCGTCTTCTGTGGTTTGGCACATCAAATATTTGCTATGTACTTTACCATTTTAAAAGCATTGCAAATCCTTGGCTGGACACCAAGCAAATGCTGTACATTACTTTGTCAATTGTAGCCTTGTATATTCAACATCTGACCTTACCTCCCCCTACAGTTCAATGTGTAAAAATGCCAATAAAATACATGATGTTTATTTCCAGTGGCTTTTATTATTACATGGGTCTGTCACACTGACAAACCAGAGGATTTCTCTTTAAGGGGAAGTCTCGGAGGAAATCTACACCATTAGGAGGCAAGGACTTTGGAATTATATTTGAGAATCACTTCTGTTATGCAAGTTGTGTAAGCACATAAAGCTCCATTATCTGAAGAATAATAATAAGAAGGGCAGACATTCAAGAGATCTTTATGCATTCCTTAAATACATCATTGAGGAAAACAACACTATATACTAATACATGTACGTAGCCCAGATAGAGCTATCTGTGCAGGTAAAGGGAGAGGGAGAAGAAATTTCAGGCAGGTAAGATGGAGGCACTTATCCTTGCCAGAACTTTAGCTGGACCAGAAGATCTCTGAAGGTAAATTCTACAGCAGCTCCCAATACTGAAGGTGCATCAGTCCATCTCCTAGCATGCTGGACAACCTGGAAGGGCTTTCTCAATCCTGTATGCCTCAGACTCGTCAAAAAAATCAGCACCATTATAAATTACAGAATACTATATCTTAGCCAAGAATGAGTACAGGAATGAAACAAATGAAATCAGTTCAGATGAGTGGAAATACAGAAGCAAAAGAATGGCATCCTAATTGTACATGGACTTAGAAATGAGGCTGCTAAGAAGACTGCAAAGTTGAAGAGTGAGTGCCAGGTTACTGACTACAACCTGGACGTCAGGAGCAACCCATCATGAGTAGGAACCAGATACTGAGATGATGTCAAGTATCCCTGGCTCTAATCAGTAACAGGTGATCAATGTTCCACCCACGTGTCCAATTTCTTATTAGCACATCAGACATTTTCTTAACTGTTCTAAAAGACTTCCTCTGTTGGCCTGGCCTGAAATCAAGCTGGAATCTGCAACAAGAAGATTCCTTGAAGGCACAAGCTAATCCCAAACTCTTCAGTCCTTATTTCTTTTAAAGTAAATTTTCTGTAAATAATAAGAATGAATTTGAAGAAACTTAAGGGGGTGATATAAAGAGGCATGTTTGAAATGAAAAAAATACAATCCAGGTTTTATTCTGAAAAATAATATCAGGAAATCAAAACACACACAGCATACATAAGGATGATACAAGAACTATTATTATTGCTATTATATGCCAGTCGTAATGTCCCTAAAAAACCTTGTTAGTTCTCATGGATTTGAGTTCCTATGGAAACCGCTTTTATTAAGTACTGGTTTTTAAAAACTGTTGTTTAGCATATTCCAGTTCATCCTAGGTCACTGGGTATTTTTCTGAGATACATTAACAGTAATAACAGCTCCTGTAGTTCAGCACAAACATTTAGGATTTTGTGCTCCCTAGTGAAAAAGGGCACATCTAATCATTACATTAGCAAAGCCTTTGTCTCACCATCCTGAAATTGTATCAGTGAAGAATACATGCTCTAGGACATCCAGTTGTCTCTATTTGTACTCAATTCCAATCTTTCATGAGAAAGTGCATCCATAGCTAATACATTTCTGGAGCATTTAAATTATCCTTATCCTACGTGATATAATCTCTTTCCTAAAGTTCATTTTAAACTTAAAGCTTCCCATTCCTTTCCCCTCAGACTGTATGTAGATCTGCAAAGACAACTGTATATTTTTTTATATAAGTCCTTGTAGAAATATGGCCAACTCTATTTACAGGTTGATACAATACATATGCACCAAAGACTGACCCCAAGTCTTGGTTTCAGTTATTTAACTCAAGGAAAGTAGCCACTCTATCACTCTTTTGTTAACAGATTGATTACAGGTGGATTCTTGCCAACGCTAAACTGATCCAGTGTGAGGATGGATGTTAAGTCCAGACATTTCTTTCAGGAAACTGTTTTCTTCTGTGCCAGCTAAGCTTCATCTCCAAAAAATATGTGAATATCCAGAGTTCAGTGTCTCAAGGGTAAGTTATAAATT
>VZTM01042071.1:0-30751 GCA_013400555.1 Jacana jacana
CAGGGACTTGTTTCCATTCCCCCCTCTCCCCAAGATCCATCCTGCTGTCTGATGACAAGAGGAGGGAGGGTTCCATGATTTATGTGGTGCCTTGACCTGTTCCCTTTCTCTCAGGGAGTGGGTCCACCAGTCAATTTCTTTCTCACACTCCCTGATACTCCTCAACCTTTCCACTTTGTCCCTCAGCTCAGACACCTGGTTGAGAAGGTCATTCACCTGGTCGCATCTGACACAGATGTTGCCTCCGCTGTCCTCCACTGCAAGTGCCAGGCTCCAGCACTCTCTGCATCCAGAGGCCTGGACACCCATGCGTTTGCGTGGGGCCAATGTCTGAGTGCCCACAGCTTTTCAGGCAACAGCCTTTGACCGAGTATCAACCATGGATGGTCTGCTAGGAACTGACACCTCGCAACTCTGGGGTCGGGTGGGATAGGCAACCTAGTCCCCAGACCACTTAGAGGGGCTGAACTCACCTGGCACACTGCCGCCCCCCAGACTCCTCGCTGCGGATCGTGTGGGCAGGGACTAGTCCCTGTCCTCCGGAAGGCTTTTTGTCTCCCGCGGGAGGTGCTGGCTCCGCCCAAGCGTGGGAGCAGCCGTCGCCTCTCTCGTGAGCGGTGGTGGCTGCTGCCGGTGCTGTCCCGGGCCTCCTCTGGCAAAGCGAGCGCCCGAAATCCCCCCCGTACCTCGGGATCAGTCGCTGCGGACGCGGCTGGGCCGCCTCCGAAGAGGCTGACCTCGACCATCGAGGGCTACTTCCGGGTTCCGGCCGTTTAAATCGCTACGCCGTTGCCCTGGCAACGCCGACGTCACGTCAGCCCCTCTCGGGAGAGCTGTTGGCCGCTGGGGGATGCCGGTGCTGGCCCGGGCCTACCCCGGCAGAGCAGGTCCCACAGGGACTCGCCCAGGTGGGTTTTGAATGTCTCCAGAGATGGAAACTGCACCACCTCCCTGGGCAGGCTGTTCCAGTGTTCTGTTACCCTCAAAGTAAAGAAGTTCCTCCTCACGTTTAGATGGAACTTCTTAACGTTCAAGTGTGTGCCCGTTTCCTCTTGTCCTGTCACTGGGCACCACTGAAAAAAAGACTGGCCCCTTCTTCTTGACACCCACCCTTTAAGTATTTATAGGTGTTGATCAGATCCCCCCCTCTCTTCTCCAGACTAAAAAGACCCAGGTCCCTCAGCTTTTCCTCGTTAAAAAGATGCTCCAGGCCCCTAATCCTCTTTGTACCCTCCCCAGTAGTTCCCTGTACTTCCTAAACTGGGGAGCCCAGAACTGGGCTAACACTTAAGACCACTCTTTTCCTTTGGGATATTAAACAAGACAAACAATGTGAGAGGAAAGAGAAATAAACCAAGCACTCGTCCTCTGCCCCTGTGGTGTGCAGGGGAGTGTTGGCAAAAACATTACCATTAAAAAAGGACATTTTCACAGCAATACCATTTTGAGGCCCCCCAAAAATACGCTTCTGGAGCTTTTTGTTGAAAACTCTGGAGAGCCTAGAGGTACAGTAACAGACCCGTATAAGCCTGTTAGAGATGTGAAACCTCTATAAAGTATTACTGTGTTCCTCTTACAGAGACAACTCCGCAAATTGTGCAGGAGGAAAATAGAATATAATTTTCTAAAACAGGAGAAGTAACACCAGAAGATGAAAGGAAAGACTAGAAAAGCATGCCAGAGAGCAGAGTGACACACTTGAGGACACCATTGTTTTGTCTGTGCGGGAGGAGGCCAGGGATTACCCTGTGCCACTCACGGCCAGCTCAGCAACAGACAAAATTGACCCATTTCACCCCAAAAATGAACAAACCAGATGAGTTTATGTGGAAACATGTTTAAGAAAGGGCAGTGAATGCTGAAAAAGGAGAGACAAGGCCAGGACAGTTATAGCACCCAAAAGGATAGTGGTGGGTGGAGGACCACATGCCAAAGCAGTAGAGTAGGACACAAGGAGTTGCAAAAGCAAAGGGACCTCCACACACCAAGCCCCAGCTCCTGCACTGCCCATGGTCTCACCAAAGGGCCTGAATATAACCTGAGGCACAGGGATGAGAGACCAGGATGGAGAGAAGGGAGGTATTTTAAGTGTTGGTTGGTGTGTTACTTGGCAATAAATTAATTTGACTGAAATTCCCCAACTCAAAATGGGTATTTTTTGGACCACAACAGGATGTCTGGCAATATATATGAGGTAAATGAGCCCCTTCATATTGCAGTGTCCCTGACGAGGCTGGGGAGAGCAGAGGAGAGGTCCTCTAAGGAAGCTGAGGTTTGACTGCCAACTGCTGCAAACAGAAACCAAAGGGGAGAGAAATGAAGGGTGAATAAGGGAGGTGGAGAGGAAAAGACTAAGAAAGCTAAGAGGGAAGACTCATCCTTGAGCAATGTGCATTGCTACCACAGTTCAGGCCAGAGACCCTGGCTCACCACCATGCTCCAACTTCTCCCACAGGTGTACACAGCAAGTCAGGGTACACCAGGATCTGCAAGGAGAACATGACACCTAGAGAGAGGAGGAAAAGTTGCAAGCAAGTAATTGACCACATTCACATCCCAAAGGAAAATCAGCTCTACCTCCAAGCTCTAAACCCTGAGACCCTTTCCCTTTGGCTCAAGTTGGTGGCACTTTTTCTTCAGGAGCTCCTAGGCCAGCCATGATGAGCACCTGATGTGTGTTCTGCTCTTGGCCCAAAATGTGGTGATTTCCCTACCAAGACCCTCCCAGGCAGTTTTGGCTCCCAAGGCCTGAAACCACCAGATGTTATGGTGCTGTCTTCACTCCTTCCTCTATGTTCCTGTGTTGGTGGGTGGGTTTGGCCGACTGTTGGCTCCCTGCTTTGTTTGCCTTCAAAGAAGCAATGGTCCCAGCAGCACAGCAAGTGTTTCCCCTCCCCAGGGCCCTCCTGAAATCTGAGACATTTTTCTGAGGATTTGGGGATGAGAACACGGAAGGCTGTGCAGCTTGGTATCAGACCACACTTTTTGCTGAGGTAGAAAAGGAGAGAGAGGGAAGACAGGAGTTAGATTCAGTGAAGTAATTTGAGGCATCCTTCAGCAGTGGTCTCTGTGAGGTTGGAAACATCCTTTTCCTTCTGCCCTGGGGTATCTGGCTGGTTTTGGTGGTTGTGCCACACATTTCTCCCTTGTGTCTGCGCCTTCCTTACCCTAAAGCATCTCAAACAATATGAGGTTTTGTCTGCGCTTGGAGTCCAGCACCACCAGCAGTTCCTCAAGCCCCTGAGCCCTTATTTCATGTGCATGCCCTGGACTTAACTAGAACATTCCAGCCAGAGGTTAAGCCCAGACGCCAGGGGGATAATCCAAATTTTTTTTTTTTGCCTTCAGTTGCAACTGATCATGACAATAACAGGCCCGTATGAGTTGTCTGCAGGTCTACACTCACCCTTCTCCTGCCCCTTATCTCTTTCTCCCTTCCAGGCAGGTAGGGCTATGGATAAGGCAGAGATCCCAGATGCAAGCCAGGAGGATTAGGGTAGCAAACTTCTTGTGCTTCCAGCCCGGGTGTCCTGCACCTGTTTATTTCCAGTGTTAAAATGACCATGGCTTGGTGGGGCACTGCTGCCACAGATGCTGTGCCCACGCTGCCATCACTGTCCCCACAATGGTGGTGTTCTGGGATGGTGATGTCTCTCACACGCCCAGTATTGAGGCCAGGAGCAGCATGGGGTGAGACCCAGCTAAACTAGAGGGCTGTGGGGAAAGCAGTGACTGTGGCATGACAGCAGGACTGGGGAGAGTTTCTGGAGCTGGAAAACAGGACACCTTTGGGGCTGAAGGAGCAAGAAGTGCTGGGAAGACAGGATGACAGGGCACCATGGTGTCCACAGCACAGCAGCGCTGCCAGAAACAAACCAGGAAAATTAATGTCTGGGCAAAGATCGTCCTCAGGAAAGAGAAGCCAAGCACTGGCCTTGGCAGGGGCAAGAGGGGAAGAGAGACAATCTTTTTCTTCCCAACTGAAAACCCCTTTTTTCTTATTTCTCTTCAGACAGTGAGATCTTTGCTCTGGCATCTAACACCATAGAGAGAGTGCTAGTTCTCCCTCCTCACGTGGTTGGTTTCTTTCCTGATTAAAAGTGATTAGGCAGCCCTAAAGCCCAAAGAAATGTGACCAAAGGGTAAGAGAGACAAAGAGTTCATTCAAGATCTCCTAAATCCCCAGGACAGTATTTAGAGAGCCCCGAGGAGAGAATTGGAGCAGAACCACCCCACCTGGTTCTTCTCCTGACCTTCTCCTTTCCCACTGCATCTTTTGTGGTAGCTCTCTCCTCCATCATGTCATTCTCTGAAGCAGAGGTACAAAGTGCCCGTGGTGCCTGGGAGAAGATATATGTGGATGCTGAGGACAACGGGACAACTGTGCTGGTCAGGTAAGGAAGGATCCCATCCCGCTGCTACCCCAGAGTGTAGAAGAATGAACAGCAAGAAAGATGGAGTTACCACCTAGGAGCATACCTTGATGTGTTTCACAAAGCCCTTGCAATGTTTTGATTTGCTGTGGTTTATCCCACCTCAGGGAGGAAACAGGGAAAAGGAGGGATCCACACAAATAAAAGTAAAAGGAAAGAGGGAACGGGGTGGGAAAGAATGAAGAAATTAGAACAATTTCTTCACTCCACTGATTAAAGGTAAAGAAAATTGTGGTATGAGAGTGGGAACAAAACATGAGTCCTATTTCCTCCTACCCTTTTCCTGTGTGTTGCTTTAATGATTTTTTTTTAACGTGCATGTCCTCAATATTTCTCTATATCTCATTCAGTCTTTCTGGTCCAGAGTCCATCTGTTTCATTGTACTGTATCCTTCCTGTGGGCTTTCCCCTCAGTGTTCAGTCTGTTTTCTTCTCCTCTTCCGTAAGACAGAAGTTTCTTCTATTCACCTTTCACGTACCCCTCTCTCAGCTGTGACTTAATTCACCTCCATACTCACTGATCAGTCCAAATACTATTTCTGGTTATCATACCTTCACCCCTCCCTCTGGCTTTCTTGTATATCACAGTATCATGTGCCTGGATCAGTGTGATGTACTTGCTCTTTCCTTCTGCAATCTACACAACTTGAGGATAGTTAGGGTCAGAAATGCAGGTCTAAAATGCTAGTAGCGTTCAGTGGCCTGGCTCCTGGGGGTAATTTACTCCAGAAGGCTTTGCCTTAGTGTCCTACAACCCCAGTCATGCCTTTAGAGAAGTTCTGGGCTTGCCAGTATAAGAGAGACATGGGTGTCCTGGGAAGAGTAAAACAAAGGGTGATGAAGGGACTGAAGCATCCCTCCTGTGACAAGAGTCTGAGAGTCAGGGCCATTCAGCCTCAAGGAGAGAAGGTTCAGGGGATCTTATCAATGTAGGCAAATATCTGAAGGGGAGGCTACAAAGAAGACAGAGTCAGGCTCTTCTAAGTGGTGCCCAGAGACAGAACCAGAGGCAATGGTTCTGAAAAGACAGAAAGGTTCCCTCTGAACATCATGAGACACTTTTTCCCTGTGAGGGCAACTGAGCACTGGCACAGACCTCCAGATGTCCCTTCAAGCCCAACCTTTCTGTGACTCTGTGAAATGCAAGCTGGATTTTGTTACTGCTATTTCAGGAGGATAACTGGAGTTATATAGCTATGGCTATAACAGGAGGATAACCCAACAGAATAAACTGCTTTTTTAAGAGCTTGACCAAGATGACTGCAATTGGATCATAAAGGGCAATTAGTTCCTTTATAAGAAGTTGTGTTGCTTTTGAATAAACAAAATGAGCAGCACTCAAACATCAATCCATCACAGGCAGTAAAAAACAATAGTAGTGTTTCTCCATGAAAACACCCACCCAGAGCACAGTGCATGTATCTGCTGTCCAGAACACATTGGGAATACCATGCTGTCACACTCACCCCATGTCAACATGCTCTCACTTCTCTGTGGATTTAGCTCCCCTACTGAGCCAACACTGAGGAAAGGTGTACTGTAGAAGCAGCGGAATAAATCCAGGATAGGTAGGTTTTAAGGCAGAATGAGCAAAGAGAGGTGCCCCAGGGAGAGGCGAGGGAGGGGACAGGCTGCTGTGGGCACAGGGGCTGGGCACAGACGGGAAGGGCAAAGGAGAACCAAGAGATGCAGGGGAAAGAACAGCCTGTTCTAATAAAGAGATGAAAAAAGGGCAAAAATGCCTAAGACAAGGTCTGGAATATATGTCATATCTGCATTGATGCCTCGGTCCACAAATTAAGACATCTCTCATTTCCCAACAGGATGTTTACCGAGCACCCAGACACCAAGTCCTACTTCTCACACTTCAAGGGTATGGACTCTGCTGAAGAGATGAAACAGTCGGATCAGGTCAGGGGCCACGGCAAGAGGGTTTTCTCCGCCATCAATGACATGGTGCAACACCTGGACAACTCCGAGGCTTTTCTTGGCATAGTGAACCCACTTGGCAAGAAACATGCCACCGAGCTGAAGATTGACCCCAAAAACTTTAGGGTGAGCCCGCAGCCCTCTTCCCAGCAGCTGAGGATGTCTTCCCCTTTGAGGAAAACAGGTTTTGTCTATATAAATATACATACATGTATATCTGTTCCAGAGTGTGAAGATGGTGGAAGGTGAGACAGTTGATGGTGGGAGATAGCAGGAGAGCTGCCCACGAGTTGTAGGGGGTTTTCTCAGTGCAGCAGGATGCCCACGCTTCTCATTCCATAACAAGATACAGAAAAGCAGCTTACCCCTGGACTTGAGTCCTTGATGTCTACTGTTCTCTAGTGCCAAGAACTGAGCTTTTCTAAGACAACTAAACCAGCTGTTACTGAGCAACAATGGAAACGGCATTGCCATCATTAAACAAAGACAGATAATGAATACAGGATCAAATGACTTGCCCAAGTCCACCTAAGGTCACTGGCAGAGTTCATTTAAACCTATTTTTTCTGTCTGACACAACACAAAGTGCAGTAAGAGGGTCCCTCTGTCTGGCCCTCTTTCAAGCACCATGAAGGTGGTTTCCAAAGCAGTAGGCCCAGTTTTCAGTGAGGATTTCTGCCTGGAGAGGTCTTGAAAAGACTTTTTCAGAGTAAAGATGTGCACAAAATACTACATGCTTCCCAGAAACGGAGATGACAATTCAAAGTATACCACCCACCTAGTGGCTGTAAAGACAAACAAACCCTCATTTCTACAGAGTGCGAGATAGCTAACAAGCAGGAAAGCTTAGGAAGAAACTTACTCCCCAAGCCATACATTCCATAGGTGCCCAACACAGGTTTCCTCGTGGCCTCTAAGCATTTGGAACAGTCCACTGCCAGTAGGAGGACTGCAGTAAATGGGCCAAGTCAACTGGTCCTGTACAGCTGTCTTTAAGTGATGGGTGCAATCAATATTGATTAACCACAAGATAGTTAAAAAAACTAGCCACAGTGACTGCAATTTTTGGTGAATCCTATAACACACCGCGTTTTCCACAACCTATTACAAGCTCTGTGTGTCATATGCTGCTGAATTGTTCTCATACTCCCTTTCTGGCCTCCAAGAATCCCAACTGAAATATATCATTCCAGATATAATTCTTATGTCTCTACCGCAGAGGAAAGTTCACACTGGTTGTTTCTTTCCTTCCCCTTGTTTAGATTATCTGTGACATTATCTTGCAACTGATGGAGGAGAAATTTGGTGGAGACTGCAAAGCTTCCTTTGAGAAGGTGACCAATGAAATCTGCACTCACCTGAACAATGTCTACAAAGAGGCGGGTTGGTGAGGATGTGCAACCTCCAGGCTCTTCAAACACCTCGCCAGTACTGAGCTGCTGTTTGAAAAAGGCTTACATAATGTAGATATCAATGCTAATAATTTCCTTAGCAAACTGAGTTTCTACAGTTAAATAAAACCCACAAATACATCAAAGCCAACCAACAAATCCTGATGTGCTTCACAGCTTCAGTGTTCCAGGTGGGTTCTTCTTGCCACTGTCCTTGAAGTCTACATTTTAGGATGATGACTTTAAGCTTGCTGTTCCTGAGAGAGTCTTGTTCCATCCAGCAGCACCAGCCCAGAGATGCACCAGCAGCTCTTTATCTCAGCTATCACCTCCCCATCCTCATGAATGGTGAGCAGGAGACCGTTTTTAAGCATCTCCAGGGACTTTGCAGAGGTCATTATTTAAGAGGTATGGGAGTTATTTCATGTTTGAATGAAAACAATGGGGGAAGTGGTATATGAGAAGGACTGGTGTCTGAGAAAGACATGGGGCAAGTCCCATCCTGCATAAACCAGGGGAGTTCCCCAGCCTGGGGAGATGTTTCTCGGAGCACCTTTCAGCACAAGGGATGGCAATGCTGAATGTGTCACCACTGGGTCCCTCTGGGCAGGGATGAACGTCTCCAGCACACAGATTGCACAGTGCTACTCCCAACAAATTGCTCTGGCCACGTACCTCTCCACCAGGAGATGGCAACAGTACGGAGTTCACTAACTCCTGCGCTGCTCAAAAAGCATCCAGCTGAGGGAGGCTGCTGCCCTGCTGAACGGGGTTTCCACTGCGCTGCCCTCATCCTGTCCTGTCCCACGGCCTGAGCCCGCCTTCAGGGATCACCGAGTCCCGAACTATTTAATCGCTTTTCCTTGTGTTCCTTATTCGCGGTGAAATCACCAGCTAACACCTGCAAGTAACTACCTGCCAGTTTGCTTCAGTGTAATGCAATAAACACCGAGAAAGCTGATGCGTCCTCTCTTTTGTAGCACAGAAAAAGGCACGCGTGATGCCCAGGAGTGGTAACTGTTCACAGAATCACAGAATCACAGAATCACAGAGTATCAAGGATTGGAAGGGACCTTGAAAGCTCATCTAGTCCAANAGGCTTACTGGTGGTTAGTGGGGGCTTTCCCAAAACCACTTCAAACTCTCACTCATCACACTTGCAGTAGTGAGGCTCCTTGGGAGAGGGGAAGGGAAGCTTTTCACTTCACCACAGGATGACAATTTTGTAAACACCTAAAAGTGCAGAATTCTCTTTCATTCGAGGTAGAGTTTCCTCACCCATCCCATTTGTTTGGCCAGGGGTGCCGAAATCCCAAAGTCCAGAAGATGAACTCTTGCCAGAGAGGGAGGAAGGGGCAGGCTGCTTTACTTGATTTGGTGTTTTCTCTCGCTTGGGAAGAAGGGAAGCATATTGCACAGCACTGCCAAGTATTGTAAGAAAAGAGTAAGACTTGTAAAAAAAAAATTATATATATTTATAGTCTCAAATCCCTTCAATTTACCCAGAGGAAGTGCATTTGCAAGTCATCCTGGTACAAAAACAAATCTCTGCTGGGATAAAGATCACAGAATCTTCATGGTTGGAAAGGACCTCTGAGATCGAGTCCAACCATACACAAACAAACCCCCCCCCTACATCTTGGCCACTAGAACATGCCTGTGAAGTGCCACACCTACATGTGTCTTGTCTTAAATACCTTGAGGGATGGTGACTCCACAACCTCCCTGGGCAGGCTGTTCCAGTGCCTGACCACAGTCTCAGTAAAGTAACTCTTCCTTATATCTAATGTAGACCTTCCCTGCTGAAGCTTCAGACCATTTCCTCTGCTTCTGTCATTATTCACTTGGGAGAAGAGGCCAACACCCGTTTCTCTACAACCCCCTTTCAGGTAGTTGTAGAGAGCAATGAGGTCTCCCCTCAGCCTCCTCCAAACTAAACATGCCCAGTTCCCTCAGCCTTTCCTCATATGACTTGTTCTCTAGACCCCTCACCAGCTTGGTAACTCTCCTCTGGACACGCTCCAGCACTTCACTGTCTAAGAGTCCAGTGGTGTGCGACAGCAACACACAGGCAGTAGAGAGGCTAAGTGAGGTGAGCAAGGGAGGGGAGGTCATCTCAGACATCCTGGGGCTGTCCAGAGACGGGAACTAGAGACCTTGAAGTGGTTTTGAGGAATTTTCTAGGAAATCTTTCTAGGAAAAACCTCCCTTACACCCACTCTCCCTGCCGGAAGGCCACTTGTGTTATTGGTGATTCAAGTGAAGGGTTGCTTGGGCTCCTTTGCTGTAGAGCTGTGGACACAGGTACTACTACTGTCCTCAGAGGTGCTGCTTTACACTCAAAGAGTAGAAGCTGCTTCTATTTGCTGCTTAAAACAGCTGGTAATGAACAGAAAGGAGCATGCTGGGAGCAGCAATGTTTCTACCCCATGCTAGGTGCCAGGTCGGTCACTTCTATCAGAGCCAGAGAGGAGCAGCAGAGCCCTACCAGGCTTTCAAGTCACCTTCCTGGATAAACAGAAGGTACCACAGGCTCATAATGGCACATTGTGTGATGAGAAAGGATTGCTGCCTACAGAAGATCATTCTGAGGTAAGACAAGTTAGTTGAAATGCCTGAACTGGTGCCAAGAGCCATCAGTCTCTTGAAGAACGGAAGAGTAACCTAATTCAAATGCCCGTCCATCAGGCCTGGAGCTCGGGCATCTCATAAAAGCAGAGGTGTGACACGCTGCAAACCAAACCAAAAAAGCCCCCAGGCTTATTCCAACCTTCTCAGTTTTCAACATTGTAAAAAATCTCTCTTTTTTCTTCCATTACAAGATCCTGCTACAGGGAAAGGCAATGTTAGAGAAGAGAAGAAGCCTTTTTTTTTCGTTACCTTTGGCCAAAGCTAATACTGAGCTAATGAGTATTTGTGGTTAAGAGTATCACAGAGGTGGGGTTAGCCTTATATGCCGTACCGGAGTGCTTCTGGCTTATGCAGTGGAGTGAGTTTGAGCCCGTTCAGGACATGGTTATACTGGTCAGTTTGCACATGGCCAGTATCAAACAAGCCAAACATACACAGGAGTGATATTTCCGCTCCGCTCCCCTCTTTCATCCCGGTGTGAGTCAGCAGCATCCTAAACCAAATAATTTCCTTACTCAGTGGGCTGTAGAAACAGCAACCTTGTTGTTCTGCAGGAGTATTTTCTGTGCTTGCCTTGGAGAGCACAGGCTTCTGCTTCTGACGTCCCTGGAAGCATTTCCCCAGGAGGAAGCACCGCTGCAGAGTCCCTCACGCAGGCAGCAACAGGATCATAGAATCATAGAATCATCTAGGTTGGAAGAGACCCTTGGGATCATCAAGTCCAACTATCAGCCCTACTCTACAAGTTCTCCCCTACACCAGATCCCTCAACACCACATCCAATCTACGCTTTAGAATGTTTCGCTTTATCCCCTGCACAACCACACAGGAGACGATGGATCATGGACACGCCGCTGGTGCTGCTGATCTCCATCCAGCCTCCCTAGGCTGCCCACTAAGGGCACCCAGCAGCCGTTGACACCACTGCCACCAGGCGTAGCAGACTGATCCCAATATCATGATTAGCAAGGGTCACCATCAGAGCTTCGCACAGGGTTATAAGCGGAGGCAGAATTTTAGGACCAGGAAGACAATGGCAGTGAAAACATTGGAGCTGACACCTGGATTATGGTCCCACCCTCCCTCAAGGCAGCACTCACCTGCTGGAAATCAGGAGCTCTTCTCTGTTGCAAACCAGTTTGAGTTTAGGAATCATAGAATCATTTAGGTTGGAAGAGAGCCTTGGGATCATTGAGTCCAACCATCAGCTCTGCATCACTTTGTTAAGTTACAGTAGTTTGGTGCTGAAGTCCCCAACTCCATTGTCACCCTGTAGTGGTGGATACGTAGAGGCTGGAGCAGTCCTTTGATGCTGGTGGTGCCTGAGTGACAATGATGTGAAAGTCCACAGCCCCTCTGAGCTGGCACCAGGAGTGATTTTGCACGTTGTGCTCCTCACTGAGCATCAACCATCAATTCTTTACTGCGGTCAGCATCTGCCAGACTGTTTCAGCCTGGGAAAAGGGGTGTACAGCCACCCCAGTTTCCGCGTCCAACAGGACCCTGCCTGTGGCCACCCCTGCTTTGTTGACAGCTTATCCTGACTCCCCACCAGAGCGTTTCCTAGGATGCTGTTTGCCTGTGGTGCTCTGCACAGCATCACCAAGAGCCTTGGGAAGTGGTTTGGGACTGCAGTTACCCCAGTGACAGGAGGTGAAAAGCCAAAGCTGGGAGAGACAAGCCATGAGAGAATTTTCTAATTAGCCCTTGACGATCCACGATGCACCTGCAGATAGGAAAGCAGGGCCAAAGAAAAGAGCCTGGGGTAGAAACAAATGTTTGTTCCTCTCTTCCCCCTGTATTTCCAGCTGCTGGAATGCCCTGCCTTTCTGGCTGGAAACTGCTGCTTCCCAGTTTGGCAGGCGCCAATGACAGCCAGATCTCTGGGTCTTACTGAAAAGAAGAATTAAAGAATTGCCTGAACAGTAACAATGCAAGAATTTATTAAGAAGTGAGTAGAAAAAAAGCAATCAAAGCAAAAAACCCAACCCAACCCCAAAAAAGCAAGAACCATACAGGACTGCATGGAAATGGCATTAACGCTTTTTTATAAGCCACTGCATCAGGAGGAGCCAACCTCTACTGCCAGTCTTGCATCTGGGCAAGGACAACCGCAGGTACCAGTATAGGTTGGGAAATGACCTGCTGGAGAGCAGCGTAGGGAAAAGGGGCCTGGGGATCCTGGTGGACAGCAGGATGCCCATGAGCCAGCACTGTGCCCTCGTGGCCAAGAAGGCCGATGGCATCCTGGGGTGTATTAGAAGGGGGGTGGTTAGTAGGTTGCGAGAGGTTCTCCTCCCCCTCTACTCTGCCCTGGTGAGACCCCATCTGTAATATTGTGTCCAGTTCTGGGCCCCTCAGTTCAAGAAGGACAGGGAACTGCTGGAGAGTCCAGGGCAGGGCTACCAAGATGATGAAGGGAGTGGAGCATCTCCCATACTGAGGGAGCTGGGTCTCTTTAGCTTGGAGGAGACTGAGGGGCGACCTTATTAACATTTATAAATATGTAAAGGGTGAGTTTCAGGAGGATGGAGCCAGGCTCTTCTCACTAACATCCAATGACAGGACAAGGGGCAATGGGTGCAAGCTGGAACAGAGGAGGTTCCACTTGAATATGAGGAAAAACTTCTTCACAGTGAGAGTGACTGAGCACTGGCAGGGGCTGCCCAGGGAGGTGGTGGAGTCTCCTTCTCTGGAGACATTCAAAACCCGCCTGGACGCGTTCCTGTGTGACCTGCTCTAGGTGTTCCTGCTCTGGCAGGGGGATTGGACTAGATGAGCTTTCAAGGTCCCTTCCCATCCCTGATATTGTTTCTGTGAGAAGACAGCAGGTACATCTCAGTCAGCTTTATCGTCACAACAAGCTTCTGTGGTGTAGAAGCTGCCAGACCAAAACCCTAGGTTTAGGTGCCTTCAGCTGTCTTCTGTTGGCCCCAGGTGCCTTAAGAGAAGGTGCTGCCATTCTCTCTGGGGCTAAATAGATAGTCCCTGCCCCAAGGCTATTTTAAGTTTGGACAATCACCCATTTGTATTGGCTCAGGGTGTTCTTCCACCTACCTTCTCCCTGCTGCTCCAGCAGAGAAAGCAACCCGTGTGTCTTCACGAAAGGACCTCTTCTGTGGTGATGTGCCACCCCCTAGCTGCTTACCATCTTAACGTCCTTCTGTTTTACGCTCCCCTGGACAATCCAGAGTGAGAGCTTTCCGAGACACAGGAATAGCACTTGCAGGCTCACTGCATTTGAAACACTTTAAATAAAATAATCGGCTATTTTCCCCTCAATCCACCCTCTGACAGACATTGCTATGGAACTGCACCTGCACCTGCAAAATTTCTAAGAGGAGATGCTCAGCTACAGCATCCTTAGGTTTCCTCAGGAGCTCCATTCCCATCTCAGCCTGCAGTAAAGCCTCCTTCCAGGAGAGGGAAGATATTCTCCTGGAACGTGAATGGCCTTGAACACTCTCAGCGCTCAGGCCCTCCCAAGGAACTGCAGACACCTCACTAGACAGCAGCAGCCCACCCCCCTACCCCCACATTTCCTGGGGCGGGGGAATCTCACCTCTGTCTCTCTCGATCTCCTAAAAATCAGTGGTTGAAGAAGCAATCCAAGGGAGAAAAGGTGGGCAAACCCTTTGTTTCAAGTAGGGTGTGGACAGATGACACTTGAGCGCGATAGTGTGATTCAGTGTGATTGTGAAGGTCACGCAACCCCATGTAAGGATGTACCTGGCCTGGGCTAACAGGTTGAGTGGCTTGATCTACTGAACGGTCTCGCCACTGTGTATCTGACCAGAAGTCAGATTTAATACTCGCTGAACCGTTTACTGTGGAAGATCCTTATTCACTCAGGCAGAACTAATAAAGCAGCCTCCCTCACCGACAGAACGTTCCACAGATCTCTTGCAATCAGGAGTGTGCCTCATCAGATGCCTTCCTTCGGTTCTCTTCCTTACTGCATTTCAGTCCTCATTTCAGACGTGAGACATGTCATTTGGATTATTTTATCAGGATAGCAGAGGTAAGATTTACCTTCTCTCTGTTTAACACTGGTGTGGTACTCAGATACTATGAAGCTCACCACCCCACGAGAACCTATAAATAAGGAAAGGCTCAAAATCCCATCACCCTTTCACAATGAAATTTAAAAGCCACTTGAAAAATGAATGGCATATTATCCAGAATTTGCTAGTAAGGAGCCCAAGCAGTGTTTTGCCACAGCAAACAAATTCCCACCCTTCTCCTCTGCTACAACACACAATTTCTAGCTGCTGGCTGCAGGGGGAGACAGGTCCTCAGTATTTCTGGAGTGTTTTCATTCCAGAGAACAATCCTAGAGGAGTCAGCAATCCCTGCGCTGGCAATTGGGCTATGCAAGACGCACACCACAACCACCGCTCACCGTTAGTGGAACTCTAGTGGTGCAACAAACACAGGTGGGACAACAGGAAGTAGTCTTACAGCAGGCTCATACCAGAGCCACGAACGCCCCTCACTCACAGCTACCAGACAGCTGGGCCACGCAGGAAACCATACAGCATCCGTGGAAAGGAAACTCCTGTTCAGCTCTCAAATGGGTAAATAAGAAGCCTTAAGTGGTTAGCCAGCCCTACTGCCGTACTGTTGTTGGTTTTAGGAGCTCAAAACAACACACGTTAGAAGCGGAGGGTATGTGCCCCGTTGGATACAACTCCTTGCTGAGATAGATGCAAAGGTCCTGTTCTAGCTTCCTCTGCCAGCCAAAATAACTGCTGAACTGTCTGCTGCGTTACAATTACCCCCCATGTGTTCTGACCAAACCAAAACCAAAGAGGCTGCAGAAAAGACACTGAGGAAAAGAGCGCAGTGCATTTACAGTGATACTATAGAACCACGACCAGCTGCCTGCAGAGGCATTTGGACTAGGGAAATGCAGCAGAGAGTCTGCAGAACTGGCTGAAAATGCCAATAAACCATTAGAAACACCGCTCTGAAGCATCACGGTTGAGTAACTCAGTGGTGCTATCTCACAGAGAACTTTCCAATCTCTAAATTCTTCTGTGTGGGAGTAGGACATACCTGAGCAAGTTATACACCCCAAAGTGCTTTCACTCAGACAGAACTGACAGCACCCCCTTTCTGCAAAGGCAGCCAAATTAAACACTGCTTTCTGAAACTGAAGTCCTTGAGGGAGGAGTTAGTGGTTGTGCCGTGGCCATTACGATTCTGCAGGTTTTTGCCCCTGAAGACCTTAGAACGGTCAGGATTGTGATGAGAATTACTGCTTCTAGAGCACCCCTGCGTGTGAAAACCTCTCGTAACCCACTGCTAGTTTATAAATGACTGATTGCTAAGTAACCACCTTAAGAGACCAGTATATCCCTCTTAAGTTATTGGACAATGTGGTTTCCTTTTTCATTTTTTTTTTTATTATTATTATTATTTTGTGTTCTTAAATTTTTGCTTGTTGTTGCTGGCTTTTTGTTTGTTTTTAATACAATTAAGGATGTGCCGTTTACACCCCACAAGAAAAAGCAGAAAGAGTCCTTATGGAAAAAAAAACAAATATATTGAACACATACCAATCAAATGGTACAGATATGGGACTGGCTTTGATTTCAAAATTTAAGTAGAAATAAAAAAAAAGATGTAATGCAACAGCTGTTCAATTTCCAAGTCTAAATAGGCACTGTAAAAAGACATTTCCGCTTTCTCCAGCACACACTCCCGTCTAAACACCCCCACTGTAATCAGCTCCTAGGTTCCCAAACAAAAAAAAAGTCACTGGGAACATAACCTCAGAGTAAAAGTTAATATCCATCCACCCACCCTCTTACAAAACAAAACAAAACAAAACAAAACAAAAAGCAAACAACCCCCCCTCCCGAAATACACCCTTTCAATGCTGCCGCTTCGACTGGAGCAGAATCGGAGAATTTATAAAGGTTCAAAAGCACCCAAGGCAAGTAGTACAATAGAATTTGTTCACTAACTGGTATCGGAAAGGAGATTAAAAACATCGAGATCTGCATCTTGGTACATAAAACTGCTGTCCTGAATGAAGAGATATCTTTCAGAAAAGTTTTACAACTTGGTGGAAGTCCAGGACCCAGCTTTAGGCATCATTAATTAATGGGGTTTAATTCTGACTTGGTTATAACCACTTTTAATATACTGTACATCTACCCTAGTTGGATCAGTGTCTGGAACTGCTCACTGGTGTCCCTTTGAACAACTGTAAACTAAACCATAGTATGCAACTCCATAGGAAGCTAGAGACCGGGTGAATATACAGCCAGTTATATCTCCCCTGCTTCGCGCTCTTCCGAGCTCCGCGGGTCTTCCGATCGGCCATTCGCGCTTTCGTAAGAGCGCTTCCTGTCTCTGACATCCCGCGGGGACCTCTCTCTTGAGCTTCTATCCTTGTCACGTGATGTTCTATCACGGTCCCTCGAACGTTCTTTGTCTCTGGAAGATCTTTCTTTTGAGGATCTGAAAAGTGAATTTGAGAAACCGAGTTAAAGATGAATCTGCAGCTGCCAAACTGCTTTTTCATTTTATATTTTTCTTCTTTTTCCAACCAACTTTAGACTTATATAAACAGAAGTCTATGAGAAGACATCAGAAATCATTCTACTCTTCTCCTTTCCCTGTTCCCAATATCAAAAGACAAATATCAATAGAGGCAGAATTTAGTCTACGTTTATTACAGATACCAGTTTAAGGTCAATGTGCTTTGCCAAATCCCTGATTTTCAGCCTCCACCCTCAAGTTTGCAGCAGCAGAAACTTCACTGAAATGTCTCATCTGTAGTCTCTGGTTTGGGAAGAAGCTCTAGCCTGTCTCAGGTATGTAAATTACAAACTTAAAAAAATACTTTGAAAATTTTAATTTTGGAATGAGGCTATCGTGACAAATATAAAACAAATCTGGAATCTGTGCTACAATTTGGTTTGTTAGAAGAATCAACCCTGGAGTAACTTTACAATGTTGTTCTGGTGTTATTTTTAGACATTTTACTCTGATAAATTTAATGCATTCTGGCAATGCCTATTCGGACATTTACTCCAATAATGGCATTTCCAGCCAGGAAAAGAGCTGTTTTATTAAACAGACCACATAGTTTTAAATTAGATGAGCTACTCAAAAAAGTAAACTGCATTAGGCATCCTCCTCTATATTCCCTCACAGAGTGCACCTAAACCCGCTATTGAAAAACATCGCAGTTTTGTTTTAAGATGTATTGCAGTCACAAAGATTCTACTATAGACTTTCACAGCAAAGCCTGAGCAGCATGCTACAATGCTACCCACTAGTTCCTTGGCCAAAAATGTCTGGTGTACTGGACAGAGAGCCTGTACTTTCTCACCTTAAAGAAAGCTACTGTCATCACCTCAAAACTGAAGTCTACGTAATGCTCCCACACTCGTTTCCATTTATAAGCTTAAAAAGAAGTGACCTTTCATTTTAGTTCCCCAGCTGGAAAGATTATTTTCCCTACAACGTGGTGTACTGCAAGACTTAGTATTTGCAAACACCTAAATCCACAGGCATTACTCCTATTCCACAAACTACACATCAACTAAGATGAGCTACGTGCCAAATAAGAAGTTAATACTAGAGTTAGCACAGCTGTTCCACAAGTGTTTTGTGTTGCAAGTGCCCTGCAGAAGTAACAATGCTTCCAAACTGGCCAACTCGGGGTAATTCTAGTAATCAGTCCCAGAATAGGCCAACTGACAGGACATGATGCCATCCACAGCCTTGGCTTTTCATTCAATCAATTTTTGGAGGAACATAAGATGCCTTTGTCCAATCGCCCCATCTCTCTCCAGCAGAGTCTCTAATCAGCTAACAAGACGGGAGACCAGCTTTAATTAATCACAGCATTAGTAATGGCAAAGTTTACACAACCGCCTTGCAAAGCAGTGACGCCACCAGAAGACTTCAGATCAAAATACCATTCCTGCCTGTCTAAAGCGAGGTATAGCCTCTGGATTCAGAACCTCTACTTCACTTGCATTTTCTAGAATGCTCAGAAAGCTTTACTTCCTAACCCATCAAGTGGATTCTTCAGCAGAAGCCACCCCCTTCACCAGATACGTGGGCAGCGTTCATATGCCATGTTCATCAACTATGAATTGCATTTTAATATGTGATAATGGTTTCAAGACATTAGCTGTGGATGCCTGCACTGGGTCCAAGGACAAAAAAAATCTCAGAAGTAGCCTTGGACAAAACTCCTATGGCAGCCATAGCAGCCTGGGAAAATCCCAGAGCAGCCAGATCTAGGAAAGCAGAGAAGGATGAGTTTACAAGGGGTAACATGTTTGACTAAATTGGCCTGTGCTCTCCCCCTGCCCAGGCTTTCTCCTCAGGAGAATGAAAAAAAAAAGAAAAAAATTAAAAAAGGAAAAGAAAATGAAGTCTGTACTTCTCTACCACAGCAGAGAATTAGCACAGGGCTAGAATATTCTGTTGTCAACCACGGTCTGAAGAATATTACACACACACACAAAAAAGTCTAAATGCTAAGATGCTAAGAATGGGATCTCTCTCACACAGCTTTAAATGTCTGCAGTGTAAACATCTAAGCTAATCAGAGAGATTTCCTTAACAGTCAGCAGAAGAAACAGACACTTCCAAGTCATGATTTGTCTCATCTTAAAATAGACACAAAATTATGTGAGGTAGGTCTGTAATGAGACTCATGAGATTCACATCTGACAGTGTCATCTAAAGCCAGGTGAAATGAAGCCCCATCCTATGACTTCAGGTACTCTCTTTGTCCATACAGTGTCTGTATATACATTAGCCCTTGTCAGGGGAATTCTTTCAAGAGGGCTCAAGGATACTGACACAGCCATCTCTCCATTCACACACATCTGGGTCTGCTGTCATGATTGATCTTATCATTGAGTATGCATCTCAACATGTAACTGCAAACATTCACTTTCTCACTGCAAATTAAGAAGAACAAGTTATGTATTTGTTTCTAACAAATGAATGACTTTAATTATTTGGAATTTATGGTCAACAAAAAGGAAAAGTAGACCTGCTCTTGATTAGCCAGCAATCCAAGCCTGGGTAGACCTAGGGTTCCTATTACCTTCAGCATATTGCTGTTGTTACCAGATGGGTTCCCATTATCTTAGAGACTACTATTGCCACATACTCTATATACGTCCAGCTGTGCCCACACAGTGTGGAGTTCCACTCCTTATATTACTAAATTTGAAACAAGATGCCAGCCTTTACGAGATTTAAATCTATCCACCTGTTCACAGGGTAAACCATGATGCAGATTAAAGAAAATACATCAGACCAGTTGATGTATTTGTAGAATTTCCTCAGATACAGCATACAAAGATTTCTCTACTTTCAGAACAAAGAAGTATCTGAGAGGTGGCAGCTTTTCATTTTACATGAAAGACTCCTCAGAAAATACTTTCTGAAGAAAGGTGGACAGGAAAACCAGAAGGAACTGCATGATTCGCTGCAAACAGCAATACCCAGCATGTATTTGCCTGTGATAATGTTATACAGGACAAAATGGGAATGTGACTTCCAGAAGCACATCAAAATTTTCTCCAGTAAGAAGTCTAATTGTTTAGTATAGTTGCATGTTGAAGCCATAGTAGATGTGATCAGAACTGGAAAAAAAACCCAACCTACCCAAGCAAAACACCCAGCCACATAAATAGCTTTTATAGCAGGATTCAGCAGCCTACAATAACCGTGGTTTACGGTACTTAAACTAAGCACAAAAATCACACTGAAGGTTAACATAAAAGGATGCAACCTTTCCCACACAACCCCACACTTCACTCAAGGCCCTAGGATTAGTGGCACTATCTGCTCCAGCTCTCAGTTGTCTTTGTTGCTTCTGGGGTCACCTTTTGCTCTTCTGCAAGCCTTTGGCAAAAGCACCACTTGCATCCGAATTTACTTGGTTACTCAAAACCAAAAGGCTACCCAACTCCCTCTTGAAAGAGTTAACTGGGTGCAGTGTGTCTTATGCTCCAGAGCATTTCTGGTCAGAATTCCTTGGCTAACTGAAAGTTTTGAGCTTAAGGAAGACAGGCTTCAATAAAGTTGTTTCATATCAATATTTTAAGAAATTCCTCAAAAAAAAAAACAAACAAAAAAAACACCCAGATGCTGTTTTCTAATTAAGGTCTAAAGCTGNAATGCTCCCCTAGAACAGAGTTCTTAGAAGACAGGGAAATATAATACCTTTGAGCCTGCAAGTTTATTTTCTGGCATCAACAGTGGCATGGTATTCAACAGAAAGACTTCTCCCACATTCATGTGAAAAGCAGCTCTAATGGCTAGAAGGACACCTCTAAAAACTTTACAGGAGTTCAGTAGCTGTCCTGCTCCCAGTGAAACAACATCATAGTTCTGAAGATTCTTTACTCTCTTGAAAACACAATACACATACTTGATGAACAAAAATTTTGCTCAACCTCAGAGAAAATAAGAGATAGGAGCTGCTAATGATGGCGTAGCTATCTTTTTCCTTGAAGTTATCAGTAATGCAAAACTCTTACTTGTACAAAGGAGTCTTCCAATACAGGTGTCTCATTCCTTCAGAGCAGGAACTGACATCTGGAGAAGTATTTCCAGTACTCAGTATTGTAAGGTTGAAATCTTGTGCCCTGAATTACATTGTATTTTAACTCATTCACACAAAACAACGTTTGAAAGGCTTATCCTTTGACAGCAACTTGCAAAAGGACACCGACTTCATCTTTAAATCACCTTGTGCGTTTTCAGTTCCCCTCTTGCAGCTGAGACTGACAGTTTATTGTTACATGGGTTGCAGCAATGGCCCACACCTTTTCCTTGCTCTTACCTACTTCTCTGCCAACACATAGAACAAGATGTAGCAGTTGCATTATGCCTATCGTACTGGAAAATCTGAACTACAATGAGAATCCTGAAGCAGTCAGTATAGTTTCATTTGAGGACTGAAATAGAATATTGCAAGGCTGGCCTTCAAAGTTGAAGAATTAAAAGCAATTTGAGCGTATGCTCTATACACTGGTTCATCCAAATTAAAAAAAAAAAGTGTTGACTCACAGGAAAATGACCGTTTTAAGACTGAAAAACTACAGGTTTGAAGATCTGCTATTCTGCCATTGTGAATGCCTTGAAGAGGCAGACTCTAAGGTAACTGTGATGACAAATTACAATCAAGACAGAAATTGCAGAGTCTGAAATAACCGACTTTAGGACACTTAAGAACACCCTAGTATCAGACACTACTAATTATATCAACTGGAGTGCTGGACGGTTGGGTTTTATCCAACTGCAACAAAAAGAAGGGAAAAAACCCAAAGACTTGGACCAACCCTGTCTTCTATGCTCTCAAACAGCACAATGTGACTACAGTTTCCTACCTGCTCCAGGATGAAAACCGGCTCATGTTTAGGGCAAGGAGCCCATGAGATACTCAAAACACATTCAACACACATTTCTCCATACTTGGCAATTGAACTCCTAAAATCATTTGAATTTTAAACACTGCATACGTGGCCACTTGAAAACACAGATCTTTTCTCTTCTTGCCAGTCGACAGCCTGTCAGGGTTTTAAGACTGGGTACCCTGCATAATGTACTGCACTCAAATCTATGCCATGGTGGCTGACCTACACAAGGAAGGAATCCTGGTTATGAGCAGACCTCCCTACCAGATGCCTTGTTTGTGCACTTCCAACACTCTTCTAAATTATGCTTACCTCACTCAGCTAAAATAAGCCACCAAATCCTCAGGAGCAGACAGCAACTGAGTCACGCAAAAGCAACAACTCCAGACTGCTTTCTGCAGTAACCCTTCCAAGAGGGGTCAAGCCACTTTCCTTGCAAAGCAACATCTTCAGGTGCAATGCAACAAGTGTATTTCCAGGCATACCTAAACTTGTTTTTATCTGGTGCAGTACACAATGGATGGGCTCCAGAGCTGGCAACAGGAGCCCAAGGGACAAAACCAAATAGATGAAGTAAGACAGACTGCTGATATCCCTGGGTTCAAATGAAGATCAACTGTTTCACTTTTGATGCTGCAGGAAGCTGGTAGTATTAGCATCTTGACACCTCTATCTTTTATCACTTCTCTGAACCAAAAATAATACATCACGCTGTTACTGTTATTAGAAGTATACATATATGTATATCACTACTGTATGTCAAATCATAAATGTGCTAAAGGCATAACTGAAATCTGAGACAGTCTCAATGTATTTAAAATACTGTCATATTTCAGTTGGAATCCAGTTAATATTTGGGAATTAGGACAGGAATACTGTGATAGCACACTACTGGTTTTGTTTGTTTCTAAGGCCTTTCCTGGTCCTCACACCACCCCACCAGCAAGCAGGCTGGAGGCACAAAAGAAGTTGGGAGAGGACATGGCTGGGACAGCTGACCCCAACTGACCAAAGGGATATTCCATGCCATGTGACATCACATTCAGTACATAAAGCTGTGAGAAGAAGGAAGGACACACACACACACACACACACATATTAGGAGTGATGCCATTTGTCTTCCCAAGTAACCATTACACATGATGGAGCCCTGCTTTCCTGGAGACAGCTGAACACCTGCCTGCTGATGGGAAGCAGGGAATGAATCCCTTGTTTGGCTTTGCTTGTGTATGCAGCGTTTACTCTATCTATTAAACTGTCTTATCTCAACCCACGAGTTTTCCCACTTTTAACTCTTTTGACCCCGTGGCCAGCCCCACTGAGCCGCAGTGAGGGGGGTGGGGAGCCGCTGCAGGGTCCTAGTTGCCAGCTGAGGTTAAGCCACAACAATTACCAAGTGATAAACCCAAGTTTAATTAAGTGCGAAAACTCTCGTCGTGCATTAAGGAAAATCCATTTATTTCTCGGCCGACATTTACCTCTTTTTGGAGCTGCGTTCTCGGCTTCTCTCCCTAGAGCTATGCCTGCTCCTATGATGGCTGCGACTCCGGCTGCGGCTGTTGGAGCGAGACCGGTGACGGTGGCGTTTCTCACGGGATTTGGAACGGGTTCTTCTCTTCCGTTCCCGGGAGGCTGAGCGAGACCGATGTCTGCGGCGATCTCGGGACCTAGATCTAGAAGAGAAAGGACTTCAACCAGACACTGCATTCACCTACCTACTCTATCAGCGCACAGACTGTTACACCCTCTATGCATAAGGAAATCTAGTGTACAGAGAACTGTCTGCAGCGTTCAGAGCCGTTGCACTGTCCTGTGACAGACAGAGAGGGGAAAGCAGCATTAGAGATCCTACAAACTCTCTCATTTGCAGACAGTTTTCTAGTTAATTCACAACTGTATGTATGGTTATACAGCACAGCCAGTTCAAGCTTCTGAAAGGAGTTAAAATCCCAGGGCGGGGAGGGGAGGAGGGGAAGCTCATTTTTAATATAATTTTAGAAGATTCTTTTGAAGATCCTTTTTTAAAATCTTTTCTCAGGTGAAGTTCCTCTGTGATGTGCTCTAGGTGTTCCTGCTCTGGCAGGGGGATTGGACTAGATGATCTTTCAAGGTCCCATCCAATCCCTGACATTCTGTGATTCTGTGAAGTTGTGGAAGTTCATGAGACGATGATAGGGATCATCTGCAAGAACATACAGACTACGATGTTCTGCAAAAACACTGATTACATCTTCCTCACAAATAGTCTGGAAAGTTCCAAACACCACGCAAATTAATTATTTTCTCTACCATGTCCCCCACCCCCAGCCACTTTGCAATAATACCTCACCGGTGACCTTCAACGGTATGGGCTTAGGAACACAACCTGTACTATAATTCATGGGTCGTGTGGTGTTGAGAGTTAACCCAGTGCTTAGGATTTTAAAAACACAGGTTTTCACCAAAAGGTGTTAATCACAAGTCTCCGTTGGGAAGAGAGAGCAATGTTGTGTGTTCTAAGTGGTTTTGGGACAAGAAGTTGCATTGTAGTAGCCACGAAATAGATGCACACCTATAATCTCAGTCACACAGCAATAAATACTGTATAAACACGGAGAACTGACTATGTAACAGAATACTTTGTCTGTAAAGATGGACAACTTGAACTAATAGTGCTCGGCAAACTTGGAATGTTCCAGCTTGTGAAACGCTGGCCTCATTGATGGGACTCCTTGTCTGCAGAATTACACACCTTTTGGTATGCTTGCTGTGGGATCTGGACCTGAAACAAATGGAAAATAGGAAATCAATTTTTCTTACAGGATCTTATTATGAAACTAAGTACACTTCACTAATAGTAAACCAAGCTAGTTCACCTGTTACTGTGTTTTTTCATTTAATGGCCTTTTATGTGATATTAACACCTTTGTAGAATATTTGCAAGGAAACACATTTCTCTGACAACTGTTTTGCGTTCGTTATTTACTTATTTTTGAGCTCACTATACTACAAACCCCAAAGAATATCTGCTCTTTTATTCCCAATGCTCCCACAGAAAAATTCTGCAGTTCAAGTCAGTACTGCCTTACTTCTTGTCAGGCACATATTATCAGACCGCAACAGATTTCCAAGTTTACATGGCTGATCTCTGGAACTGACATGTCAAGAGAACTACAGCTCAATTCCATTCCACTCTAGCCCCACCAGGCCTGGAAGCAACTATTTCACAGAAGAATCACGTTCCTCAGTCATACATTCAGCTACTAAAGAAAATTTCTAACACCTATAAAGAAAGTATTGTTTTAACAACTCCTTCTAGGAACTCGCCTGTGTGTAAGCTTATACCTGTCAGGTCTCAAAACAAGGTACACACCTGAAAATTATCACATTTAAAGGCTATTGGTTCAAGTACACAGAGACACTTCTATCTGTAGTTTATAAAAAAGGCCGTGAAAACAATTCAGGCTTTAGAAGTTAGACATGAAATTCACTCTCAATTCTTGTAAATTTCCCAGGAATGCAGATTATGGCGATTCTGGAGATTTACAATTGTGCATGAACTACGCCATAGTTTTGCCATTACATTTAGATACGTCATTAAGTATATGCAATTAGAATAGATCCCTACCTCCTTAGTTTCTCCCTTTCTTCTCTTTCCCTCTCCTCTCTGCGTTTCAGACGTTCCTGATTTCGTTTCTCCTGCTTATCAGCCACAATCCTCTAAAAGCAAAGAAATATATTCATTAAGTTACATTTCAAAATTTCTCAGATGAAGGTGCTATAGAAATAACCTAGACAGTTAATATTCAGTCCTTTCCCTCATGTATATTCCCTTTCCCTTGTGTATATTATTCCCTCTCTCTTCCTCAGTGTATATATTTTATTTATTTATTTTTCTCCAAGAAACAAATTATTGCAGAAGAGCTGCAGCAAACAGATGGGTGTTACATGAAGACCTGAAATATGTAGAGTGATATATAAGTTTTCCTCAAAGAGGAATTTTAGAGCAATAAGTCATGCCTTTAACATGAGAGTTTCCATGCCAATCCTTTCACATTTTGGCCATTGGGGAAAGGCAGAAAGGGATCAGAACCAGGAGAGTTAATTGTTTTAACAACTCCTTCAGCTACACTGTGACATAAAGAAATCCTTAGTCTTAAAGGACTTCACTGGGCTGATACCTAGTTTTGAGGCTACTTATTCCTGTGTTGTGAACATGAGACACATAATTAGAGAGGATGCTTCAGCTGATAGCCCCCGGGTTGAACTCACTACTACTGGGGACAAGGCACGCTCAGTAGAGGGCCCTCAGATGTGGAACTCACAACTGGAGATCTGGCCAAACCCAAGTCTTGCCACCTTCTGGACATGATGCAAGAAATTCAACTCTTTGTAAAGACCTTCTTCTGAGATGTGGAATTGCCCCAGCAGCATCTTGATTAGATCTCTGAGGAGAGCTCTGAGGAAGGAGGGGATAGTTATTGTTTTCTTTTTTTGTTAGCGAAGTACTTCAAAAGATTATTGTATTGATGCTTTGGGAATGTGAAATAATTATCCATGCATATTTTTTTTTTTTGCAAATGGTGTAAATGATCAGTTATTTCAATCCTTTATGTCATATTATATCCATATTTCCTTGTACAGTATCAGTAATTTAACTACAAGCAAGGCTTCTTGTTCAAGTGACTCTTTGCATAATTTCATGGAGGGATGAGAGGAAGCTCACATGATCTACTCCAGGCATCTAAGGATTAAGTTACAGTAGCTATATTTAGGAGCCTAAATTGCCAATACAGTCAGAAGAAAGAGGTGGGCTTTTCAAAGGTTAAGTCACAGTATCCATGCAAGACAGCTGGAATATTATGAAATATAAACCAAGCCAATGTACTCAAGCTCAGCAGCAGCCTTTTCTGCTTTTAGGGCTTCAACTCATTTAGCTATTGACTTTACTGATTTCTATGGTGAAATACTTAAGTGAGCCTTGAGCTCCGTGATTTGTGTATTAAGATCACAAATGGTGTCCATGTCCAAATCCAATCTCTTGAATATCAAAAGCCTAGACCCTAATTCCAGTAAATCTTTCTTCCAGCACATGATTCCTAGTGAAGACACTACTTTTTAGGATAATATTCCAACTGGATTTCAAATCTTCAAGCTATAAAGAACATGCAACCTCGCTGTAAGAATTATTTTAATATCTAGCCTCTAGACACACATCTTTTAGTATTCTGACTTTGGAAACCTACAGACTTGAGTTGTCAGAACTTACTTAATCTATTGTCAGTTAACCTTAAAAGCCTCCAAAATTTTTTTCTAAAAAAGAAATCTCCTTTAGTTGTTGGTATCTATAGAAAGACAGTCACCTCCCAACCTTTGTCCAGATAAAACAAATTGAGTTTTATTCTTTCACTCTCTGTAGATCGTTTTTGTGTTATCACAGAGTATCATCTTCCTTATGAATTGGTACCAAAAGCAAGGATGTCAATACCAGCCCTTTTAACATTTTATCCTAATTAAATGTCACTCATTAAAGCCCACTATATGTTCTTTCAAAAGGCTCATTATTACTTTTAGCCAATTAACTGGCTAAAAGCAACATTCATTGGGCTATGACTGCTAAACACGTTCCAACATAACTCATTTTAAATGCTGTTCTCCATCTTACAAGTGCCATCTCACTTCTTGTTCTCAAGATGCACTTCTTTGAATGACTTTTAATATGCCTCAGTGCAAAAGAGGTCATCCTATCAAATTATCCAGATAACTGGTACTACATTAGCTTTTTGTTTTGTAGATTAATGACACTGCAAATTTGGAAGTATGTGAATGAAATCCACACACCCAGAAAGAAATATTCCATTAAGGTTGCCTGGCAAATAACGTAGTAAGAGCACACACAAAAATACAAGAATGATTTACCCTGAGTTCTTCCAGCTTCTCTCTTATTTCAATAAATCCTAAATGTAGTTTCCCTCCAAAGTGGTCAGCAAGTCGCCGGTCATTGTCATGAAGACCAAGATAAGCGGAGCACACTTCACAAACCCGCAGCTTCTGCTGCTGAAAGCTGGAGGCAGGCATAGAATTCCTGTATACTTCCTAGAAAAACAAACAAACCAACAATTTGCTGTTACTTTTCAATGCACAAAACCACAAAGATAACACTTTATCAATTATAAACTACAAATTGATAACCAAATTCAGTGTACATCAGCACACCCTTTAGTTGGTTCACACTATTCATAAATCAACTGTCCCATTAAGATACAAAGTAAACTCCTTAATTTGAAGATTGGACGTAATTAAACAAAGTTGGGTGATTATTACCTTTACTTAAGATCATACTAATCAGAAGGATGAACAACTATTTCACGTGCAATGATAAAGAAGTTAACACTCCAATTGCTATGTTAACATATTATGAAAATATTCCACCAATTTTATTTCTGAACCCAGTTTAAAACAGTAGTGGTTTCCTAAGAAAATCTACATTAATTTCTGACACTAAATAAACAAACTGCCTGACCAAAATTTATTTACAGACACTTAGATGACAGACAAGCAAGACTGCCAGCAACCCCTCTGGTACCATTAAAACAACTGCAGATGTTTGCTTCTAGAAATGTAAGTATCCTGGTAGATTAAAACATGGAAAATCTCTTGGTGAGTTCTGCACCTGAACATTACAAGAACTGTTTTACTTGCCTAATACACAAGCCATTGACTAATTATCTATCCATGAAGACAATGGTTCACTTCACTGAAGCTTTCTAGCAGAATATGAGGCACAGCAGGGATGCCACAGCAAGAACCGAATGAGGTAAGTCTGTCCAACAAGCACAGACACAACTGTAGTGCCTGCAGATACAACTGGCCAACACAGTTCAACTAAGAGAAACACCCATCATCCATGGAAAGGAGTATAATTTTGATACTACAGGAGTGTACTTAAAGGTAGAAACTTTAACTGTACAGGATGCTGCAAAGCAAATTCTTTAGGTTTATATGCAGGGATCAGTTAAGGAAGTGACAGCAGGTAAGACATCTTGCATTACACAGAAGCCAACCCATTTAATATTTGGCCTTGTCCTCTCCATCCCCCAAGCCTTCCACAATCAACTCACTTCTGCTTCTCTCTTCTTTACCCGAGCCTTCTCCACTTCATCCATTACTTTTTGAGATTCTTCCACGTTCCCATCAGCTCCAAGCTGTTCTACTTTGGCCAGCAGTTTCCCAATTTCTTCATTCAATTCATGAACTCTTTCAGCCTTGAAAGACAAGGAAAGGCTTAGTACAGGAAACTATTTCAATTATGAAAAACAATCTGAACTCCTACTGAGTTACTATACACAAAATTGATAGGACAAAATTAGAAGTAACAGCAGAGATAAGGTAAGAGTGAAATAGGAGTTGCCTCATGTAAAAACACCCAGAGAAAGCCTGAGTTACCAGGTCTATGTACCAACTCCAGAGCAGGACTTTGTTCAGAAACTTCCAAGTAATTCACACAGTTGTCTCTACCANTGACACAGTTGTCTCTACCACAGTCTTGCAAAATCGGTATGTGTACAATCATTCCTCCTCTTTTTACACCCTCTACCGTCCTCCTCACTGTCCTCCTATTTGTACAATCACTCCTCTCTTCTGCAGATACGTGCAAGAAAGTTACATACATTTTTTTCAGTTAGAAGATTTAGAGAAGAACATCAATTTTTGTTTACTTTATGGATGAAATTTTGATCAAAGAAGTTTTAAGAATTACTATCATTTGTATTGCATGGTATCACAGAGAGTCAAGATTCCTGAGCTCAAAAATATCAGAGAGGTCTCTTCCCTGTGTTCTCTTCTCTGCTTTAAAGAAAATTTTGGGAAGGATAGAGAACATGTTTTATTTTTTCCCCTCCTCAGCATGAATCCTCAGATTGGATAAGTTTGCCAAAGCATTAAGTTGGCTCCTTAGAAAAACCGACCTTCAAAGAGAACTCAGTAACTAGTTTTACATGCTTACTTTAGCTGCAACTTCAGCACTGATCTCTTCTTGAGTTTCTGCTAGTCTTTTCTTAGCCACTTCTGTTCTCCTGTCACAGTCTGCGATAAATGACTGCAGGTGGTCCATTGCCTAAAACATCAATAAGAACATTGGTTGATGCTGTCAAGAACATAAAATGTCGTTAACCTTAATATTTCCAGGTTTATTAAAACTTATTTTTTTTAAGTTCTTATTAGTGAAACCTTTCTAAAACAATAACGCAGCAGATTATTGTGGCTAATCACATATATTAATATACAACAATTTAAAAAGCATCATCTACGCGTTGTCCTATGTATTTGCCATGTATTATTTAGAAGTGAATCTCTCTCAAGTCTTCTTACGCAGTGCACATTTTTAACATGCATTAAAATTCTTCAAAGAATATTCAGGTTCACCTCACCCAGCCAATGAATACAATGCTGGAACTTTTTTCACTAGGATTTTTTTTTAAGCTATTCAGCATATTAACACCATCCCTCCAAATAATAACACAAAAAAAACCCAAACCCATCCTTTTTGTCCAACCTCCTAGTTGGGAGTTAAAAACTGTATTACTCAAACTCTGGTGTACTGAGACACAGCATATGATTTGTTATTCCCAATACAAAACTGCTTTCTTCAGTAAGTAGAATTTAAGACTCTCTTCAAAGCATCCATGGCCTTAAGATTTGCTTGCTATTTGATAATACTAGGACAGCATCCAGGTTTGTTGTAATTTATTCTGTGGAATGCTGTTAACAATTCTAGGTAGAGATGACTAGTAGCACAAATTAAATACTACCTGCATATAAGAAGAGGCCTGTATCTTTTATATAACTGTGCCAAGGGCTTATCTGCCTCTTTCTATAACATGACCTTTGAAAAGTTTTTGTCCTGTGTGTACCAAAACTTAACCTGTGTCGCTACCTATCCACATAGGTACAGGATTTATGCTTTTTCTCTGTCATT
>VZTM01042073.1:234-23649 GCA_013400555.1 Jacana jacana
AACTCTCAGCCTCTTTTTTCTAACTTTAGTTTGCCCCCAACTTGTTCTCATGCTCCCCCTTTTATTAGCCTCCAACTTGCATGCATTAAGAAAGAAAATCAGGAATGTTCTTTTGCAGTTGCACGTGCCATTTTAAATAATGTACTTGCTTTGGTCTATAGAGCTGCCTTTCAGCTATTCAGAACTTGGAACAACACAGACACGTCCATTTTTCTAAAAGCAAGGAAATAAAATATGCTAAAATTATAAAATATGTCATTAAATTAGTTTCAGACAGAAATTTATCCTTTATTGTTATATCGAATTCTCACTTTTAGTTAATGGTAGTTGGAAAAAGCATTCTGCTTACGAGGAAACTATAATAGTGATATTTTCTAAATATCTTATCAGAAAGAAAGATGAAGTATTCACACCTCCCAGGTAATAAAACCTCAAGGAAATGTTTATTTCAAAGACATTAAAATATTTAATGTCCATGCAGTCAAACCCTTCATGAATACTGAAATACATGATGTATTAAGTAATATATTTAAAATACAGTTAAATAAATACTAAGAACTATATCTAGATGGCCTGATAGAAAGATTTTAGGCTTTGTTCTGGAAAAATATATCAAAATGAACAGATTTCAGTAAGACAGATGTCCCTTCAGACAACTCTTCAGTGAAAACTATAGCCAGTTCTAGTCTCCTTGTCCCTCCTGATTCATTTGCTTATTCAAAAGACTGAGCAAACCAAAGAGGGGAAAGTTGATTTATTATTGTTGTTATTATTATTTTACATTTATAAGCTATTACTTTTAGGAAAAAGAGGATTAAAATGTGAGACTAAATTAATCTTTAGACATCTGCAATAGAATTTCCACCCTTTGTGTTTCATTTTCTGTTTCAAGGAGATGTTGAGGTCATATAAAATTACTTCTTTTCCAGAACTGGTTTTATATTTGTTTGTTTGTTTGTTTGTTTGCTTTTCTAATAACTCTTCTGTTTATTAAGGGGTCTACTCTTGTGTTTCTATCTGAGATAAATTCAACCAGTTCATGGAAGGTAAAGTAGCAGCCTCAAAAGAAAACCGGAGATAAAAAGTAATCTGATGACTGGTCTATATATATGGACTCCCATGCAGAAACACACTAATCTTGATCAATAAAATACCACGTCATGTAACTCCTAAACAAGGTCTAATGAGTAAAAAAATGGAAAAAATGGAAAAAACGTTTCTTAGTGGGCTTTATCTCTATTTGACACATTTATAAATCACATTCTGGTTTGTGGTTTAAGAAGGGAGCTACGACAGTCCAGAGAGGTTTTATATTTTACCATTAAGCTTTTCAGTGGTACAACTTTGTGATTGAGTTTCTCCTTCTGCCAGGCCTCCCTGCTTCCCTCTCAAGTTTTTTTTCTCTATTTGTTCTGTTCTCTTGTGTTTTTTCTTCTCCAGACCTTTCATGTACCAGCAGAGGTGAGGCTACTCACTTCTGCTGCTAACTCACACTATATGAACAATATCCACAGAAGCACCTTATTTCTGAACCTCACAAGCAGACATTTTTTTGCACAAATACAATAAAAATCTGAGTTGGAGATCTCACAAATCAAGATCAAATCCACTCATGTAACTTATAATATACTTCTTCCTGTAGTGGGGTCAAAAACACTGAAAAGGTCCCTTGGTCAACACCTGAAACATGAGTGTGTCAGCACAATGTTTCTGTTAGCTTTTTAACCTTGTTAAGTGTTCAAAAACTTACTTGAAGGATGGATTGTTCAGTATTACCTACCTCATGTATTCAAAGTACAATTCTGTTCTACAAAATAAATTAATCAAGACTGACTTTCAAGCAGACAGTTGATAAAATAATGAACTTTGGGGTTTAAAAAATCATATTTTCAAGTTCTTTTCTATGAGCATGAGGACAAAAAATGTATTCTTATTAATATGATAATATCGAGTGTCACTTATACTCACATGAGTCTAGGCACTTGTTAATTAGGCATGATACCACACAGCGTAACACTATGAGAATACTGGAAGAGTTAGGAATGCTAGGCTTACCCTAACTGGCTTGCCCCATAATTTTTGAAGTGGCAGTTCCACTATATAAAGATCACGGCCCTTTTAAAAGCAAACCAAGGCCATATTCAGATCACATTTAAATTGGCACCAGTCTAGGAGAAATCCCTTGATAAAATGTAATCATCCCTATACCTATCATTCCTTATCCATAATTTCTGCTGCATTTATTAATTTCTTTACATACACTAAATCTACTTAAAATGCAAGCTATTATTTTGCTAATTTATTGATACAGATTTGGTTGTATTCCTTTAATAATTTTCCCTTATCTCTATTTCCTATCTATGCATGGGCTTTATTCTTTCTCCATTGCTAAAGCTGCACATTTTTATTATTCACCAAATTCTAAAGGGCAAGAGGATGCATAGACTACCAGGAATGTTACTTTTTGGATGTTTATCTTGGGGAGGAATAAACAGGAATTCCAAATCTGGAATAATTTAACAATTTTCCAAACTTTCCAGTCAATTTTTCTGTTTACCAGTATGTGTTCACACACAATGCTGCTGGGAGTGAATGAAAAGTAACAGGGAACAATTCCTCAAAAAAAAAGAAAAACAAAAAAAAGGGTGAGGGGGTGAGGGGGAAGGGTATCTATCAGAAAATGTAATTTCCATTGTAGTTGTGGAAAAGATGAAATAAATACAATGCGTAGAAGACTAAGCTTTTTTTTGTAGAATTATATATTGTATAATTACTATAAAACAAAGTTTTAATGAAAATGTTAATGATCTCAAACTTGTGGAAAAAATCTGAATTGCCAAGATCATTGAACCTGAACTCATTTTGAAAGTATTGTTTAAGTCTATTACTTCAAATGTATAAATATATTTGTTATCATTTCCTATTTTAGGCTCTGTCAATCCCATAAACTAAGCTGAAGGAGAGTAGCACATAAGTGGTCCCAGTAAATATACAAACACAGTATTTCAGAATATTGTCGTCTTCTTTTGCACCAGCGGAGGAATCAAATGTGCTTTGTCAAACACCTGGGGACCCACCAGATCAAAACTTTGAGACATGAAAGGCCAGAGTGAAGGGAGAGCCTCACGAGATGTGGCAGTTAACCACACTTACCCTGGTGCTCTACAAACACTGTGAAACAGGAACTTCCCCCCCCCATTCAGATGTTAGACTGTGCATTCAGAAACAGGCGGTCTTTTTTTAGCTGCAAAACAGTTGTTCTTGGGCTCCTAATAACACAACTGTTAATTTGTATATTTATGACTATTCTGTAATTAAAAACAAAACAAAACAATCAAACAACAACCCACAAAAAACCCACCAAACACCAAAAACCAAACCAAACCAAAAAAACAACCCAAGAACAAACCACACATTCACAACGGCTTCCAGCCTGCAAGAGTTCACAGGTCATGTCCTCACTAGCTATAAGCTCTTCATACACACAAAGCTCCAGATGCCAGCCAGAACCATGCATTGGGATAAAATGGGTCAGCAACTCTGACCTGGCACAGTTCACCCAGCTACCTTGGCATCATTATCCCAGTCGCCTGCAAGAAGGCTCCTAGCAGAATGGCCAATCTCACACAGTGCTTGTGTTGCCGTGGCTTTATTCTCCATGTCCCTGCTAGGACAATTCACCAGTTGAAGGTCTCAACTCTATTTTGATCCTTACATAACAGCATAAGGTCTTGCAAACCAGAATAATTAGATATTGCAAGTATGTTCCAATATAAACAAAAACAGGACTGGAGGAATGAGGGAGATTTTGAGCTCTCTTCTGTTTTAAAGTAAGAGGGTAGATGCGTGACAATGAGCCTAAATAAACATATTAAACCTCGTAAATTCTTCTGTGAATGTTATACATTTTTAAAACATAGCACTGAAATAATAAAAAGTCATATTTCTCTTAACATATAAAGCATTACACCTTACATGACAGTTTCCAATTTCCACATTCAAACAATACAGCTTTCAAGTTGAGAATATTTGAGCTGAATCTCCTCTTAAACTCACTAAAACAACTGCAGTGAATCAAATCGCAGTGAAATGTTGTGTCTTCCTATGCAAGTACACAGCTCCCACTGAATGCCATATGAATTGGACATGCTCAGAGACAGGCCATAGTCAGCTTCTTCAGCTTGGCTATGACCACAGATGCACTGTGGATCTTGGACAAGCATGAAAATCTCAAAGAGAGAAAGGCTTCTTTTGCAAGGGTGGTAATTTCCATGACTCATGGGTAAATTAGCTTCCTTAGGCTTCTTCAAAGAGTGCAAGCTCTGTAGTTTCCTATTCTTGTCTGCTCCTCTGTGTGGCTACTCATCTGTTAAACTGTTCCTGCATTCAGTGCCTAAAACTAATATGCTGCACCATGGATAAATATAAAAATGTAGGGGTTTACTAGCAAAAAATTCCTTTTTATAAGGTGCTCAAAATAAGGGCAGTAAAAGTCCCTCATAAAATAAGTTAGGCAGCAGTAGAGGTTCTCTGCAGCCAAGTCACACGGCTGCTGTATTCCACTGCAAAAAGTTCCTCCTGCTCGGATTCAGCCTCAGAAACATCTTACCAGAAGAAAGTGTTCATGACCAGAAAAAAAGGTCCATTTTTTTTAAAGCCACTAGATCTGTATCAGGTCATCTGATACTTTGCAATTCTAAAAGTAGTTGGTCACATCATTTCCTACTCAAGATGGCATTATCTCACATACCGTGACAGTGACAAATACTGAACTTTGGTGCTTTTGCTGGGTCATGGGCTGGGTGCTCAGAAGAAATAATGTTATTAAAAGAGAGAGAAGGGCTGAAGATGTACTCAGTGCTTTTCTTGTGTTGACTAGAAAACAGAGAAGCAATGCCAAAAAGAGAAATTAAACATTTATGAGGAAAAGATGAATTAGCTTTAAAATATTATACTAAAGCTGTGCCATTTGTCAGGGTTTTGAAGGAATCCTGAGAATGAGAGCTTAGAGGCTTTGAGTAGCTCATTATATAGATGCCTCCCCTTGCCCTGGTTTATGGGGTAGCTTATATTTTGCAGCTAACTCTCTTCAGACAGTTTTGTCAATCCTGGACTTTGTTCTTTTGCTTAGAAAGGTTTTATTCAAACACTGTTGCAGGTAGTTCACACTGAAGAGTAAAAGAAATCTCCCAAACGGCAAAAAAAAAAAAAAAAAAAAANAACGGCAAAAAAAAAAAAAAAGATTACCACTCAATCCTATCTATGCCACAAATATTTTGCCACTATTTTAAATTACTTTAATTAAAAGAGTCAATTTAGCCCAATTAACTTAGTGGTCGTGATACAAAAAAATGGATTAAAAATTAAAAAAAAAAGTTTCCAGGTACCTAAGCTGAGATAAAGTACAGTTTTAAATTTCAGAGGATATTTTTATTATCTCTAAGCAGGTGACAGCTACTGCCAGGTATAAGAACTATCTTTCTTCCTCCACTCCAGCCTTCAGTCTTCTTTAACTTTTCTAAGCTTTGAAATGAAGATGTTCTTAATACCAGAGAAAGAGGCTTTGCATATGAAACGAATGATTAAACTCGCATGAGATGCACCCGTTTTGGAGATGAGGGACTGCATGAAAGAAAGATACACTGTGATCTCTTCCTTCCTGTCACTTTCATATTAAAACAAACACTGTATCATTATTGGGAAGGGTTTGTCCAAGGTCACTGAATTGTTCAGCATTTACAAGCTGGCAGCCCATCAGAAGCAGAAACAGCATTTATAATCATTGATGCTGGCAGGCTCCACCCTCCCTAACGCTACTTGTTCTGTCAGCCAGTCCTTGGCTTGTCACAGGCAAACGTAATTATTCTTTGAGCCATGCGTCAGATCTTCCCTTGAAGGGAGCTGTTTGATGCTAGACCACAACTAAGTACCAAATGGTCTCATGCCTATTACAAAACATGCAAGACAACAACTGTTTAATTGGGTTTAAATCCTCCCATCCAAGGCACAACATGAATGCCAAGCCATGCGCTGGGTGAGTCTGAAGGCAGCTTGCCTCCTCCCACATGTGAAACGACTAAAGAGCTGCCTTCTTGATGCTGTTGTCATCCCCAAAGAGGGATCCCTCTTGGATGACACTGATCCCATCTTCAGGGTATGAGTGAATGACTCAATTCAGCTTCTGCTGTAACTCTGAGGCAGAACTACACGTGCTTCAGGATGGCTCTAGAACCTCACAGAAAATTCCCTCCGCTCAGAAACATTAAAAACATTTCTTTCAATTTGTTTTATTACTTGTCTTTGAAAGCTGTAGTTGCAACTGTAACTCCCAAAATGCACACTATTTAAAATGCTTGACAGGATTTATTAACACGAAACTAAGTAATTGAGTTTTCAGCCAAAATCTGTAAGTAACTTTAAAATATGAACAAATTGGTGATGAAAAAGAATGCTGGTTAAATGACTCATGACATTACACTGACTATCACTTTAACCACATTGGTCAAAATGCATATCAATTAGTATGTTCAAAGACAAGAGAAGAAAACAGGTGTTTCACAAGCTGCAAAGCCCTGAAAATGTTTTGGCCAGGCTTTCAGATGATTTTATCCCTTTGTGAAAAGCTTCCAGAGGTGGAGGTGCCTAGCTCATTTGAAAATATTTAGATTTTACTACGCAAAAATTCCAGAGATGTATGATTTAATACAATTTTAAAATTACCGAATTCTGGTTTAGGTAATGTGCAGCTCACTAAGTCAAATTGATAGATACAGCTGGAATGACATACACGGTATATAGAGAGAGAACAAAGTATGCACTGCTGAAGTTGTTTGTCTGATAGGAACTGCTGCTCCATCAAAAAATCCCATAAAGGAAATCCTGCTCCATGATGTTAGCAGAGCACTCAAAAGCTATCGACTACTAACTTCTGATAGCTATGCTTCTTTGCAGTATCTTGACAATTCAAAATTAGCATTGATTTAAAACCCTTCTGGTAAGGATCAATATATAAAACATATCTCTGTAAGTATTGTTTGCTGAGGAAAACATTAAAAAACGATAACAAAGATGAAAGCATTTTTTTTGTGAAGATATGTTGGGCTGCCTTTAGCAAGAAAGTTTTTAAAAAAACATTTCAAGGGGGCATATGCATATTTACGTAGATACCTTCACACTTCACAGTTATGCCCATTTTATCATATACAGTAGTTTGACTTAGTCTGAGCAAAGCTCACTATCCATAGACTGCTCCTTTTCCCCCTTTATTATGACATACATAGTAACTTTTTAGTTTTGATGGAAAACATGTGCATTTTCCAGAACCAAATTAAAAAAATTACTTCATCAACAGCACTCCCTTAAATTGCTTGAAAGTAAAAACTTCATTAAGACCTCAATCCTGGAAATAATTTATTAAGTGTCATTAATAGTTATATTCTTGTAAGAGACTCTATAGAAAAGCCCAATAAAATAAAATCCATTGGACTGTCTAGTAGTTACTGTGAAAGTTCAGGTACTTTTACAGAAATTTTTTTATTTTTTCAAGGTTGTGGCCTTTTTTTTGCTTACATATGGGTCTTTATATGCAGCTCCTAATTCTCTTCTAATCACTAGCACATGGTTAATAAATGTAATAGAAATGCTTTTATTTTCTATTAGATCCTTGATAGCTTTAATCAGGAACAGCTAAACCCTAAATATTTAAGATTAGTTTCAATAACCATTTTTTTTTTTTACTATCATCATAAAAAGCTTGCTGGCTCCATTTTCTCCCCTTCCTATCATTCCCATAGGTGTAGCACAGACAGATTCTTCCCCAAATAGTACACTGACCTCAGGAACCACAGAAATAACCCACTTCCTGATTCTGTGCTTATGGAAATCAGAGAATGTTTGTAGTGATTTAAATTAATCCTCAATCAGATGCGCAGTCTACATGCCTGAATGCCCACTTTTACCCAAGTGCTGATGGCCTTGCTCAGCTTTTCACAAATGCTCCAAATCACAGATTAGTCACTGCAAAAATTTGATTTTAACCTGACAAGAAAAATCAAATTTCAGTTCAAACAAAACATTTCAAGGATCACTTTCTTCACGCTCAAGGATGTTTCACCCCAGCAAGCAGGAAATCAAGCAAAGGCAGCAGATTTGCACAGAAGGATAAGGAGTTCCTCACAAAACTAAACAGTAAAAAGTAGAGAGGTGGAAACAGGGCCAGGTGACCCAGGAGGAATACAGAGCTATGGTCTAATCATGCAGGAATGCAATTAAGAATTTGATGAGGGATGTAATGGGTAACAAGAAGGACTTCTACAAGCAGAAGCCCTGGTGAGGAAGGGTGTGGAAAAGGCTAAAGTTCTCAACGACTCTTTGCCTCAGTCTTTGCTAGTGAGCCTTGTCTTCAGGAATCCCAGACCCTGAAACTAGAGGGCAAACATAATCCAGGGAAGAATTACCATCAATGGAGGAGGATCAAATTAGAGAACCCTTAAAATAAACAAGACCATGGGCCCTGATTAGATGCAACTACAAGTGCTGAGAGCTAACTGATGTCACTTGCAAGACCAATTCTGATAATCTTTGAAAGATCATGGTGACTGGGAGAAGTGCCCAAAGACTGGAGGAAAGCAAATGTCACTCCTGTCTTTGAGAAGGGCAAGAGGGATGACTCAGAGAATTGCAGGATGTGATCAGGAGTAGTTAGCATGGATTTACAAAGAAGAAATCACGCTTAACCAACTTGATAACTTTCTACAATGAGATGATTGGTTTGGTGAATGTGAGGAGAGCAGTGGATGTTTTTTTATGTGGATTTCAGTAAGGTTTTTGACATTGTCTTCCATAACATCCTCACAGACAAGCTGACGAAGTATGGGCCAGATAAGTGGGCAATGAGGTGGGTGAACTGAAAAACGGCTATACTGCCAGGCTTAGAGGGTTGTGATCAATGGCACAAAGTCCACTTGGAAGCTAGTCACTAGTGGCATACCTCAGGTGTTGATACTGAGTCTTTTACTGTCTAACAACTTTATAAATGATCTGGACAATGGGACACCATGTACACTTGACAAATCTGCAGATGATAGATATCATTGTGTTGCCATCCAAAGGGACCTCGACAGGATAGAGAACTGAAAAGAGGAAAGCAATGAAGATCAACAAAGAGAAATGGGAAGTCTTCCATTTATGGCAGGTGCGACCCCAGGCACAAGTACAGGCCAGGGTTTGACTGGCTGGCAAGCAACTTTGTAGAAAAGGATCTGGGCATCCTAGTGGACAAGCTGACCACAAGGCAGCAATGTGCCCTTGTGGCCCTTCTTGTATTAAAAAAGGGAAATGATATCCTGGGCTGTATTACACTGATACAGGCGAACCTTCCTCTCTATTCAGAACTGATGAGGCCACATCTGGAGTGCTGTGTCCAGTTCTGAGCTCCCCAGTACAAGAGATGCTGTTTAGCCTGGAGAAGAGATGGCTCAGTGGAGACATCAATGTGTATAAATACCAAATGGGAGCGTGTAAAGATGAAGCCAGGCTCTTCTCAGTGGTGCCCAGTGACAGGACAAGAGGCAAGGGAAGAGAACTGAAACATAGGAAATTCCACCTAAGCACGAGAACAAAGCTTGTCAGAAAGCCCTCAGCCTTGAGCTGGGAGGGCTCTTTGTCTTCAGTCCATTGAGAAACGTATTTAGTCTCTATGTGGGTGTAGAAAAGACATTACAGACTCATTCGTTGATACAAGCTAAAGGCAAAATGGCCTACTTATTTATGCTGCTCGTTTAGTTTTCTAATGATATATCCATTGTTCTTTCATACAGACACAGTGAGTAACAGCTTTAATAACCCGTGAGCAGCCAGACTTGATTACAACTCTCTTCATTGTATTATAAAACTCGGACTCTTTAAAGAGAAAGCAGAATTTCTAAAGAGCTGATCAGGAACAGAATTCCTGTTTTATATGAAATTCCAACATATTAAAAAGTAATTCTGATTTGAATTGCAAATATAAAGTGATGAAATTCCTGTGAAGTGAAAATTTAAAAAAGAACACTACACAATACTTGCCCATAAACAAGCATCTTGTCACGAATTTATAACTAGACTTTAAAGAAATAGTTGCTGGGATTGCTGAAGACATTTCAGTCACTTGCCTAACAAAGTGTCTTTCCATCACCAGCTACATTCTGAGTGACATAAGTCAAAGTCCAACATGATGGTTTGTTCCAATTCCTATAAACTTCTAAGGTTAGTAAAAAAAATCACATCTCCCTAATTACATTTTGACAGCACTTAACAAGATGTATGAAAACTAATATTTTGTAATCTAAAAATAACCCACATGAATAAAATTATTTCCACATTTTGTAGATGCAAAACACCACGACATTTCTTAAAAAAACCCAAACAATCAAACCTTCAGAAATTGCACGTTTCAAGAAAATGTTTAAATTTAATGGAAGTTAAATATCAAAGAATACATTATTCCGTAAATTCATTTCTGACCAATAACAACTGCAAGTAAAAGCTATAGCAATATCATCAAGAAGCTTTGCAGAAGACTTAGCTTTTTCTAGTGTTACTTTTCTGAGATTTGGTAGACTCTCAGTTGGCCGTAACACAAACAGAAGAAAAATCAGTTTCGGATTTTAAGAACTGAATGAAGGGCTTCACAATTTTTTTGGAATGTGCCTTACCACAAACCACTATGGGCACTGCTTGAGGGAAAAGGAAGACATTTGACAACTTTTCCCTCTAGCTGTATTCTACCATGCTCATCAAACAGGAAAGAAGCTCCTATGTAGGCACATCAGAACTTATAGAATTACTGGAAGAAGGAAATCATCTGTGTGAGATAACTCCTCAAATCAAATCATGTAATCCTTATGGATTTTCCACGTTTCCTGGAAGAACAGCTTCAGTGCACAGAGGTTGCTTGGATGCCTTGGATCATTATTACTGAGGTAAAGGGGAAAACACACTTTTCTGGAGGAAAATACTTGCAGCTCAATTAAAGCCAAGAAAACAAAAACCTGAGACTAATAGAGATTTTCCCTTTATAGAGGAATCCTCTCCTATGGTGGACAGAATAACATATATATTTCCTAGTAAAATCCTATTCATAGAGATCTGTAGGCCATGGATAACTGAACATAAACTACACCAGCTTTGAGGCTATATAAGCTTCAAAATTATCAAACCAGTGTCCTAATCCTAATATCATTTTTACCTTTCTTCTTTTACTTTCATATACCTTAAGCCCAGTACTAAGCACACGTCATCCAGACCTGGGTTTCACCTACACCAGGTCACCAAAACCAACCTGAGGTTTGTTAATTATGTATTTGCTTACTGATATAGGTAATGACGTATTCTGAGATACTAAAAATTACAATGACCAAAAAAGAAGTAGGTACATCTACAATAAATTGTCCATAAAGATAGTTTCTGGGGTTCTAGCAAGGAGGAGCTGAATTCTTACTGCTTAAAAGTAATGTTGCCACTGCCACCAGACAACACTAACTGAGCCCAGCATTGCATTCAGCAGCCTCTGCTTCGGAATGTTCTCCAAGGACCTTACAAAATCGAAGTGTTTTATTCCATCACTACTAGCTGATGGACACAGAAAACTGACAAAATCCACTGATGACAGATTGCTGACATGTATCTCCACAAAATCTTCCCACATGCACACAAACCAATACAGAGGGCTCATATACCCCACAGTCGATGCTTACTTACATTTTTTTTTTCCCAAACACGCACCCTTCAGCCCCAGAAATACACAGGACCCATGCAATTATTAAAATCTGCCAGTTCATATGGTTTATGTCACTCCTATTCAACTTCCCACAAACATCTATAGTTCCAACCCAGGTGTCTCAGATTATATCCATTTCCTTTCCCTTTTAAGGATGCAGAGAAAGCAAGAGTGAAGAGCAGACAGAAGCCAGCACTGCTCAACCAGCTCCTCGGAGGGGAGGGGAGAAGGATCTACACAGAGAACACTTCTAACTGGTCAGTAGAGTTGAGAAAGTTGAAATAAGGAGTCCAGAGCTGAACTTTTGTCAGATATAGGCACATAACATCCTTCCCTACTCCTGGGGGTTTGTTTTGTTTTGTTTTGTTTTGTTTTGTTTTGTTTTGTTTTGTTTTGTTTTGTTTTGTTTTGTTTTGTTTTGTTTTGTTTTGTTTTGTTTTGTTTTGTTTTGTTTTGTTTTGTTTTGCTCAAATATGATCCTGGAAGAAGTTTGTAAAAATTGCTCCTAATTCACTTCTGACATAAATATTAAGTCACAAAGAATGAAAAGGTAGTCAAAGACAGAAGAATGGAAAACAGTCTCTTAAGTGTCTCCTCCACGCTATGTTGTAAAGTAGACGTGGATGCTTTCTTTAAATCTCAAGGCATTAACACTGCTTCATAGCCATTCTGCCAGTTTCATTAATTGCACTTCTATTTCAATCATTTCATAAGCAGACTCTACTTATAATCTGGCTATTTATCCTAATGTTTGATGTTTCTGACTCACATAAATACATTATGTTTGAATGCAGAGAAGTACTTTGCATGACAAATTTGAGATTTCTGCTGGAAACATTTGACTGAAATTTATTTTTGCTTTCCATAGGGAATAAGCTTCTACATTATTTGATTGTTATTCACATTTTGGTAATCGCATTACGAGTCTCTACTAAGAAATGAAATGGCAATGTGCCTTTTCTTGCCTCTAAGAGCAAACGTTTCCCCTTCCCCTTCCCAAAAGCACAGACCTTGAAAAAGCATTAGAAAATTAAAAACCCAACAGAAATAAAATGATGTATCTACGTTTGAATATTCATTAAAACACAGCATTGCTTAGTCACTGCTCACCATTTGGATGATGCATGGTGCTTAGACAAGCTTAATGGAACAAGGGGCATTTGGTCCTGTATGGTGGTATCACCGGTATGATAATTTTGAAGCTTATATAGCCTCAAAGCTAGCATAGTTTATGTTCACGGGATGGGTGTAGATATCAGTGGACAGATTCCTAACGGTGTTCAGCTGTCCTAATTACATTAATATTGTTAAGCCATAAACCATTTCACAGCAGTTGATGATCTTACTTCATGTTGCACAGAAGAACACAGAGAAACAGTAAAAGATTGTGTTTCTAGGATTTATTCAGATCCATCTTGATATTCCTCATGCTATCAGGCAGCTGCTCTATCTACAATGCATTATACTACCCACCACATATTTTTCTTGTCTACAGGAGTTATTTGCCCTTGGCATCGTTTGCCCTTTGTTTCTGTGTTGTTATACTCTTCTCTCCCAGAGAATTTCTCTAGCAGTTCCCACATTGGCAGAAAATTTACCGTACTTCATCTCATTCTGTAGAGCTATTATCAAACATCACAAGCACAAAAAAGGATGACATGAAAATACCTTTGGGCTACTAAAACCCATGAGTCAAATTCATCTCTTGTTTCACCTCACAAATCGCAGTAATCCATTAATTGTGTCCCTTACTGCTTTTACATTTTATGAGCATCAAATCACACCAAGTGTTTTTCTGAAGAAAACCAACAAAAACTAAAACTAAACAAAAAAAAAATGCTGCCTCTACTCTCACCTATAACACCAGTTTTTCTAATTTAAGTATCTAACTTATTTCCTGCCTCTGAACATTTGGTGGCATTTGAGAATCTCCCTTGCTGTGTCATACTGTCCCGGAACTCCCATCGATCAGGTTTACATCAACTTGGAGGATACTCTTGTTTTCTGTACTTGGAAAAAATATGAACACAAAGTCATGGTGGAACTGGAAACCCAGGAGAACATGTAGCCTCTCATCCCAAGCATAGCTGCTCCACTGAACCAGTTGTGCCTGTGCCAGGGTGTGAAGAGGAAGTTGTTGAAGTGCACAACACAATGGTTACCTTTCCCAGCTGTGACCCAATACCTCTAGCTCAGCTGCATCACAGGACAGCATGTGGCAGACAGAGCCCCCCCAAGACCTCACCTCCCAGTAGTGTCTCACATACTAGGGTCACAAAAAATATCAGAGGGCTGGAGATCCTTTCTTATGAGGACAGGCTAAGAGAGCTGGGGTTGTTCAGTCTGGAGAAGAGAAGGCTCTGGGGAGACCTTATAGCAGACTTTCAATGCTCAAAGGGGGCTTATAAGATAAATATTTTCCCCATAAGAAAAATGGGGGCAATTTTAGCAGGTCCTGTTGTGATAGGACAATGAGTAATGGCTTTAAACTGAAAGTGGGTAGATTCAGACTAGATATCAGAAAGAATTTTTTTACAATGAGGGTGGATAAACTCCAGAATGGGTTGTCCAGAGAGGTGGCAAATGCCCCATCCCTGGAAGTGTTCAAGGTCAGGTTGGATAGGGCTCTGAACAACCTTGCTCTAGTTGAAGATGTCCCTGCTCATTGCAGTGGGGTTGGACTTAATGAACTTTAAAGGTCCTTTCCAATCCAAACTATTCTATGGTTCTATGACACTGGAACAGAAATAAGTGTGAAGATTTGATAATTTCTATTTATACAAATAATATTTTTTTTTCCATCACCTCAACGCAGACCTGGCAAATCCACCTCACTAAATATCAAATCTAATCATGAGATCTACACAAATGACTCCCATATAGTTGCATGCAACTGGGCTTGCACTGTAATTATTTCAGCATATCACCTTCCTTTTTCCCATTCTATACCTTTCTGTGCCAGATGCAGCCACTGGCCTTATCATTTCGTCCTCTGTGACAGATAGATGCTCTCCAACCACAACTCAGGAAGCCAGCCACACACCTTTTTCACAACTCTTTATGCTATAGACATGCTTACAGCGTGACTTGAAATCTTCCATGTTGGAGAGTGAAATAATTTGGAGACCTGTCAAAACCTGGACTTTGAAAAGCATCCATTATATTTTAGATTGTTGCAGTGTAAAAGATAAAGTACAGTTGCAAATCGCACATAATACTGTTACCTATATAGAAATGTTATTAAATCTCAGAATGCCATAAAAAAGTTATGGTTTGTTCTAGAAAACTCATGCAGCTGGGTCAAGTCCTTTACATCGTAATGAAAATTAAGGAACAGTGAGTCCGGTTCATCCGTTTGCATTATCAGTATATGATGGATACATGGAGCTATCTAGTTTGCTTAGCTGATACTTCATGAAAAGGATAAAAATTCCTTCTAGATTTGTTATTGGTGTAATGTCCACTAGTCATGTAGTACGTATTAGTGCTAAAGATAGATAAGCGGCTTAATAATTTAATGAGAGTGATTAATAGAAACACGTCAAACCATTTAACTGGGTAATTATTATCTTAGTATTACATTTCTCACAATTTAACTTGCACAATCCAAACATCCAGATGAATTATGCACATCAAGAAAAAGATATGCTGTAGTTTGAACTTCATCATTTCACTTCAAAACTGGATGTACCCAGCAGTTTGTGCAGATCAACAGTGCACATTGGCTAGCACAAGGACTGCTCATTGATCTTTTGCACATGTGGTAAATTAGTCAGTACGACAGCAGCTTGCAGCCCCCAAATCCCTTTAATGTTTTCGTTCTTATTGAATTAAGTGGCATAGGAACAATTGGATTGTCCTTACAGTTTCTTTCCCTGTTGTTCCCCCCCTTTCTCGAACACTGGTTTAATTCCCCTGGTGACGTGCTTCTAAGAATAGCAAGGCCCCGTGGAACAGCACAAACAGGAGGCACCATGGAAGTGCTTTAAACACGGCAAGCACTGCAAAACCAAAGACATGGGGGAAAATACATATTTTGTGTTCTGTTAAGCAGGGTTTTAAATCCAAACAAGCACCCTTTTTATTTTTTCATTTTTTTATTTTTCTGCTAAGCAGAGACAGGTCTCTACAGGATGCCATCAATTATTTTAACTTCCATTCATGTTAGCACTTTTTTGTGCTGCTGCTCATTCCCAAGCACCCTTCAATTCTGTGGACATACTTGTGTGATGAGATAATCAGGAGTGCATTATGTATTTTGCATTATAAGAAACAACTGATTTATAGGGTAGCTCTTGAGTATTTTCCACACTTCCTCCAAGATAGTCCATACAGCTTCTGTTCTCCATCCATATCATCCTAATATAAAATTTCAGGAAATTGTGTGTCTCAAATACCTTTAGACCTGACTTGTGTCTTTCAGATTATATTTATATGAAATTCAAGCCTCTGCTTAGCAGCTTTTGTCAGACTACTCAACACACTGGCTAGAGAAGGGGCTATGAGCCAGAAGTGGCAAGCTCTGTAACTTTCACCCATAGCCCTAACAAGGATCATGAATCCCAGCATTCAGCCACAGCATTTATACTTTTTATTTATGGAGGCAGAAGCAGATGAAATTTAAGTTAGTAGACTGGGCTGCCAACTGCCAGAGCTCAGAAGTAGGTGCTCTGACTACTCAGCCTCTAGGCATCAACTGTGGCCAAGATTTAGGGTGGATGTCTGGAAACAGAAACCTTTTAATCACTTAATCAGCAGCGATGATAGTGAATTAGCAAACCTTGTGAACAGAGCCTTGGTGAAATCTGAGTCTCATGTCCCTATAAAAGATCACATTAATTATTTCAAAATAAAAAGTAGATATTCTCATATTGAATCAATAAAGACAGTGGAGAAGAAAGAAATTACAACAAAACAATAGAATGATACCTGTTTTAAATGAAATCAGATGAAAAAATAGTTGAAAACACCTCCACAAACAGAGATGATCCTAGTTTCCAAAAAAACAACGCCAACAAAAAACCTGCCTCTCACGTGAAGAGGAAAAAGAAATGTAAGAAGGAAGCACTCTGAAAAGGCACTGGCCTGTTGCCTCTCAGTTTCACATAACATCATTTTTGTTATGTTTTAAGAAAACAGCTTACACTTGGGCACAGGCCCTCTACTAGTTAGAACGGCCTAACATGTAGTCACAAACAGGAAAATAAACTATTGTTGTTATTACATGATCTATACTGAAAAAGAAACCTTTCAAAATAGATAACAATCTCTCTTCTAAACCAGGCTCAAACACGACTGTGAGCATCCAATCTACCCTGTCATCTACTCATTCACCTAGAATCAATTTGCTCAAATTTCTTCTTTATATGATGTGGAAAGAAAATCATACTGCTCAAGAGTGTTTTCAAAATTTGTGAAAATTTGTATATATAAATAAAACCAGCTCGATAATTCTGATCCCCCAGCATTGCCCTTTAATTTCTGGGTTGAAGGTCTTTTACGGTGTGAAACCCTAGCTGCCATGTCCAAAGAGAGAAAGTAGCTCCATTGTTTGGGGTAAGTGCTCTGAAGATATTTCTCAAACCCACCCATAAATGGCGGCTTTTCAAACAGCATCTCTATGATCTTGGCCAAAGAGTTAGGGGTAGGTGGTGCCAATTAATATCTCCACTAATGTTGACTCCACCAATATCCATATGGTCTTGAATACTGGTTTCCTTGCACAGTGCTGAGGTGTAGTATGCTACCATGTCACAAGTGCAGCGTTTTCACCTTATTTTACACTGACTTGGAACATCATGCCTGAAATACAGAACTGTGCTGCTAGACACTCAGAGCTAATAGTTTTTTATTCCTGAAAGGATTTGCCAGTGTGGTTATGGTATCCAAATCATATATAAAAACATAAAAAGCGTTTACACCAGCTCTGGTGATGATAGCTCAATAAAGTCTGCTTAGCAAAATAACGACATACAACCAAGCAGACCTTCTGCCAACAACACTCTACTGCAAAAAAATGAAAGTCCTTGAACTAACGTAGTTAAGCTGAGAAAATTTGTGTCAGCAATTTTATCTCCTTAAATTTCTGTGGTTTGTAGTATTGATAAAATTAATTTAATTTAGAAATCTGCTCATTCAGTCCTTATTTTTTAAGAGAGCATCAAATTGTTTTCATGGACTGGGTAACCAAAGAAGTTTTTATTACATCTCCGTATTCTCAATTTATAAAGCTAAATGTATCTTTTATTCAAATACTCTCTTATGGCAGAATTTTTCCTGCTCAGCACATTTTTTTGTGGATTCTTGTGAGAATATAATTGACATTAGCCTAATACTTACAAAATAAATTGATTTTTATGACTGCATTAAAATCCTATGAAGCATTCAGTAGGAAGGTAGCCAAAGTTCAAGCTGGAAGTTTATACTTTAAAGGAGAAACTAGGCAGAAATTTTAGTAGTCTGGAGTTGCAATTAATAATGTGAATAAAATAACAAAACTAGCAATTCTTGATCAAAACTGTAATAAAATGGAAATTTTAGCATCATCTTGAGACAACACACTCATGCTAAAAGACCATAAGCAACAACTAAGTTAAAGCAACCAATTTAAAATGTTGCTATTAAATTCAGTATAGTAGACCACAATTTTTAAAATGTGTTACCAAAATGTTTGTAAGCTCTTTAGAGTAAAAAGATAAAACGAAAAAAAAAGGAGAAAGGATGGGCAGATGGAAAAATGACAAAAATATTTTTCCAGCTGTCATAAAACTGCCACACTTGCAATTAGAGCAGCTCACAAGTGGAGATTCTTTGCCCACTGAAGTCTTCTTTTCATAGAAATTATGATGTGGGTGAAAATCGGGGAATAGAGGATGCGATATGTATTAAGCAGATGTGTGGATTTTAAGTCTGGAGTTTGGCTGAGGTACACACATAGACCTGAAAGCATAACAGACCTGAAATGGATATTACAAATACATATAAGCCTAGAGTAAATCAAAATGAATACTTTCATGAATGTAGCACATGAAGTGATCAAAATAGGTTCAGTAAACATTTACTTCAGAGAATAGTGATATTTTACTTGAATAAAGCCAATCAAAAAATGTCACTGCTATAGCAGGCCTCTTAGAAGAGAGACTTATGTCTTTTAAAATGATTCAACTGCCTCCTGAAAAATACCAAACATTAGAGACAAGCACTTTTTAAAATATAATTTACCAGTTGTCATTGTGAGAAAATACACCCACTCCAACTAGGTGGATGAGATGTTTCTTATTGATTTGAATCTACAGATTACTTGAAAATGCAAAGACTGTTTTTTAAATATTTAATGACGTTTTGTTGAGGGGATGTAATCATTTGTTATTTCAGTTTTGCTTTTCCACCTCCACAAGGCTATGCCCACCCCAAGGTATGTGGGTTTCTCCAGGCAGGGTGTCAAGGCTGAACAGAGGCAGGGCTGCCAGCTGGACTCCTGAGGGCTCCTCCAGGGACCTGAGCCCAAAGAGGACTTGTTGGTATCTCCATCCCTGTGAGTGCCCGGTATTTGCTCATTCCACCACTGACTGCCCCAAAGTGTTTAAACCACAACTAGAGCAGGTAGCGCACAAGCACTTAAACCATATCTAAAACAGCTCCATTGTGAACCATTAACAACTCAGCAAAGTTGACATCTGCAGCAGACGTTTATCAAAAAAATAAACTGAGTGTGGAGTAAGCATTAGACATGAAAACAGTCAATGTAGGCAGAACAGCTCACCTGATTAAATCCCGTAATTTCTTTCTTTCCATTCTATATCAACTGATTCAAAATCAGTGGAGACTAACTACAATTATTAAGTGAATTACAATTAGTTCTGTCCATCTGCCATGGATTATAAACTCTCTTATTCTTTTCTTCTCTGATATACACACCTCTGCTAAAAGTAGTGCAGTAGTTCAACAGAAAGTAACCTTAGTGAGACAATAAGAAAATTTTGTTTTCCCTTTATTAATTCTGTATCTGTTGATATACTACTTATTGTTTCTTCCCCAAATGATAGATTTAATACTCCAATACAACTAAAAGCGTCGAAGTACTCATTTCTGTATTAGCAGGTCTCCCTTCACAGGTGTAAGAAACGGCATTTTAGGACCCGAGGAAGATCATGCTAGTTAACATTTTGCCAGTAGATGTCTCTGCTAAACACAATGAAGGGAACATCAGCAAAACACAAGTGGCAGTTTGCTTCCTTCAGCTGAAGGGCAGGGCAGGGTTAAAACCAACAAGGTCACTAACACTTTCTGACGGCTGTTCTTACACAGTCACAAGAAAAAAGGGGTTTACCTAAAACTCTGTGACTCCTGAGTTAGTAAAATATTAATTTTGTTTCCTGATATTATCTCACTGAGTAAGATGGATTCAAAAAAGGCTAAGCTTATGTATTAATGTTCTTGACAGAAGTTACGAACGTGGAGTCTTGGGGAAAAAAAAGTATTTTAATCATTTAAATTCTAGATTTTGTCAAAACAAGCGGTCCATTCCCACCTCCAACACTGAATTTTCTTTCCTTAATATTTCTCCTCAAACTGAAAAATGACTATGTGGAAGAATAAACTTTAGTTTTAGGCTGAAATAGCACAGTACATGTTAGAATAATTATGCCTCTGATGGATAACATTCAGAAGTTCATACAACTTCTTTATATCTATGTTATTTGGCAATGGCCTTATTTGCAAAAGCACAGCTTCTAAGCAAAGTAAGTCATATTAGTTTCTCATAATTGATGCTTGCCTTTCACATACAGCATGATTTTCTGATTAATAATGAAGAAAAGATCTCAAAAGGTGCAGATCAGCTGGAAAAGCATCTGCTTAAAATACACACATATAATTAGGAGAGGACGTCAAACAGACTTGATTACATATTTCATGGGTATGTGTCAAAGAGTATAAAGCATTTGACTTAACCCCAGGGTGACTTCAAGGGGATTTACTCTATCTAGTGTTTGTGATTAGCACCATATAATCTGGATATGCTGAACAAGTAGAGTTTTACACAATATGCAAATTTCCTTTAGCTTTAATTTAGACCCTTTGGATTTAGAATAAAATCTCTGTGTTGCATGAAGGGCTGAAACAGCTGGATCCAGTTAGCTAGGAAATTAAAAATGTAATAAATGAAATAAGGTAATCCTTGCCAGGGTAGCCAGTGTGCCCTAGAATGGAACCCTGAGATCTGCCATGGGATGGCTGATGTGCACACCTCTAACATCAGCCAGACCTTCTTCCACAAATGTCAAATCACCCTTCTCCAATCAGTGTGCTCTAGTTTTTCATATAGCTGAATATATTTCACCGCCCTGTCAAGGCTCATTTTCCAGGTGCATATCAGTAAGAAAGCTGTTCACGTATTAGCCAATGAAATTAGTATCCACAAAGTAACATTTTATTTCCTTGTTAGTATATCAAGATGTGGCAAAAATTAATAAGCAATATATTACATTGTTGAAAATGTAATCAAATTAATTATGTGTAATTTTATTTTCCAATTCCCTTTCAAAGCTAGTTTTTAGCTGGAACTATACAGAGGTAATTCCTGAGTATTTCTTATACAAGTTTTAAGAACACAACCACAGATTATTTTTTTTTTCCCCATTTTAAAAGGGTTTTCCAAGGATAATAGGAACCCTAACCTAATCAATCAATTTATAGAACAAAAAGTCTTTGGAAGGTCTGCACCCAAGCCTAAAAGCCTTTGTTCTGTTCTCCTTTGAAACCTATGGTCCCACAGGACTTTAAAGGTTCTCTATCTCTTAACAATGACAAATGACAAATTTGTAGTGAAAATGACAGATCTTTCAGATCCTAACTATATCCGACACAGAAAATTATACAGGGAGAAAGGTATTACAGATAGAAAGCACTTCTTTTCCAAGATATCCTTTAGCCATGTGTAAGAAGTGCTAGACTGGTCTAGGAACCAGAGAATCCAAGCTTCATTACTCTTGACTGCTGAGACTTCATTGATGGGTGGGGTCTTACACCCATTCTCTACAACAATTTCTCTCATTTTATTTATTGAAAGTGACAGATTTCACAAAGCTACTTCAGGCAGGACTAGGAACAGTTTCTGCATCTACAATAAAAAAAAAGTAGGCCCCATCTATTAATTCAAACTTCCAATACATTGTATATTCATGGCTGTACTTTCAGAACAGGAGCGCCTCACCTACTCGGTCATTTTGTAATACTGATTCTTTAGTTGCTTTAATTCCATCTACAGCCATTAGCAAATATGTGCTCAGTTGAACATGTCTTTCCTAATAAATTAACCACAGTCTCCACAACGGCTTCTTTTACACAAAACAAAGAAATGAGCTTTCTTTCCTCCTATTCCACTTTAACCAGTCATTTGAAAATGCAAATGATGACAGACTTCTGAAGTCAGCTGTACACACACATTCTTTACATAAGACATCTTTTTGACTAGGAGATTCTCACCCTCGAGACAGAATATTTGTTTGCCTTTGCAAGATAGATTGCGTGCTGTCAGACCGTTAGCCTTTCCCTCCCAGAGAAAGCAACATCTACCTGAATAAACTTGGATTCAAACCATGAAATATATGTTGCAAATCAAAAATCAGTCATAGAGTAATAGATAGATGACAGTTTCCCAAACAGAAAACCTCATGCGGAACCTTCATGCTCCCTGGGGTTCTTCCAGCACATTCCTTGTCTTGCTTTACTGGCTTATTTCAAGCACAAGAAATGTAGAACCTGTCCTTCCCAACATAAGCTGCAGGTCTAAGAGAAGATAAAAAGCCCAAAACACTACTTCCACCTCGACTAATCTGAAAGTTCAGATTTCTAGCCCTAGATGGATCATCTAACAGGAAAGTTATGTAAATGCCCTATTCCGCATTAAGCTAACGTAAGCTCCCTTAACAGACAATGAGAAGAAACGGTATTGCTGGCTCTAACTCCTCTCACCCTAAATTTCCACAGAAGGTCAGAAGGATCAAGCTGGTGAGGTACTGTCTGTTTCACTGATGGCAATGGGAATCTAAATGGTCACCTCAGACTGTGCTACCAGCAACATAAGATAAAACCTACCACAGTTTAAATGCAGATACAAAAACACATTTAGTTACCCAAGTCCCTGTTCCCGTGAAGATTGGCATCTATGTGATTTAATGAAAGTCAAGTAAATTATGTGGCCGAGGAAAGGAATTTAAGTCTCCCAAGTCCTCATCTAGCTCCCTGGCTTTCATCAGCCTTATTTTCATTCCTTCATTGACTTCAGTGGAAGCATTCATAACAGCATCTCCACAGGTGAGGTCCTCACAGTGAAATGCAACCTCCTGCTGCAAATGTGAAAGTGAACAAGTGCAAGTAATTACTCTGTAGAGGTTCACATTCATCAGTACTTCAGGGCTTAGTTTCACAGCAAGCATGTGATGTAAGGCAGAAAACCCACCTTTTTTGCCTTATCCCATGAGCAGTAGGGTACACAGAATTGCAAGAAATTAAACCATGCAGTTGGTGTTCACATTAGTAAAACTTGTTCAATGGATGATCTGAATAGGAAGGAGGCTCTACAGTATAAATCAGGGATAAATAGGATTCATGTACAATGTAATATTTAAAAAAAATACTGATTGATTAGTCATTTG
>VZTM01042076.1:0-10652 GCA_013400555.1 Jacana jacana
GTATTCTCTTGCAGAAATACAAGACATGCATGTCCAGGCAAGTCTCAGTTATAAATACTAAAAGCCTGGCCAGAGAGTAACTACTGCAGTAATGCCTTTGTCAACCCCCTTTTAGCTTTTTGTTACAGCACCAGACCACCCACCAACATGGAGAAGAAGAATCTATGCTTGACTGAGTGATTATTAGGGTGACCCAAGCGAGAGAGAAGACAACAGCAAGTTTCAAAAGCGTATCCAAGTATGCACATAGCACAGCTCTTATGGAAAATCAAACTAAAAGTAAGACACAAACACAGAATTTATTTTGTCTTCTCTAAAGGAGGAAAAAAAATAATAAATAACATTTGCCAAAGTCTTCATTAAGGAAAATTTTTATATATAAAAAGAATCTAATTAAACATTTCGCAGTGTTCTTCCACTGCTTTGAGAAAATAATATACTGTAAAATACTAGATAAATTATTTTTGAGCAGGAAAGCAATTATATTACGTTCTGTTTGCATTACACCACTGTAACTTGCCTGAAGCTTGGAAAACATAAACACTGATACTTAAATTAGTTTCCAATATTTGAGGTGTTTGGTTTTTTCTAATGTTAAATGCCTGTCTTAATTCTTAACAGGATGAAGAAGCAAAATCTCCAAACAACAGTAATGTATACATATATGTATATATATCCACGTAACTGGATAGATAAAAGAAAGATGGACTGAAACTAGGCATCCCCAGCCTAATAGAATTGTGACATTTTAGAATGTTTTTTCATGTGAGGGAACAAACAAACAACAAAACCCCAAAACAAACAATCAAAACCCCAATAAACAAACAAAAACCCCAAACAACAAATCAACCAAACAAACGAAAAAAAACCCACCTTTTAAAGGTCCCTCCCAATATTTTGGCACTTTTTACTGTTATAAGTGTTACTTTTACTTTCTCATGCCAGGGACTGAAGTGAATTCAGTGAAACATCACTCAAAAAGCTGGTGTTTCTGAATGTGAAGGGCTTATCAGTAACATGTGATGTAAGATACCCTGGAGGGTAGAATCCTGTTCTGAAATTGTCTCACACGTCATTATCTCACACCCCAACAGAAAAAGTGTCATAACAGCTAAAATAAAGATGTAATCTCCATGTGGCCCAGTGATCTCCAGTATTTCCAGCTGAATAGTCCATACAGCTTGCTCCAGGAACAAGAGCTGAACACAAGGACTCCTCTGCTTTTATAGCAGGACTACTCCACACACACAGAGGATAGTAGACTCTATACAAGCAGGAGATCCATTCCTTCCCTTGGAGGGGCAAAGAGGCGCAAGTTGTAGAAATTGTTTGGACACCATTTTCTGGCAAACCTCAGAAAATGTATGTGTGAGGAGCGGACTAATGTGACCGGAGTAATTTGCTCCATTCCCCACTTCTTTCTGACATGGCCATGAAATAGGTGGTCACCAGCAAAGAACTGCAGGCTGGGTGTACTGCTCTGATGAACTTTTAGGATGTTATGGAGTCAAAAAATTTTTATAAGAAAAAATAAAGCAAACACACACAGAAGCCAAACACTAGAAACATATGTGAATAAGAATATCAAATCAGACACATTCAGTTATGGATGCAAGAGGGTTCTGCTCAAAAAAACCCAAACAGATTTATCAAAAGTGCATGAAAAAAATCAACAGACCTTCAAAAGTTCTGAAACTGCTCTGGTAAATCAAATCCAGAATGAAAGTATTACCTTTATAACATTCTTACAATAAGTTTCAAGAACTGAAGAACTGTGGTACTGAGCCAGACCCAAGTCTGTCCAGCAGCACATCCTGTCCTGCCAGCTGTCAGTAGCGTTTGATGAGGAAAAGAATTAAATAGGATCAGTAGAGAATGATGCTTTCCTGCCTCTTAAAGACTGGAGTGAGACCTTGATCACTGTGTTTAATGATCTCTGATGGATGTATCTTCTATTAGTTGGCGTAAGGATTTCCTTAGTCTATTTATACATTTGCCCCGCTGCAATAATCACAGTTCAAATGTGTTTAAAAGTAATTTGAAGTCATTTCTTTCATGTTTCCACCCCGATTTTATAGTTTCTTAGCTCTTCTTAAAAGTTTGAGAGCTATTCCTCATAAGGAAGCTATTCCATGCTATCCATTTCTCCAATATTTTATTTATAATATGCAGTGAGAAGAGCTTCATAGTGTATTTGCAGCAGGAATTTGGGTGCAAATAGATGCAGTAGGAAAATAGCATTCTCCATGTTTTCAGGAATTCCCTGATAAATTCCAAAACTATCATTTCCTATCTGACTAAGCACTGGCCTCAAGTTTCCTGAAGTTCAGGACACATTGTAAATATAGACAGTACATCTGATGAATACTACTTTCACCAAAATAATGGTAAGCTGAAAATAAAAGGCCTCCCATTTTAGAAAAAAACTGGCTTGTTTTAATTCTTCACAAGAATAACTACTCAGATAATGGAAGTAGTGTCTGGACTATTTATGAATAACTGTTAATTTCCGTGGTTAATTAAGTAATACAAAACTTTAGTAGATACTACAATGCCTTTGGATCTTTTCCATCTTTTCTTCATGTACTAAAGAAACTGTTAAAGCTCTGAAGGACTTAAAATCCTTCAGTGTTTTTGTGCACGTATAGAGCTTGGGAATCTTTTATCCTTTATCTGATGGTGAAGAGTTCAGCAAGGTAACTTGCCCCTCACACAAGAAAGGAGCACAAATAGGTTTGAAACTCTAGGTGTACCTATCTGAGACTCTCTGGACTGTAAATTGTCTCACACCATTAATACGGTGTTAAATTTTCAATTATAAGAGATCATGACATTGGGTACACCTCATAAAAACAAAAAGAGGCTAAATAATTTAAGGAATTAAAATAAATTTCACCTCAATAAATGTGCTTTCAATTACAAAACAATTTCATGCTATTCACTTTCAATTTCTCATTAAATAACTTATTAAATATAATCAAAAACTATGCCCTCCTTAGCAGGAGACAGACATCTGCAAGCTATGGCTAAATTGTTTTTGCAGACAGTGACATAGAAAAGTCTTATTTAGTTAAATACTTCAAAGGGAAAATATTTTCTATTCTTAAATTCACCTGATAAGCTTCAGAAAATTGTTAGTCACTGTGACATGGAAAGAGATAGGAAAATAATCTCAATGCTTAACTTTTGCATAATCAAACATTATAAAATTACGTTTTGCAGCCATTCCAAAATTCAGAGGAAGTTATTTACCCTGGACACCAGGAGGGGGAAAAGGAAGACACTGAGAAGCAAATGCATGTTAGTACTGAGCGCTTTCTTTTAAATGTAGCATTATATATGGCTACTGTAAGTCTGATAAAACTTGTAGACAACTAAATTTAAAACCACTGCACTCATTTAAAAAAAAGCATGGCATATTTTGTTTTAACATGCTAGATCTAAACGATCTAAAGGAAAATTACACCTTGTTACGATGGTGTATGGAACACCAAATATCATTGCTGACACCACCTATATTTCTTCAGAAAAAGAGCTCCCGATTAGTTTTTATGGATGATCTGCAATGCCTATTTGGGCACAAACAAATCTGGGATTACCTGACATGCAAAGACCTCAAGGACACACAACGGTTCACAGATGAACACACTCTTTCCTAACATAATCCTTCAAGATCTTGGAAGATCAACTTTTCACAGAAAATACATGTTAGGTCACCACATAAGTTATTGGAAGCCTTTGGCTTTGCATGCAAATAAGGTTCCATCACTACAGTCTCACAATTATTTTGATGTGTGAAATCCATCTTAATTATTACTTTCTTATATATTGGTTATATTTCAAACAATTTTGCCCCAGAGAGTCTATTTTTCTATAATACTTACAACATTTCTGCTCTATTTAATTGTCACTCCTTCACTGGGACATTTTAAGTTCTATAACGTCTTCCACTGTAAGATGCCTCACACATCTTCTGTGAAACACGCTCATCTGCTACCAGTAAGAACAGTAAGCACTGATTCCTGGGCTGGGAAAATCAGTGAAAGCTTGAAAAGCATCAACACAGAACAAGCTGCTTCACCAGTATTAAATTGAGAATTTACCATCTGATTCCTGTTGATTTTTTTCTGGGTGATTTTTTTCCTCTCCCAACATTTAAACATTACTGGGAGAGAAGAATGAGCCAGAACGTTCGAACATTTTATATTAAAGACAAGCCAAATATTTGAGAAGCGAATATTCCATGTGCCTGTACTGCTGCTTATCCAAGAGGCAGCACTGAATCCAGATCTAGAAACAACCCCTGAACTCTGCATATGCGCCAGAAGTTGAAGTTACTTAAAAGTTCACTGTAAGGATCTGATCAGAGGAAATACACAAATTTCTTATTTTCAGGAGAACTGTGGATTGTATATGTATGTATATAAAAATTGAAATAAAGTGTGAGTTTTTCAGGTAGTTGTATACTACTCATGAGCAATGTTCACGTTCAACATAGGTTACCTCTGCTTTCCTGTTATTTGAAATTGAATTACATTGTTTAGCCGATTTATTATTTTGAAGTTTTCAACAGATAGGGGAATTGATCTCAAAAAAATAGCTGACTACCACTTAATGTCCTTGAGCACAGGTAGACATGACAGGTAGAGACAAGTCAGTCAGAGTGACTACTACCTTTACCTTACCTTGATTTCTTTCTCATCCTTCAAAATTACACCGGAAAACACAACTGGAGCTTTGACCAAATGATGCTTAGCAACTGTTTTCACATTCCCCTCACAGAAAACATAAAAAAGCCCACCTGAACAGGAGAATAATTTGGCTGACCACCAGAGTGGTTAGGATGGCAGGGAGTGAAACAGCAGACAACCAGACAATGGTACTTTCTGAGCTACAGGAGATATTGTGCTGTTTAATGATCCTTGACAGAGTTGTGTTCTAAGAATTTCTTGTAGTTTATTTGAGACATTATAAAGAAGAATAAATAAATAAATAAAAAGAACAAACAACCACCAAATCAAAACCCACACAAAACATTACTCTACATTGTCAAAATAAATGCACCATGGTCCATGCTAGAGCTCACGCAGCTCACAGGCAGTTCTGGGTTTGGGAATCATGAAGTCCATCCCCATCAGAACTTTGTAACTCTCAGCACAACGATCCTGGGTGTGTGTTCTCTATTGCACTGTGACCACTAAAGCAACTGAGGATTAGACTAATCCTCGCAGCCCTGAGGAGAAGAACTTGGGAGTGATGGTGGATAAGAAGCTCAACACGAGTCAGCAGTGCACACCGGCAGCCCAGAAAGCCAACCACATCCTGGGCTGCATCAAAAGAAGCACGGCCAGCAGGTCACGGGAGTGATTCTACCCCTCTACTCTGCCCTCGTGAGACTCCACCTGGAGTACTGTGTCCAGCTCTAGAGTCCTCAACATAGAAAGGCCATGGAACTGTTAGAACGGGTCCAGCAGAGGGCCACAAAGATGCTCAGGAGGATAGAGAACCTCTTCTATGAAGACAGGCTGAGAGAGCTGGGGTTGTTCAGCCTGGAGAAGAGAAAGATCCAGGGAGACCTTATAGCAGCCTTCCAATATATAGAGACCCTACAGGAGAGCTGGAGAGGGATTCTTTGTCAGGAAGTGTAGTGACAGGAGAAGGGGTAATGGCTTTAAATTGGAAGAGGGGAGATTTAAATTAAAAACCAGAAAGAAATTCTTCTCTGTGAGGGTGGTGAGGCACTGGAACAGGTTGCCCAGAAAAGTTGTGGCTGCCCCATCCCTGGAAGTGTTTAAGGCCAGGCTGGATGGGGCTTTGAGCAACCTGCTTTAGTGGGAGGTGCCCCTGCCCATGGCAGGGGGGTTGGAACCTGATGATCTTTAAGGTCCCTTCCAACTCTAACCATTCTATGATTCTGTGATTGTAAAATAGTAACTGATGAGGGAAGACAGTAAGGAGATTAAATCATAAGAAATCATTCCAAGAAAGAAAAAGCTTTTATAAATATAGCATGCCACTCTGTGAAAATATTTTTCTTTCAAACACAAAGTAGATAGAAAAGTTTCATCATGCCTGTGGATTATGAACATGCTGATTTATTTTCACTGTGCAGAATACCTGACTGTGTCTTCTGTGTAGAACTAAAAGGGTGGACCTTTATTTCTGAAGGGAGCCACTAAATTTAAATTACACATTCCACATAAACTATAATTCCAGTAAGAACAGTATAAAGTAACACAATTACATTAATCTCCTAAGCAAATGTTTAGCCTTTGTATCTTTAGAAAAAAAATAAAAATAAAAAAGTCTACAAATACCCATTAAAATACTTCAAGTAAGTTTCAGTATTCTGAGACTAGAAGAGTATATGTCTAAGCATGGATTATTAAAATCGGGCTATTTGCATAAATGTTTCAAATCTACTTTTACTTCTTCCATGACTGCAGTAATACACACCATTTGATTTATTGTGTTACAACAATGTCTAACAGTTTACCTGGTAAAAATCCAACTGTGCTTATTGTTGTACCAAGAGAAAATAAAAACAACTGCTATCTATAACATCAAGCTCATGATCTAATAAATCACAGGCATTCAATAATGAATGTAACTGCAAGAAATGAGTAATGGAGAAATACGTAAGAACCTGAATTTACATACACAGAAGAATTATTCATACATAGCTGGTTCAGCTACATTAATTTAAATATTCAAATAAACAAACCTAGTCACTAAACAGACTTTAAAAACAATCCCTGAAGTCTCTATGCTATTTGGCATCTCAGCCTATCGTTTTCTAAATACTGTAGAAGTGGCCCTACCAGAAGGTACAGGTTGTCCTCGCTGCTCAACCACAGGACAATGTTGATGTGGGAAGAGAATTCCACAGAGGCCAGGGAATACACATGGACTGGTATTAACAGCGCTGAAAAAATTGGCAGTTATTCATCCACAGCTTAATTTAAAATGTGATAATGGTCCAAATAAATTGCTAATTAATCAACTGAGAGCTAATGCCACTGCTACTGAAATCAAGTTACTACTATTTCTATGTTCACAGGCAGGCACAGTGGTAAGGTGATGACCTGATGCCATTTATACAAGAAGGAACTACAATCATATATTTGAGGGAATGAAGAAAGGATCCAGTAACCACAAGAATAAAAATTAGATGGGGTTTCAGGACCACAGTAGTTGACTAGGAGTAGTTTCAATGGATATGATTTTTTTTTGCAGGGTTGCAGAGCACATAGCTCCAAGGAGACGTGGCCTGATTCAGCATTTCATGTGTGTCTTAGATGCTATAAGTACCAAATTCAAGAAAACACTGGAATTGGGGGGAAATGCAAGGCACTAACAGAAGCCATATAGAAACAGAGCACAAATTAAAGAAATGCCTAATCTTTGGATAGAGAGGGAAACAGATGAAACACAGGGGTGATGATTTTGCAGTATTTTTTCCTCTTCTTCTTGCAGTCAATGTTCAGGAGAAAGTCTAAACATACTTTCTTGCTGTGCATAAGCATAGGTATGTCTGTAAAGTTCACACTTAATACATCAGCATGAGTTGTACAACAGAGAGGAGAGAAGGAGGGAAAAAAGAAGAATTATTCCTACCATTGTAATTCAGAGCTAACAGGTTCTTCGGGAGAGGTAGAGCTTAACTCTTTCTATTCACTGCAAGTCCCTCTTGTATTAAGCTGTATGTTTATTTTTAACCTCTATATATTTGATCTAGATCATCTCCAGAGGTCCCTCCTAACCCCATTATCATACTGTGATTCTGTAAAGTAGGTTGTCGTCTTCAATGATCACCCCCAAAAATTACATATTACTATAGACTATGGTTTCACTCTTTCATACATCTATACCTCCATCCATTATTCCTGCTACATTATTAACTTTAAACCATTTATTAAACGTTTTCCTTTTCCATCCACATTCTTTAACATTTATCTTCTCAAACACTTCTCTTCATCCATCCAAACTCCTTACTGAAAATGCAATCCTCTGAAACATTACTTTGACTTTCTCAGTGACTCAGCCACTTGATAATTAGCAAAGTCCCTACTAAGATTGATCACCTAGAGTCTAATTAAATACTCAGTGTGAACATTTCCTGATTACATTCAATTGCATTATGCAAAACTAACACCAAGACCATGCACCTATTCTTCACTTGAGCAATTTGTACCAGAAGTCCTCACCTTTATAGCTTTGATTCATCCCAACTTCACTTTCCAAAGGTCGTTATTACAACAAGATTACTGTTTTACATAAACTGATATTTAAATATTCAAATGCAATCCTTTTGCAGAATAAAATAACAAATAAGACAGAACAATAGCTGCACATGAGAACATCCCTACCTCCAAAATCAGTGAACCTGAGGAGGATCACTAGCAGATTTCCTTCTTATTCAGAGGGTTGCCACTCTGCTGCTCCTCAGCTACTTGCAAACCACAGAATACTGCATAAATCAATACTCCACACAGTGTAATTCATATAAAAGAAAAGAAACAATAAAAAAACCTAACAAACAAATAAAAAAAAACCCCACTCACTGATTTTCTGTGCCTTCACAACATTGCTGCTCATAGTGGCTGTGGAGCCATAAATGTACCACTACATGCAGAATTCAAGAATTTAACTTGCTTCTTTTCAAAAAGCCTACTAAAATTAGATTTCTTCTTCAGAAAAAAATATTTGAAATTCAGAGACACTGCCCTAGTGAGCTTTCAACAACAATGTCCACATGAAATCTGCAGATATGATGCTCTGAAAAATACCGTAGAGACAAAAAGACGTAAAACCAAGAAGAAAAGTAAAGGCTAGAAAGGTCTTGGTTGCATTATTTTTTGATCCTGGTGCTCAATTTTAAGGAAGTTTTAGATTGATACAAGGTAAGCAATAAAAAGTGGGTAAAAAAAAAAGTCACACAGTCGACAAATTATAAAAATATACCACTATTGTTATGAAAGAGTTTTTTTAAAATTGAAATTCATCCAAATAGCTAGTTCTGGAATATACTCTGGTATTGTAACTTCTCAGGAAAATTGCTTTTCTGACATTCATCTGCATATGAAAAAATACAACCAAAACACTATTTTGAAAAGGAATGTCTACTTACTAATTAAGTTCAAAAGATAAAAACATCCAGAACTATGAATTACAAAATTCTCACAAGAAAAATACCCTCCCCCAGAAATAAAGAAAAGCCATCCAGACACTGCTGTTCTTATCTGCAGCTTTTCTTTCAGATATGGTTAGTACAAGAGCTAAATACTCGTTGCTCAGATGACCTACCAATATAAAATTAACCTATGTTATACTATGGGAGAGAACAAAAAGCATATAATTCTTCCTGTCTCCTTAAAAAGCAGCAGAAGTAATCTGGTCTGTAGTTATTTATCACAGCTCATAGAGACAAAACACAGATATACTGGGAAAAGGACCCATATAGCTTTTTTTGTTAATTTTAAACAAATGAGATTATGGCAACATGCTCTGTTTTAATGAAAAGGATTTACTTTGTGCAAATATTTCTCTTCCGATTATTTTTTTTTTCTAGGACCTTTTTTAGACTCTGGCTTTAAATTCAGAGACACTTATTGTAGGACTTAGCAAGTAAGGCACTGCTTTCCCTAGAAGCATCAGGGTGGTATCATCCACCTTTACAATCATTCCTCCAAATCCAGGTCACTCCACTCCACCTAGAGCCACAGGATGCTTCCACATGTAGGAACAAATAACACCTCCAGCATAATTTTGTCAAAAATTAAAAATTAATGACTGAACACTGCATAGTATCTGGATATAAGTCTATTGAAAAGATAAGGGGGTTTTATGCTTTGAGAAAATTTGATCCACTTTTGAATGAAAATAAAGTCTTAAAATTCAAAACCACTCCAAACAAACAAGCAAACCAACACCACCCCAATCTCTTGTTGCCCTTAAGTCATCTTGTTTTAATCGTTGTTCTACCAGGGTAACACAAGCAGGGCTCTATCGTGTATTGAAGAGTATATATAGAAGGATACATTTCCCATCTTGATTACAAGAAACACTCTTATATAAATTTTATATCAGGCAGAAAACAACTAAATGCAGAAAACAAGTGAGTAGCAGCTGTCCTAAATGCCTATCAAAGCATCAGACAGTATCTTTTACTGACACTACTAAATGTGACTTCACTATATATCTTACAGCACAACAAAAGGTGAAAGTAAAAGCTGTTTTCAAATTGTCAGATTAAAAAATGTCATAANGTCAGATTAAAAAATGTCATAATTCAATCCCTTGATAAACTACAACAAGCAAAGCTTCCTGCCTTATAATACTGCAACCATAACATTAAACAGACCTGACCAGATGTCATGTGTAACAGGAACTTCATGCTTAAAGCTCCGCCATGACATAAAGATGGAGAAGTAAAAGACAAAAATTCATCACAAGATTTATAATACAGTGAAGCACAGACCTCAAAACAAGCTATGTTTACAATGCTAATGGTTTCTGTTTTTTATACTACCCAAAGTATTTTAATTTTTTTTAACCTGAATTTGACTGTTCTTGCTTTTCTCTTTTACTATGAATTAGGTGAAATAGCCTTTGCTTCTTCATGAAAGTTAGCAAACACACTACAGAAAAAA
>VZTM01042076.1:11452-21797 GCA_013400555.1 Jacana jacana
GCTTTAGCTACTTTAAATGCAGGAACTATTCACTCAGCAGAAATTACTTATCTGGCATTTCCGGTTGGTCAGTATTAACATATTCAGTTTTAACATCACATGTAACTATATTAGCACCTTATAAACAGGAAATATAAAAGGAATCTTACTTGTTCACATGTTTAACCACAACTACATCAGCGTACTAGGTAACACTTTTCTATAGTCATTACAATAACTTGAACATTAAATAAGCATAATACAAGATGAATAATAGAGAATTAAAATACTTCTGAAAATTTATCTATTCATAAATAATGGGGTAAAAGAAGAGATATGGTTATTAAATAAAGTGCTTTTCTGCAAATAATTCTCCTAGTTTCAATTTGTAAAAATATATATACTTTATACAAAATATGTACACCGATATATGGGCACCTCTGCTCTGTATCCACTTTTAATTACTGCCATTTCCCTTTAAACAGCTCTGGGGAATTAGGCAGATTATCATCCTGCATCAAATAAGAGGTCAATAACTAAATAAAGAAGTCAATGATAGATGTAATTTTTGCAAGCCCTTACCCAGAAATTGGTTGACAAAGTCATTTCCTACTGCAGCAGGTGAACAAATAACCTACCTAAAGTGCTTCATGTTTAAGTTTGATATTCTGTGACTCAAAATGCAACCACAAGACTAGCAGATATGAATTGAAAGCATTTAGTTTATGCCTTATATGAAGTATAGTAACAGATCTGATAGCAAAACTTAATTTTCTGGGTTTGTTAGGAGTGAAACAATTAATTTCTCAAAAAATCATTGGCTTTAACACTTTTGATTACACAAAATACTTTTTAGACTCAAATATTTGACCACGGGTTTCAAATTGAGAATATTTCACTGGGGAGGCATTGTTAGGTAAACAAATGAAATTCCAGAATTATTCATAACAGGTATTACTTCTGACAAAATACGTCTTTATAGTGAAGTAGAAATACCTTAAGGTGGGAAACTAGTTTCTGCAAAATGTTAATCTCAAAAGTGAAAACTGTTCATCTCAAAACTGAATCCTCATGGTGGAATAGAGATAGGCACTTGCCAAGTTTTGGTAGCTAAAATACTGGATCTTTCTTCTTTAGATGAAATTCAAAGTGTAAAGGTCAATAGAAACTCAAGAAGAAATATATTGATAAATTGAAGAGAAAGTTTAGAGAAGTGACAAACTATTAAAGGACTAGGAAAAATACTGCAAAACTTTATACTTTATTTTGAGAAATTCAAGGAGCTCCATTTTAAAAGTTACAGACAGGAGTCAAAGTTAAGGGGGTACGATCTAAAAGAAAATGCCCATTATCTGGAAATAAATTCTATAGCAATGTTGTTCCAGTACCTGTGAACTCTATCTAAGAGCAAGGTACAATTCAGCTAAAATGGATACTACATAAGAAGTTAGACTAAATGACCACAGTAGTCTTTTCCCAGCTGTGTGATGTATTAATTCCCCTTCTTCCTTTGGTTTGTTGCTTTTTATTTTTTTAAATTACAGTACTGCTTGGAGAAGCTAATCACGTTAGAGTGATTAGGATAGCTGCTACACAGACATAAAAAACCACATTATTTTTATTGTTTGCAAATTAACACAACTTGAAAGACAGATTACAATGAGTTAGCAGCAAAATATCTCATAACTGACTAGTAAAATAGAGATATCTTAGCTGACGGCAACTTCAGGAAGATGAGAACAACCATACCTTTGTAAGCAATAACCAAAATTTTTCCATTAGTTCATTTATGGAAAGAGTGCTATAAAATAGCCAAATTCACAGAATATTGTGTATAATTAAACCTCTCTAATACTTGCTGATCTATATGATGCTAAACCAATGAATAGCCTACAAACTGGTTAGCTAAAATCGACCCAGGATGCTCTCTGCATATCTTAAAGAATTACTGCATAATTCTTTAATCCGTTGTTTGGTTTAGAGAACAATCACAGAACATAAGGGAATAAATAGGAGTAAAATATGATTTTTGTACTATAAAATACAGATTTCTAATTAAAGCCAAACAAATCTATGTAACTCACAGGAAAAGTTTAGATTCCATAATAAGTGTACCCTACCGATATACATATTTTATATACGCCAAAGTAGCATTTAAAAACTTTTTACTATATCTTGAACTAAAATCTTTAACTTAGTATCTCAGATGCTCCTGGTAATAGCGGCAAAACAGTGAAATGTAAAGACAGATATTGTATAAAATAAAACCCTACTAACCCTACTAACCCCCTACTAAATGGGGTGAGGAAGTTAGCTCAAGGTCTAGATCACCAACTCTCCACATGGAGTGACTGTTAGCATGCCTCCTGGCACAGTTTTTGCCCAAGTTTTCTCTTCAAGCACACAATCAGGGTGACAGGGGAGAAGATGCACCCACCCCAATAGGCCACTGCTGTAGGTGCTGTGTCCAAGCCTGAATCGAATTTGCATCCTCCTGTTATGCTTCAGCAATTCAAGGAATCTCTGCACCATCAGCCTCCAAATGGCTGTGTTACATATCAAGGCACACAACCACCTCACCTTCATTCTATGCAAAGACTGTATCTGTTAGTTCAGTCATTTTAAACTAAAACCTAAAAATAGTAACTACGTTTTTGAGCAAGAGCCATATGGGATCCAGAGTGGAGACAAGCCAAAAGCTAGGTATTATAGAAATAGCTAATCTAAGCTACTTGGCCTCTAGGACATTCTTTGATCCTCATTAATTTAGCAGTTAATGCATAACCAACAATGACAGAATAGTAGTAACACTTACTACTATAAAACATTGAAATATTAAGATGCTCAGACAAAAGAAAAAAGAATATTTTATCATTTGTGTAATTTTAAAACACCAATCCATCACTGACGCCTTGAAACAAGGGCAAATGTAGCCTTCTTCTGTCATTTATAAGGAAAGAAATTATATATAACGCCTTCCCTACTCATACAGCTTTAGCTGAACCTCCTTGATCTGGACATCTTTTCAATGAACACCATTTCTTTAACAATGATTGTCTGGCAATCTGTCTCAAAGCCACCACCATCTTTTTTAAGGTTATTTCTGCCAAGTCTTAATCGCATGAGTTTGACTTCCTCCCTTTCAATACACAAAAGCAGGTTCAGTTAGCATAGTTTTCAGGTGGTCTCTATCATAAAAATCAAACAAACTAACAAAAAAAAACCAAAAAACAAAACCCCCAAAAACCTCAAAATAGCAAAAAACCCAGTCATGAAGAATAATGGACAACATGAAGGTATGACAGCAGTCCTTTTTCCATTACTTTCTGCAGACAACAAAACCCATTCTCTGAGCATATTTAGTACAGATACAAACAGAATGATAGCTTCAGTGTAGATTTAGGAAATGGGTAGATTTATTCTCTCCTTATTTCAGGGTATCCTGGAAATGCATCACAGCAAATTTAACAAGCAGCACCTAAACTCATGAAATACACATTCAAAATATCCATCCAATATAAATATGCTAATTCTTTTTAATGAGTGACATTTTTTCAAATCACTGATATTGTATAAAATACGAGATATTCTGATCCTGTAATTGCAAATACAGTATCCCCCCTAAAAAGGGCAGCTGGTCTTCCTAACAGAAAAGCCTAAGTCGTCAAAAACTAGAATGACAGCTTATCGTACTGTCTCACTAACAAACTTATTGAATTTTTATGAAGCTGCATTTAATTCAAGCAGTACTAGATGAATCCTAGTTGTAATTGTAGTTAACAAAGGCAAGTCCTTGGAAGGGATTTTTAAGTACCAGTGGCTGTGGCTACTCCTTTTAAATTGATTCAGAAAGCCTTCAAGGATTTTAAACAGCGGAACACTGTTTTGAAATGCACTGTTCACAATTTAAAAAAAAACAATTAAAAAAACCCCTATAAACGTCAATTGAAAAACAATATCATTAGAAACATGGTACTTATGATAATCTACTCATTATCCAGAAAAATGAAGCACTAAGACCAACCTCATGACTAATTGAGTTGTTTCACTGCTCAGTGCTTTTTGCCAAATCTCCCCTTACCACAGTTAAACTGGACAATTGGAATGCAAATTGAATGATCACATTACAAAAGCTGTACAAGCAAGCATTAAGCAAAGCAAATCAATATGGGTGAAATGAGAGAAAATGACTTCATTTGTGCAGAAGAACCTTCCTAAAGCAAGGGTAGAGGCCAAGGAGTGCAGAGTCATAGACTACTATTTCTTGCATCCTTTTACAGCCTATGGAGTTTCTCTGCACCCTCTTGGTTGTCAAATCCTGAGTAAATTGGCATATTTGGATGCAGTTCGGATCTCCTCAGCTTAACCTCAATTCCTTTAAGGCCAGAACAGTGGCAAGTGCCTGCTGCACTAAAGAAATGGGGTATGAATGGGATCAGAGCTGAAGCGGAAGTCTAGCTCCCTTGTCTTACAAGTGCCCCCTGTTTCCTTTTGATGAAGGGTTAAAATGAGCATTTTATTTCCATGCTTGATATTTTACTTGCTGTTTCTTTCTTCTTTTATGATATTGAGCTGAAATCAAACCAATGGAAGGCAATTTAAATGTAGGCTGACACTGGGTCTGGAACTGGGGCCTTGTTCAGCCTTGCTGTTTGTTGGTCAAGTGTTGCTGGCCTCTTTAAGGTTGTGCCAATGTTAGCACTTGTACAGGCTGTGCAGCTCTTAACTAGATTTGAGAACTAATCGGGTTGAAGGTAAAATGTTCTTACTGTGCTAGAAGTCTGTATATCAAAGAATCATAGAATGATTAGAGTTGGAAGCATAGGACATCACATCAAAAGCCTTTTGGAAGTTCATAGAATCATAGAGTGGTTTGGGTTGGAAGGGACATTAGGGATCATCAAGTTCCAACCCCCCTCCCATGGGCAGGGACAACTCCCACTAGACCAGGTTGCTCAAAGCCCCATCCAGCCTCCAGAGATGGAGCATCCACAGCTTCTCTGGAGAAACCTGTGTCTCACCACCCTCACAGTAAAGAATTTCTTCCTAACATCTAGTCTAAATTTCCCCTCTTTTAGTTTAAAATCATTATCCCTCATCCTATTTGTGCATTCCCCAATAAAGAGTTCCTCCCCATCTCTCCTGTACGCCCCCTTTAGGTACTGCAAGGCTGCTATAAGGTGTTCCCGGAGCCTTCTCTTCTCCAGTGTCGGCAACCCCAACTTTCTCAACCTGTCCTCGCAGCAGAGGTGCTCCATCCTTCTGATCATCTTCATGGACCCCCTCTGGACCCACTCCAAAGGGTCCATGTCTTTCTTATGCTGGAAACTCCAGACCTAGAGACATCACTGCAGATGGGGTCTCACCGGAACGGGGTAGAAAGGCAAAATCCCCTCCCTCACCCTGCTGGCCATATGTTTTCTTGATGCAGCCCAGAACATGGGTGACTTTCTGGACTATGATTGCATATTGCCAGTTCGTGTTGAGCTCCTAATCCAGTAACACCCCTCAATCCTTCTCCTCAGGGCTGCTCTCAATCCCTTTCTCTGCCCACCATATATTTGTGCTTGGGATTGCCCCGACCCATGTAGATTACATAGTTTGATAGGCTTCAATTGTGCAATAAAAAAGTATGAACCAGCATAAATTGGTGTAATCAAGTACACAGAAATAGCTTGTATAACTACCTATTGGGGAAAATTATCAAGTAGAAAATTACTTTAACTGGGTTAATGCTGCCAACTGGCTTGCATGTATCTTAGAATTATTCACAGAGGTTTTGTGGTGCTATTGATAATTTCAGGTTCCCTTGGGGGAACCCTGAGGTTTTAGCTGATGAGGCAAATGAGTAACATAGGACAAAGTCTCAAACTGTTCTTCCCCGCTGTGCCTCAGGCTGCCACTGTGCGATTGGGTAGTTCAAGATCTACTTGTGCCTCATTTCATATGTAAAATGAGGAGGATAATCTTTTGTTTTGTTTTGGTATTTTTTTTTTCTACCATCATCTTTCTTTGGTTAGAAAACAGATAGTGTTTTTCAGAAAAAACCTAGCTGTCTGGAGACAGACATGGGGGCCTTCTCTACAATTCTGTGGTGCAACAACAGTAGCTATAAACACACAGCCTCTATTTTTTTATACATATTATACCAAAAGTCATCCTGCCCTTGTTTGTAATCAACCGAGTTTCGGGTTTTTTTCTGTTGAAGGGGTACCAGGTGAGCCATTTTCGTGCAGTACTTTTGTGCTAAACATATTAATGTGTATTTACAATAAATATAAACATCTGTTTTACACTGAAAACTCCTGCAAAGGCAAAACAGATGCTGGCATACAGACACATTTAGCGCCCCAGTCCTTCTTATCTTCTCTGCAGCCCACGTATGGAAACCTATTAAAAAGACTGAAAAGCATACACATCACTTCTCTGTTTCTTTATCAGATTCCCGTTTTCCAGTCCAAAATTGGACTATCTTACTGTTGCGAATTTCTTTTGTCTGATTATAATAACAGGACTTAGACCTTTTCCATCAGAACATATAGGAGGTAAATAAATTTTTTGAAAGGCGTGTCCCATTGTAAACAGAATAGTGTAACATTATTAATTTTCTATTTCAACTTTTTTGTTGTAGTTTTGAAGGCATTGTCCAACAGAACAAGTATGCTAATTATGCATTAATTCCTTTTGCTTTGAAAAAATGCTGAAGATGAATCAGAGAAACACAGAATGGTCTGGGCTGGAAGGGACTTTTAAAAATTATCTAGCCAACCCCCCTGCCCTGGGCAGGGACACCTCCCACTAGAGCAGGTTGCTCCAAGCCCCATCCAGCCTGGCCTTGAACACCTCCAGGGACGGGTCATCCACAGCTTCTCTGGGCAACCTGTGCCAGTGCCTCACCACCCTCAGAGTGAAAACCTTCTTTCTAATATCTAATCTAAATATCCTCTCTTTCAGTTTAAAACCATTACCCCTCGTCCTATTGCTACAGGCACTAATAAAAAGCTTCTCTTCAGCTTTTTCATGTCCCCACTAAGTACTGAAAAGCATTGGGAAAACATTTAAGAAATAAATTAACAAAAAATTACAAACTTCAGAAAAAAAGAAAAACATTAAGAAAAACATTAAAACAGCATAGAAAGAGGGCTATCCATGTTGCATGGTGTGAATGTGTTAGTATAAATGTGGCCATTTGGAGAAAAATAGCTTAAATATTCTTACCTTCTCTATTCAAAAAAGTGAAGTTGATACTATATAAACACTTCTTTAATGCAAGTGAATATTTTACCAAGAAAGCACAATCTTTAGAGGCTTGGTTACTTTTAAGTAACTGTAATTATATTCTGGGTTTCAGAGGCTATGAAGTGTTTAGTGTTATTTCAGTATCAATTTATGTAAACTTTATCTATTAATTATCAATATATTTAGGAAGCTATTAGTACTGTACATTAGAGCATAAGAAATAAGCTCACAGAAAAAAAAATAAAAATTAAAGAATAAATATTCAAGCCACTGCAGCATATAGCATAAATGAGACAGATAAATGTCCTGTGAAGTCAAATACTTACAGGAATTATTTTTTTATTGCTTCTGGGATGTATTATTACATAAACTTACAAGAAGCAAACATTTGGATAAGACCAAAGCAATCTAGCATGTTTATTAACAGAAAAGATTTAGAATTTTTCAGAGAGCCATTATCAAAGACAGGAATTTCAAACCAATCACACATTAAAAGTGTGAGATTTTATCTGACAAACAAAGCTGTAAAAGTTGTTCTGACTTTGTATTATAAATAATGACATTTATGTTTGGATGTTTTCCATGAGTAGTTATAGAGTAGCACCTCAACTACCTATTCAAACAGTTCTTTCTGTGAAGCAGAGGCAGAGAAATCCTACTCTGACGTTGAATTTGGGCTTTAACTTGGGAGTTCTAAAATTGGGATCTGAGTATCATGACTTGTCAAGATCCTCTTGGGATGTTTAATAGTAAAAAAAAATCATCAGTAAAACTGTGGTTCCAGTATGGCTAATAGCAAGACTCTCATCTCATTCTATGATTCTGTGATTAAGAATTGCATCCCTGAACCTCAGGAGTAGATTATTCCTTACCTTGCTAATAAGATGTCACACTTTCTTTAATAAAGAAACAAAGTAGTCTGAATTCCCTGCTTGCAGGACACCTTTATTGCCTGTGATAATGTCTTCTTAAAGCGTGGACAAACCCAACCTATCGATGACAGTGTTCAGAAGTGGAAGATACAGATCTTCATTGCCTCTGCACAGGTTTACATCCACATCTACAGGCTTGTACAACCCAACCATCAGGCTGTATCCAACCTGTTCTCACCCAATAGTTACACCTAAACAGCATCATCTCCATAATTTGTCTTAGAAGAGATCTGATGCGATGCGTGCATGACAATTGTAGGTAGCCTTTGCTTGGGCTGCTAGTGTGTATTCCTCATGGGTAGTGTGTTACCATCTTCAAAGCATCTCTACCAAAGTTCAAGGACTAACCAATACTAATTTTCTGTCATTTTTGACACTGTCAAACACCAACAAATAGATTCTACATTTTTTACTAAAAAAAAATTAAAAAAAGTAATGACAGATAATAGTTTTCAATCTGATGTGAAAAGATGAGTTGTGTCAGAGTTTCATCTTATCACAGAAAAAGATGCTTTGTTTTCATCTAGATCAAGCTGTTGATACAGCAGAACATGTCAGTAAATTTGAAAAGTGTTCTTCATCCTGAAGTCCTGCACCTCATATTTCACTGCAAAATGGCTGTGCTTTGCATTCCTCACCTAGTTTGACAGTAGTTTTCTAAATTTCTTGTGGGCTGAATAACCTTGGCAACAACTCTGGGGATGAATTTAAATTTATAGTTTTAGTTTAGGTCTGAATCTGCTGGAGATTATTTCCAGATCATTCCCCATTACACTGCTTAACTCTTAAAGCATAGGAAAAACAGAGGCTTTTCTTGTGAAACTCCTAAGGTGCTCTAACCACTAATGGGTATTCAGTGCATAGAAAATATGATTAATGACAATAAGAACATACTTCATATTTTAACACTTCCACCCCAAAACGTTTAACTCTATGAAGGAGATCAAAAGAGTTAATAACTTTTCATTAACAAGAAAATGCATCCTAAAAGAAGCCTTTCTCATAAGCAGTTTGACTTCTACGATGATATAAAATAAGAAAGTGAGCCCAGTAGGCTGAGCAGAAATCAACAAGAAAGGCAGCCACATACCCAGATGCTACTGCTGCTGCAGAAAAGCAGATTTTTTTTTTAGTTCACCATCTGGAGTCTACTGTTGCCAAGTAGTCAACGGTACTCAATCCATCGCTGAGACACATTTCCTTAGATGGCAAAAGACTACACAATGCCAATTCTCTAGTACCAGCAAGAAAGACTAACTGAAATTATTGTAGGTGTCAATCTAACCTGGAGAAGTCACTTCAAAAAGAGTTCTGCACATGTGCAAGCAAGGCTTGGGCTAAACTTTTCAAAATCGCAATCATAATACTTGTGTGAACAATGGATTATTTTTTTTTAACGTTGTTTTGAATGGTTTTGCTTTCTTTTCAAGAATGGTCCATTTATATTATGGATACACAGCTTTGGTACATGATCACATACCAGATGCTAATGTTTTAGACTATAAAGGGGTGCAAATAAAACAACAGAGGCAAATTATACCACAGTGCCTATATTCTGTTTCTCTTTCACTGTTTCGTTTCTAGTTTATATGTGCACTAATCTGTATGAATTGAGTCAATCATCAAAAGCAACTAAAATATAATTCATGCAATCATCAGGCTATTCCCTTGGGCATAATTCTACTAAACTCAAGATCATATTCATAAAAATCTAGATTTCTCAAGCATGATCATTATGAGAATGATTTAGATGCTGCAATCGGAGAGGACCGTAAAAGCCAAATTTTTAAGCCTTAAAACATTATCCGATGAGAGACACATGCAAACAATAGGATTCTGTTTCAATCACTTTATTTTTCTTAAACTGAATACTGTTTTACTTGCTGAGACAGGAACATGAGCTGTGACTGGAACCAGGGTTATATGACTAGAAGAGATATCCCTACTCATAAAGCCCAATCCCTTGGCTTTCACTGGACAATAACATTATTCATCAAGTAAGGTCTCTGATTTTATCATCCGTTCAATGCCAGGCACTGGCAGAAAAAGAACAGCCAGAAAAGCGTAGATCATGAATATTCACACACATGCTGTGGGAATATTGACAGAAAGGCAATGTGGAAAATCACATCTACACTAGAGTGCAGTTAGCAAGTAAGTAAATAAATAAATAAAGTGCTTTTGGCAGCAGAAAA
>VZTM01042076.1:23774-45292 GCA_013400555.1 Jacana jacana
TTCAGTGTGGATGTTTCATCATCCTTCCACAAATAATTCAGAATATTACTGATGCTTTGATATATCATGAGAGGAGAAGTAAGTGTCAGCACCATCAGGAGTGAGACTATAGTGTGCTTCAACTGAGAATAATATGGTAAAATACTGTTACTGGTATAACCTACCAGAGAATTAATATACTATGCAAAATTTCCCATAGTGAACTTAGAAAACATAATCAACACTTTTCTAAAGCTTTCTGTACTTCCACAGTAAAAGAAAATGTGTATTTCCATACTTTACTATCATAACATCATTTTCAAAATAGGCTTAGAATATTCACATCCACCTACCTTTTTGTCAAATATAGCTTTGCACTAGATTAACCTGCAACGATTTGAACATGCTTTTTTATCTCAATAACAATAGAGCTTGGGATTGGCATTGCTCTGTTGCAAATAAAGCTGTGAAGCTAAATCTCATTAAGCTCCTTGATACAGTTTGGCTACGCTAGGAAGCACGGAGCTTAGTTTTCTTTCTTGTATGACTGTATCAATCACCAGCACCATTCAGGAAGGAAAGAACACAGCATTGTATGAAGCTTATTAGACTAGAACCTGAGCAGGTTTTCTGCCTTTTTCCAGATGTCTTAAAATAAGCACCATTATTCATGTCAAAGGATGTAAAAATGAGAGGTTTACTTCACCCAAATGCTGTAGAACACTTGGTTATATTCCTTCATGAAAAGAATTTCTAATGAATAGTATAGAGCTCATCACAACACATCCATATGCTGCAAGTTGGGGAAAAATTGGTTTTTTGATAGTTCATTGTTTGGGCTGTTTTCTACTGATGTGACTTCTAGCAAGTTTTAGAAAGGAAATGTCGGACAGTCTGACAGTATATGTGAATCCATGCTCTGAGGCACTGAGTACCAGAATTTGCTGGGGTTGTGGGAGGACCCTAAAAGAAGACAGAGAAAACTTTTCAGTCTTCACGGCTTCTCAATTATAAGCACATTGATGAGATAATTTGGAAGAGGAAAAATTCAGAAAATGAGTCATAGGCTTTAAGATACTCAGAAATTATGTCTTGCAGAATATCTACTTTTTTTTCCTGATATGTCATTATTAATTCCCATTTAGGTGATAGCTGAGAAACATTCTCGGTGGGAAGCAGTTTTCAACTCAGTAGTTAATGGAAATATCTGATCTAACCACTGAACCAAGATACATTATTTGACACACTGCTGCCTTGCAGACTGAGTTATCAGTCTGTTTCTAAAAGGGGTAGAAGTACAACCTATTGAGCTGCACCATCCCTATGCCACCAACATAATCGGGAATCCCCATACTATGGTCTTTAGCTGTGTATCATGGTAGCAATGTTGCACGGGGGGACCACATAGACCCATGCTCCACACCCTATAGAGGAAAACATTAGAACCAGTCTGACACATTCCAGTTAAGTTCCCTAGTAGCTCTCTGACGGGCACTTAGGACCATTTGATTCCATCTACCTTGGAAATTTAGAATTTAGAAATTCAATATAACAAAATTGTCAGTATGCCTTTCTTCAAAAACATTACTCTCACACACAAATTTTAAAAATCCTGATGAATTCTAGATGATAGAGAAAATTAATATTCTAAGAAGGCCTCATTTCTTGAAACATTTTAGAGAATTTCTGCTTAAAGTAACACTACAATGTACGTTCTCCCTTAAGAATACTGAACAGTCAGCATTTCAAGGTAACTTCTAAGTAACCTATACATTTACATGTATAATGTCTAAACCCATCTAATTTAAGATGCATTTCTTTTGTAATGATACAGCAAACATTCCTCCTCCATCACTCTTTAGTGCAGTGCAAGTATGCACAGAGACTGAAATATTTATATTACTTCCATTCATTTCTATAACATACCACAGAACCAAGTTTCTATCATAACTTCCATATGCTGGTATCTCCCTGGATTCAGGTCAGTGACTAATATTATATGGCTACCAAATATTTTGTCTTATCTTTTATGATTTTTTATTAGTCACATGAATATCTGTAGGGCGATGCTGCCAATTGTTTGCTATATTCAAGATATATTTGGTAGCAAAAAGAATTATATTAGGGTCATTCAAAACGAAATACTTTTTTATTAATTTGTTCTCCTCTGGTCTGAGCACAAGATGTTTTTATTCTACCTGAAAGCCAAAGCAGATCTTTCCCTGCAATTTGTTTTTAATATTTCTCTTAGGTGCTTGATGCAATAGTTGCCACTAATATAATCTACCATAAAAAACCGCACAAGCATTAGGGTTTTTTTCATGATTTTAACAAGTGTGGGTTACCCAGGAGTAATGAGGTGAACTGAATTGGCATTCTACAGACAGCACCATGTTACTGAAGTTAAACTAATGTTGGAAACCACAGAGCTGATAAAAACCTGGGCCATCTGTTTCATGCGAAGGCAACTTTAACAATATGAACATTTCCATATTGCTCAGGGATTTATTGCCCAATTTCTACTCAATTCTTTTATTGGTAAGCTGGATGACAATAACCTGCGCTACTACAGCCTAACAACTTTGGTAGTCCTGCCCTTCACATTTAACAGATTTTTATAATTGATGTCATCCAAGTAACTATCACAAAACTTCTGTTATAGATAGATTAAAAGTTAAGTTGGTTTCTAGTGGTAGATCACAGTTTCTGTCTTTTGGTCAGGGTGGCTAAAAGGGACTGTTCAACCAACTTGTTATTAAAATAGCACTGCAGTTTAACTAATGAGTTTCACTTTTGGGATTAGTGATAGAGAACCCTATAAGAAAGAGGAAAGGTCTTATTTGGGGCAGGATTTGATACTTCCAGATCCAGCAAGTCTGCAAGCGTTCTTTTCCTCCCCCCTAGCATTTGCCAAAGTGAGGAAGAGACAAGTTGGCTTTTCTATATTTCTGTAAGAATAAGGAAGAATCAAGACTGGAAATATCATTTATCTCTAGCATTTACAGGTTTTTTTACACTTTTAAAAGAGTTACGTCTTTTAACAATACTAACTGGAAATGCTACTTAATTTTCCAGTTCTAGTTGGAAAAGAAAGCTATGTGCTAGAATTTTATTGATATAATTAATTATAAGAGTTAGCACTTTCAGATCAGTCCCATTTTTACTTTTTTTTTGGTACAATTAACGTTCAGTCTCACCAGTATGTAATTTTTTTTTTTTTTGTTCCTGATCTGAACAATGACATTTTCCACAATTCATTGCAAAGACTGTTGTCATTTCTCTTTTCCAGATGGAACTCTGACCCATATACAAATAGATATGTTTGGTCTGGGTGGCTTTGTACACATTACTGTATATGAGGTATTTTTCTTTAAAGTCAGAAAATAATGAACTCATCGCTCTGAAAACTGTGGAAAAACTGTTCCAATATAATAATCTTTTATGACACAAGATATAGTAGGGAGAATTATCTTAACATTTTAATAACCTTTAAAATACTTTAAATAATCCTTAATTACAATTCTTGTTAGGTAATATAGCAAGGACTAAAGGAGTATTATCTTCACAGCTTTGAAATGCTTTTAAATGCTTTTTATCAGAGAAAAATGGATATAAGAGTTAAGAGTTAAGCCAGGGTGGTGAAACAGATGGAGAAAAAATAGGAGTCCGCAGCAATGCAGGAACTGTGAGACCTAGCGGGGATTTTGGCAGGTAATGAGAGAAGTCTCCAAAGATGCCTTTGCTCTCCTGCTCAGCAGTTACAATTTATTCCCTCTCCTTGTGATCTGCTTTGCTCCTCACAGACTGTCTCCCTCAGATATGAAAAGGAAAGAGCTAGGTTACTTATTCCAAAGTCCAGGAGAGACAAGGAGAGAGGTATGTTGTCTCTTTGACTGGAAGATCTAGGACAAGATGCTTCTACTGCCATCAGGTGAAAGAGGTTACAGCAAGGTTAAATCTACAAACATAGAAATACCAACACTGAAGCACCCCTTCTACACCCCAGCAGCAGAAGAGGTAGGGGAAAGAGGTGATAGTAAACTATCCATGAGCCAACCAATGTGCCCTTGTAACCAAGAGGGTTGATGGAATCCTGGGCTGCACAGGGAAGAGAGGGGCCAGTAGGTGGAAGGAGGTTACTCTACCCCTCTATGCTGCACTGGTGAGGCCACAACTGGAATAGTCCATCCAGTTCTGGGCTCCCCAATTCAAGAGGGACAGAGAACTACTAGACAGAGTCCAGCATAGGGCAACAAAGATGATTAAGGGATTGAGCATCTCCCTTATGAGAAAAAGACTCAAAGAGCTGGGACTTTTTAGCCTGGAGAAGAGAAAGTTGAGGAGAGACTTTATTAATGCTTACAAGTATCTAAAGAGTGGCTTGAAGGAAAATGGAGCTGGACTCTTTTCAGTGGTTCCCAGTGACAGGACGAGGGACAACGGGCACAAGCTGGAACATGGGAAGTTCCATTCAAAGATGAGGAAAAACTTCTTTAGGGTGAGGGTGACAGAGCCCTGGCAGAGGCTGCCCAGGGAGGGGGTGGAGTCCCCTTCTCTGGAGACCTTCAAGCACTGCCTGGATGCAGTCCTGAGTGATGTGCTCTGGGCAATCCTGCTTTAGCAGGGAAGTGGGACTAGATGATCTCTAGAGGTCCCCTCCAACTCTGACAACTCCATGATTCCGTGATACTCTTATGACAGAGACCCCATACTGATTAACATAAATTTATTTTTCATAAGGGTAAGATTTACAGTTTGGAGCATCGTCAGACAGTCTGCTCCAAATCTTTCTGCAAACTGTCTCCTCTCTCCTACAGATGAATCCATTCTACTATTTCCTCTCTCCCCCCAAACTGTTCTAAATTATTCTACCATGAGTTATGTCCTATTTCTGAGAGGTTTCTAATGAACTCTGCAAAACGTGCACAAAGGTAGACTCGTCTAAAAATAACCCATGGCAGACAGAGCTGCACTCCCCGGGAATGAGCGTGGCAAAGCAGCGTGGCAGATCTCCCAGCCCCGTAAACCCTGCAAGCCTGCACTGCCTCTGGTAATACTCGCAGAGCTTTACCCATCCCTTCTCCCAGAGTATTTACCTCCCTCTTACTATTATCTCATACACCATATTCTGTAAAGATAATGACTGCTACACAATTAAACCATGAAGGCATACGGCTAACATGACACTTAAATAACACGTTTATGCTATAAGCTTCTGAAATTTAGCCCCTGAAATATAAATTGATTTCTCTGGCAGTGTCACTGAATGGGCCACTATCACTACCTGAAACCCAAAGTGCTCTTAAAATTATTACTGAAATGTTTCCAGAGTTAGAACTTTTTCAGACTGTAGTTGATTCTTTGTGTTTCAGGAGCTTACTGCACCTCTAGTAACTGAGTTCTGCATCAGTGTAAGACTGTCCTGAAACAGGATTATTATCTGCTGCAGTATTTTGGAAGCGAGTTAAACATCTCAGCAGATAATAACCAAATTTTAAAATATATTTGTAACTTCATATAAGACAAGTTTGGTTTATATTACCAAGATTTGTGCTACACAAGCTGTTAAGTATAGATGGCTTCTAAACCAAGAAACACTTTTTCTAATTTTGGTCTTATGAGGTACCTTATTAAAATCCTAACAATAATCCAACACAGTTAATACTGCACAGAAACAAATCTTTGTCTGCAAAGAAATAGTTACAGAAACAAGACACAGACAGTTACTCCAGGAGTCTTAGCTAAGGCATGTACAGAGAATAATACTCTAAAGATATAAAGTTATCTTGTGTGGTTTGCTTCCTTTTATGATGCAGTGATATCTAATGTCCTGTATCTTTTAGGGCTACTTTTCACATTAAGACATTATTCAAATTAATGACCATGAGCTTAAGTTTTAATTCATAATAAATGTGAATAGTATATCGGTTGCATTTACTGTCCTTTTTTTTTTTGACCTTTTCCCAGTAAAACCATTGTTCCCCCAAATTTGTTTTATAGAAGTTTGGTTGGGTTTTGTTGGTTTTTTTTTTGTTGTTTTTTTTTTTTGTTTGTTTTAGTTTGGGTTTTTTTGTATCTAAGCATACTCAATTAAATTTAAAAAAAAACACAGGTTTTTTCACATTGGTGGTGGAAGTCATTACATCCAGAATGGAAAAGCAGTTCCCATACTATTAAAATTTTATATATATGGCCATGAAAAAAAAAAAAAACAAACCAAAAAAAACCCCAAACAACAAAAAACCAGGAAAGCAGATAAGGCTCCCTAATTATTGTTTTTTATGAGAACAACCTCTAAATAGATTTCTGCCTCCCACTGTAACCAATACTGCTGATACTTTCAAAATAAAAAGACAATGACCTGTCATTTATTTGAACTTTTCTGTGAACGGTTGACTGGTTGACTAACCTTTAATTTATCCAAAGTACAACAGTTCCAGAAAAACCCAAAGTGGTCTTAAAATTATTACTGAAATGTTTCCAGAGTTAGAACTTTTTCAGACTGTAGTTGATTCTTTGTGTTTCAGGAGGAGACCTTCATTTGCCTGAATTTCTTCATATTTTGAATACAAGATATGAACGCTTTGACTTCCTATATATTTTCCTAGTATATATGTAATATATCATGTGATATATCAATTGCTCTGAAGTTTTTTGTACTTATTGCTTAGAACATAACTGAAACTATATTGGAAAATGTAGCTCTTCATCTGCTATATTTCTGGTACTTCATTTCCATTCAAGTGCAGATATTCAATGGTCCCCTCAGTTATTCTCCCCAAACTGAGTTCAAATTTTAATATCAACAGGCTTCCCTGAGGCTACTCTATTAATCTAATAATTACCAGGCAGCACAAGGGCATTAATAATTAATATTTTACTTTACTTCTCATTTATTTGTAATCTATTCCTCCAATCCCAGGTCCCACAGAAGGGAAATTTAAATGTAACTCATTAAAATGTCAAAAGCTAACAGTAAGCACAATTTATTCCTTTGCAAAGCAAACAGAATTTTCTCTGTTGAAAGATTTACTCTTACATTTGTGTTTTAATATTCTAAACATATTATGATAAAACTATTTGTAGCTGACATTATTTAATATTCCAACTAGAGGACAAAGAGTAGAAAAAGGAGATTTTTGGCAAATCACAACTGATTAAAGTGACTGTTTCTATAAGCAAGTGACTGGTTCTGTATATGGAAGGGAGAGCAGATAATGTCATTTATCTTGATCTTAGAAAAGCTTTTGGATACAGTCTCCTACTATATAGCCTGGTAGCCAAGCAAAGGACATGCGGTCTGGACAACTGAACTCTAAAACTGGTGGAAAATTGGCCAAACCATCAGTGCCACAGGAATACTCAGGAAGAAAACTGAAGAAGAGATACAGAGTGATGCTGACAAGCAATGTCATATGACCAAGTAGCACATCACTTCACTTGGCATCAAAATCAACCAATCCCAACCTTTTTGTCTTGTAGCCATAGACATTACATTGAAAAACTACTATGGACAGAATGATGTCTCAGAACCCAGTAATAAACATTACCCAAACGGACATTTGAAGAGATACCGTACTCATTCTTTCCTAAGGTCTCGAATGTGCTGAAGTACCTGCGGAGTTGTGTAGGGAGACTAGTAATTTGGACAGTGGAGTCAAGCCTTCTACTTTATTAGCTTAGATATATGTAAATGAGCGTATATAGACAGGATCATATACACAAAGGAATTTATAATTGTCATGTGCTTGTTATTATGTGCAATTTATAACCTGTATATAATTTTGAATATACTTAGTAGAGATTGAATCCTTCTGAAAGGAAAGCATAAATGAAAATAGTCATTGACAAACAAGAACTTTTTCAAGCCTAGAGCAAAACAAAAATAATAGTTAGATTTTAACAGGATAAAGATTTCACATCCTGCTAAATTTTGATTAATGTTCTTGAGTTCTTTGTGAAGGCTCAGAAAAATTCATCAACAGATCCCCAAGGATGTTGATAAAGGAAGTCTGCAAAATCTCATACCGCAAACATTTCCTGCTTTTTAACTTTAATCCTTACTTTCATGTTATTGTTTAAATGTAAGCGGAGAAAGGGTCGACTAGAATAAAGAAAAATGGGTAAAGCTCAATTACACAGCATATAATCACTGCGCAAATGACATCTAAGATTTTTTGAATCAGCTGCTGTTTAGGCACAGGATACAACTCTAATTGCAAATTCTTTTCATTCATATAAGTTATTAAGTTTTAGGGATTTTAATAGTACACACAATGAATCACAGTACACACTTGTAGCTGGACATGGACATAGCCTTTCAAATACCTCTGAAAATATTAGATATTTCTGCATCAAAAGAAGTAACCAGAAAGCACGGAGGAAGAAAGGACTGTATTACTTCTCTGTAAGACACTCATTCTTTTACCATGCCTTCCACCACTATTAATGCCTGCTTAATTAGGAGTTAATTATCCAATATTATTAGATATATAGATATATATATATATATAGATAGTTGCATATATTGCATAAACTGAAAAACTGTTACAGCAAAACCATTAAAAAAAAAAAATTATTGCATCTTATAGTATCCTAAAATATATCCTCTTTTCTTATATCTATGTATTCAAAAATTTTAGGATCAAATTTTATCATACTTTCCACTGTTTACTGGAGTAATGTTCCCACTGGATTTAATACAAGAATTTCAAATAAACATTCAGGTTAAAGTTGCTTGCTTTTGGTCTTCCAACTTTACGTACATCTAGAGCTCAGTTATGGTAGTGAATTCTAATATTGTAAAGGCTAAAAAAAACCCATGAAAGACATTGGAGTAAATAAAAAATGCCATAGAAAGTCTCAGAATACGTTCTTTAACTCAGTATAGATTTTTTCAAAGCTTCCAGGAAGCACAAAAGCACAGTTCATAAATCTACATGAAGGTAAAATTGCAGCACTCAAAGAAATAGATTCTATTACCACCATGTATAAAGAAATTACTAATCTGTTACTGAAGATACCATTACATATGTCTGTGGGGAACCATGAGGCATATGGACATGCAATATTCTACCGAAAAATCAAAGTAAATAATTTTCAACCCATGCTATATCTTTGAATTCTACCTCTATCATTTATTGACTAACAAAAGGAATGTTCCATTGCTTTGCATACATTCCTATTTATTGTACTGCTGGACCTATACAGACTTCTGAATACAAGCATGTTCTTTTATACAAAGTTCCAGAACCCACTTAGAGATTCCACCTCAGGATAGCACCAAACTGAAGGAAGACCTCTGAAGAGACATCCATACCCATCCAACTTGCTCCTTTTGTAGACTCATAGTACCTTGCCATTTGTAGGGAAACAGAGCACTTTTTTTTTTTTTTTCACAAAGTGAAATTAAGTGAACGTACCCAGGTGAATAGACTGATGAGACTTCTTCATACTAAATCCCAAGAACACTGCTTCCTCTGAAGCAGAATTAGTGTCCCAAAATGGTTTTCAGTTGGAAATGAGTGGTTTAATTTCACACAATAGCCTGAAAAAGGAAACTACAGTGTAGTAACATGGTAGCTTTAGAGCCTTGCTGCTAGTGGAGAACAACAACCTATTACTTTTTCCCCTGGTGCTTTCTTACCTACCAAGTAGCTGTGGCAAAAGTAGCTAAGAACTCAACACATCAGAAAGTATGCTATTTAATTTTTAGAACCTGTGTGCTAAAGTATACAAATGTTCAGCCCATCCATTAAATTTATTTCTTTTTCTAGCAGCAAAATTCATATATACTTTTACAGAAATAATATTTGGCAAAATTAAGGTATATACTACCTACACGATACCTACTTAACTGCTGATGGTTTTGGCACAATTAGAGCCGCCTTCGTTTTAGAAGTTACCTGTCACACTCAAACTACCACACTGCATCCTAGTAATAGCTTATGGGGTTGGTATTTTTCAGCATTTTCAATTATCTTCTCATGTGGAAGTACCCAATATATTGTATACGTAATACTGTATTACATAATAATGTATTACCGTTATTCAGAATATGTCAAAATTCATTGCAGTAAGCCTGTCCTATCTAGTTCCAACTGCTATGCAATTATCACAAGATTTGTTTAAATCTCTACTACTTCAGATCTGAAGCAGATAATAAAACCAATATTTCATTAATATCTTCTCATACCCAGAAATAAGATAACTGGAGAGGTGAGGCATGTGATTTTCCTTTATTTGTCTACGGTACAGTTATCACTTCTTTGGCAAGTGTTCCCAAGTTCACAACTGTGCTGCTGACGGGTTTCTGCGGCAGATTTTATAAATGAGAACACCTTAAAACACCATAGAGAAGGTGAGATGTCCAGTAAAATACATGGTGCTAAATTCTGCCCTTCTAGATGTGTATTGTATCCTTATTAACTTGCAAATGATATAACTTAACACGACTTTCAAGAGACGTGAACTGGCTATTCATTATTGCCAAAATGAAGATTCTGGGGTTTGTAAAACTGACATAGGGTATGAATAAAAGCTGAGGCCGAGGCCTTTCTCTAAAGCTTCTATTAAGTTTGTAATAGCTTATTTTGCCCCTAACTTTTAAAATGTATGTCCTCGAACAAGACCATAAATTACGCTCCATACAAGCACTGACTGCAGTCGTGAGATCTTTTCATGTAGGTGTGATGGCCACGGACAAACCCTGTCATCTATCTGCAATTCCATGTTATTACTTGAATCAAGGGAGCACAAAAAACACCCATCAAGGTCTCTGTCAGAGTCTACAAAATCACATTGGAGAGAGTGGAAAAGAAAAGCACGACAGCCAGGAGACACCCGCAGGAGCAGCCTGGGAAGTGGTAGCTGTTTGCAGCACTACCTTACACTGGCTCAGGATGTGGTCTCACAACACAAAATCTCCAGCAGCAGCAGCTGCTGGTCCAATTCCTTCGGACATGACAGCCTAGCCCTTTGCTATGGGGAAAATGAGCTGGTGGGAGAAAAAAGAATATTTTATATCTATCTATGTATAAAATTATAGGTATACAAAAAAGAAAATAATTCCTTTTCCTTATAATTCATTACAGCTCCTGAATCTGTGCTCCTGGTGCAAAACCCCACCAAATATTGACATCAGAAGAACAGCTTGTCCATTGTGTTGAAGGAACAGAAGTGTGCAGTGAGAGGGAGAAGAGAGTATTAGAAAACGGTACTGCTGCTGAAAATTTCCTGTCCTGGCACTGGGGTACAAGGCAGAAGCTACACTACTCCTTATTTTAAAATCAAAATAACAACAGAGGTTTACAAGTGTTTAAGAAGGTATGACTCCATCCAGCCTTAGCCTGCAGTCCTGAGAGAAAAGTGACCTGATGGACATGACAGCTGGAAGGGAGTTCTGACACTGTCACCTCATCCCAACTGCTGGTGCTCCCCAGATGCCATGAAAAGCCTGAGAAACTAATCATGCTGGTGAGGGAACACGAGAGGAGAACTGGAGTGGTCATTTCTGCAGGACGGTGTTCATATATCCAAGTGAACAGTTGATAAGTAAATAATTTTCATCAAGGCAGTCTCTTCACCCACATGCTAGTTAAAATATGTCTAATTTTGGACATACATCTTCCCAGTGAGCAGACAAAGTATTTCAGCCTTGTCTGCCATCCACTATTCTGAAAGAAAACGTGGGTTGGTTGTTTTTTTAAGATACTGTCTTTTTGTTTGAGTTCATACAGCTATTAGCAGTTCATAAACTGAGAGCTGTTCCCACTACCAGATTAGACTACATATAGATAATTCACATACCAGCAAATAAATATTTTAAGTGTTTTTACATACAGGATATCTCATTAAAGAAAAAAGTAAATATCACTTCAAAGCTGAGGATTCACTGTGGGGAGTATTTTGGTGGCTGAAACTAAGGAAAACAAAGACAAATTTTCAGAAGGAAAAATGCTAAATTGAATTATATGTTCCATTGGTGTAATCCCAAGAAATGCATCCCATTAACTCAAATACATTATTTGTCATTATTCAGGTAACTGCAAAATTTTCAAGTAATAATCTTTTTCAAGGAAATCACTAATTCACAAGATACCTCCCCATGATTACTAGAAAATATATCCACTCTCCTGACTTCTAATTGAGAAAGATTGCTTCAGAAATACTGGAAAGCATGGTTAAACACATTCAAGCTGCTATATTACCTCCTTTGAACTTTGTCTCCTACATCCCATAACTGCCTTCTCAGTGCCAGGCTACTGCATAGTGCTTAAAAATGATGACAAGTTTATTTTTGTTTCAGTAGGGAACCAGAAAAATTTCTTAAAAGCTCAAAATATTTTACTGTGCATTCCTCGTTTGTTGAAACCCATTTTTATCCAGCCAGACATTTATCACTATTTCAAAAAGACGTGTCGCATTGTGTTTCACGTCCTTCCCTGCTTGTAATCACTTCAGTGCGCTGATTCTCTAAGTACCCAGAAAACAGTTTCCATAGCAGCAGAGATGAGCCAAAGACTCGCTGAGGTTTCTGTTTAATACGATTATGTAACAGATCCTTATTCCTGCATTCCTTGCAGACACCTTCTAAATGCTCTTCGCGTCTTCTGACAGCCCCAACTTTCCAGTCTTTTACTGCAAGCTCATTAATCTTTGGGTTTCCTTGCTTTAAGCAATGCCTGGTAAATAAAGTTGGATAGTCTTGCTCATGAGGAAACAGGAAGGAGCATGTCAAGTTACGGTGTCGCGTGAAAATATTAAAAAAGTAGAAAAATACAACCTTAAACTTATTCATTTAACTAAATTATTGTGAATTAAACACTGTTTATGTGCTGGAACATAAGACTAATTTTTTTCATCTAGTGAGACACGGTAGTAATGACAGAGGGAGACTTCTGTACCTCTGACAAACTCGATCTGAAATCCAAAGCAAAAGCATAAATCCCTTCTTATAAAAGTAAATCTGAGTTTGACAAATCTGCTTTTCCTAGATCTTACTGTAAGGAACCCTCAGAGGACAATCAATTGTTTGCTGTCCAGCAAGAACCGGGTTCAAAGGAGTTCAAGTAGCGGGAAGTGACAACTTTTCTAGCTGTTCATCTGTCCCCCGCCCTCCACCAGAGCTCACTGCTATCAGCCCCACTCCCCTGGAAACTGCTCATTGCCTGGGGTGCTTTTTTCTTTTCTTAATAGGTTATTTCAGTCATTTAGTGATACAAAAATTCAACTGGAATGGCTGAAAGAAGGATGGCCACAAAGTTTGGACATTAATTTCACGAGCTAGAATGGCTACCAAAGCTCTTATCTTGTGGGACTCCCCTGTGATAATATACTGATAAATTGACAGGATCAATGAACATTTAAATAGATCACGTACAAGCACAGAAAACCTGACTGCTTCGCCCCCAACAAATGAAAAATATCAGAAATAACCAGCCAGAAAGCAGAGGGCAAAGATATAGGAAAAAGGAATATCACTTATTAGACCAACCCAGGTAAACTGCGGGTAAACTCACACACTGAACTGAAGTCGCAATGAAACAGAAGCAAATACAAATTGAGTACAATTGCTTTGACTCTAATGTAATTATGTTAATCTGGGAGATAACGTGAGAGACAAGTGTGGTTAGCACCCGTGGAGCGGAAGAGATATTAGCAAGGGAATAAGTCATTAGCTTTGGAGGAACAGCAAGTGAGAGAAAAGGTAGTTATTACCTATGAAAAATTACGGGTGATCTGAGCAAGAGGTGTGAGGAAAATTATAATGTATCATAAACCCTGTATTTCCTCTAAGGTCATTCTTGCTGTATCTCTTGGCACTGCTTGTTTTAGTTCCAAGATTTATTTGCTGAAGATATTTTGCAGATTTCCCTTTAGAATTAGGGATCAGAAATTAGATCAGAACTATTTTTAGGACAAATGTTTTCCCAGTTTTCAGTTAGATTTGCTGTTCTTTACTGTCTGTAGGAATTCATTTTGAAACATGGAGATTATCTGATCTGATTTGATAAATAAACCTTCCCTGTGATAACAGTACAATGTATTTTACATTCTCCAATGCATATGTAAGAATGGCATTAATTATACAACGGGAAAATATATTTTCTTTACTGAAAAATTTTCTTTCTTCCATTAAGTAAATTAACAAATATTTTGCAATCTATCTTTAGCCAACTTACAGTTTAAGGACAAGGTATGTCCTATTCCATAGTCTAAAAAGATGAATTTGAGATTGAGCCACCAAAAGTACCCGTTGTTGTCTCACTGCAACATAAAGAAAGTAGAGTACATAAACAGCAAACACGGAGTGATTTAAATTAAGAGCAGAAAAGTTTGGGCTGATTAATTATATACTAACCAAAAAGCCAAAATAAAATACCAACTGTTTTTTTTCTAAGTATGTTTTGTATTGCTAAGAATAACTATTCCACAAGAGGACAATCTAGTAAATTTTAAAACCACGTGAGCTAACTAACTTTTTTTACCAAGTAGATTACTTGTGCTCCTCTAGTGAGTGCGAATTTATGTGATCACAGTGTTAGAGGGCACTATGAGAACAGAATGCCTTAAATCACCTGATTTTCAACGTTCTTCAATTCCAGATATAACTACTTGGGAAAAAAATAAGAAAAAACCAGCCTGCACAACATGCTTAACATGCATCAATGTGCTCATTACTAGAAAGGATTTTTTCATCACCATGCTCGTGTATCCCCATAATCTGTAATTAAAGTACACAGTCAAAATTGCCAAGCTACTTCTGTCAACCAAAAGTTCTCCTCAGCTGTCAGAAATGTCACAAGGAGAAAGACTATAGATAGTCCTTCCTCAAGAATGCATACTCTTCCTATTACGATCATTGTGCAGTCTGTTGATGTAAGTATCATAGATTTTGTTCTTGCAGGTAGGAATCTGTCAATGTATTTAGACTCAGTTTTGCACAGCTGCTTCCCAGAGGCAAGTACAGTAGAACGGGGTTAGGAAGAGTCCAGGCTGTAATTACTTCAAAGTAATTTCACTCTTTCCTTGAAGGCAGCATTTACCTTCTCACATGCAGAAAGAGTCTATGAAGGGCAAAAGGGATCAATCAGGTCATGTTGTGTGGATATATCATGGGCTAAAAGGATTAGTCAGATTCAAAGAGGAGAGACCTGCTGCCTCCCAAAGGGCTGGAGCAATGCATCACCCCCTGAGGGACGAGGAAAAAAAACAGCCAGACCAGACTGCAGAAACTTGGCCCAGTTTCGACTGGGGTCAGACCAAATAACACCCTGAGGTCACTTTCGACCTACATTATTCCAAAGCTATAAGACTGCATGAATCTATGGTTTCTTAGTGTGCAGCTCTTCTTCTGCTCAATTTTATAAAAGACATAAATGAATTTGTTACGTTGATAGTAGTAATGTAAGAGGTTTAGATAAAGATAAAACTTTTGCCATGGAGCTCAGGCCTGCTAGGTCCTATGACTATAAAATCCTACTATATGAGAACTATTTAGTCCATTATCAAGTGCCGCAATGCCTGGAATAACTAGACTCTTTCAGTTTTCAGTAAGATATAAAAAATGTTACAGAAAAGATCTTGCAACCACTCATCACAGAATGGTTTGAGTTGAAAGGGACCTTTAAGACCACCCAGTTCCCACCCCCTGCCGTGAGCAGGGACACCTCCCACTAGACCAGGTTGCTCAAAGCCCCATCCAGCCTGGTCTTGAACACCTTCAGGGATGGGGCATCCACAGCTCCTCTGAGCAAACCTGTTCTAGTGTCTCACCACCCCTACAATAAAGAATTTCTTCCTAATATCTAATCTAACTTTCCCTTCAAAAGACTCATAAAAGACTCATAAAGTCTTTCCCCTGATAAACACTTATAAAACAGAAAATGAATTAAAAAACCCAAGGTGCTGAGTGTAGGCATTTATCACTATGTAAAATGCCCAGGAATATTCAAACAATTATCGCTGATATATGATATGGGACCCGCAAGATATATGTCACCTTCAAGAAATAAAAAGCCACCAACAATAACCTAGTACAATATGCAACACCCAAGACATAAAAGTCCACCACGGTTAATCTAGAGTGGGAAACTAGAATCCAACACTTAAAATGTTGGGTAAAAAATACACCCCCCATGGGTATACTGTTGTTACAAATACATAGGTCTCAATCATGATTCTTTTTTCTTTTGTTTGCAATTAAGTTGCAATTTTCACACAATTAGGCACCAGAACAATGCCATGGAAATCTTAACTTGGTAAAATACAGATATTTGATAGAAAATATTGTAGTAGCTCAGCAGCTAAGGAGAGAAAATAGTTTTATGCTTTCCAGCAGATATCCAATTACAAGATCCAAAATACATCCAAAACAATATTACTGAATCACACTTTTAAAAATTAGAATCATAAATAAATTCAGCAGGCACAAAATCAGCCATCTGTGATAAAAAAAATTAATACTAAACAGGAGTTAGCCTTTTATGTCATTCTATTATTGTTAATATCTTGGATTTTATACAAAAAGTTTGTTATCCTACATGTATCTTTTCCTATCACCTAATTAGCTTTTTCATTTATAAATCTCTGTAAACATGTTTAATAATTAATGTTTGGCACCACTTCCAAGTTTTTTACCCACAATTATAACACTGAAATATATTCCCTATAATATATGACCAGTATCTTTGTTTCACAGGTATCAGTACTGCAAATACCGACTTAATGAGAACACACTGTATGTGGAAAAACATCAAATATTCCATTCACTTCACCAGTTAAAGGCTTTTACTATTTCACAGGCTTTGCTTCCTTGTTTAGTATATGATTAGCTCAGAAAGTCCAAACAAAACATTCCCCACAGCAATAATGTCGTTTGAGTTTATTTAAAAACAACATAAAATGTTATTAAAATTGAAAAATTTGAAAGCTAACACCAATGGCCTGTCTCTTCATTTACTACCTCATTTGCTTCTCCAGAGTTTCCATTCTCCTGGTGTCCTGCCTTCCGCAGGAAGAAAACATTGCTATTTTTCTGCCTCCTGTCTTCCATACAAGGTCACTGCTCTGGAAACTGGATTGACAACCCAAGAGGTCTTTTCATCCAGCTCATGGGGTCAACTGGAATATCACAATATTAACAACAAACACAGTTTTGCAGACAGCTCCTGCCATTTCTTCTTTGTGCTGCTTTATAGTGTAATAAATACTGTATGTCCTTGAGTGCCATAGAGCACTGTAGGAATAAATAACCTTTTTAAGGAAAGCCTAGGATCAAAGCTGTCATTCTGCCACACTTCAAATACCTTCCCTAGTTTCATCATCACGTGCCATCACACGTGGGTTTCTTCCTAAAATAGTACTAAAACTATTCTGAACGATAATAAATAATGCCATTTTCTGTAAAATTGTCCAGCACCAGATATTTATTACATTAGTTTATTTTTGCCATTAAATGTCCAAGAAAATCATTGTATTTGCTTATATTTTTTATTATATCCTGTGCTACTTGATATGTTTTTCAAGATTATGTCTCTATGAGTAGGATTTTTTACTGTGTTAGAAAATTAATAAAATTTTCTATCTAGCATTTTCAGACAATGAATATTTCTATAGCATTTTAATGGCATCTATATGTAAAAGATTATCACTTCAGAAAATAACAGCTAGATCTTTTAATTCATTGAAGTTGAATACATCTGGAGTTTATGGCAAAAGAATCAGGCAATAACAGGCTTCATAATGTGTCCTTGAGTATTAAAAATCTGTTGCATTCCATTACTATTAAAAAGCAAAAAATGCTATCCTAGAATACTGCCATCAAATATAATATTCTTTATATTAAGAAAAAAGGTGGTCCAGAGAAATAAATCTTTCCCATGAATACTTTGTCTGCCTTTACGTGTGTAGCAGTATGGGATGACCAACTCCACCTTGAAGATCTCACTGTTTTAGAAAAACTGAAATGAAAGGCAGCATCTTAGGCAATTGTCTCCTCTTTCCTTTAAATCCTCAGTATCAAAAATATAGCTTTCTGGTCCACATTCTGTGCTCAGTTCTAATTCTTAAAGAGGCAGATAAAGCTTTCAGCTCATAACCTGTAATTTTATACGTGCAGGTAGAGTTTGAACCTTGATGATTTGACTCTTTAAAAACGCAATTTTTCATTTTTATATTGATTATAATATTGGACCTTATAATAAAAGTTGCCTGCTACTTCGCAGAAGAAAGCCAGCTGAAACCTTCACTGAAGGCATTTCTCTCCTATGTATAAATGAATTGCAGCATTATTTGGAGGGAGGATTGAGAGAGATTAGGAACACTGAGGTATGGTTTACCCTTTGACATTATTTATCTGCCAGTACACAAATTAGAACATTTTCAAGGCATGGTATTTTTCCCTTTTCCTCCTCTATTTTTCCTAATATTTCAGGATTCAAGAAAGCTAATTTTTCACCTTAAGAAAAGGCTTAGAGCCACTTCTATCTGCCTTCTATTCCACTATGGGTGATGGCTCCATCTACTGTCCCCTTGACACAATGCTATGGCCTAGCACGCAACATCTCTGAACCTTCAATCTGCAAGGTGGGAAAGCACTGGGGAAGCACTACTATACACTTGCTCTGGTCTACATTTTTTCCAGCACACGCTATTTGCTGTTGTCAGAGATAAGATACTGTACCTGGGTCTGTTATGGGATAAATATGTCATCAAGCAATTTGTCCCCAACAATATTAGTTTTAGTGAAGGCCAAGGAGGAACATGGGTTTTGAATAGTTCTCTGCTGAGAACCTAAATCCCTTTCTCATAGCTGTAACAAAAGTGCATGTGGAAAAAACGCAGGTAAAGGCAAATAACTCTTAACTGCTAGATTGTAAAACATGCTAGGTTTTGTTGAAATTAAATCTCAATGGAAGGAGTAACTTGCAATAATAGTTCCTACCCTGAGTAATCAAACAGAGGAATAAATTACTACAGGTGATACCACACCTCTGTTATACAAGGCAAAATTATACAACTAAGATTTCAAGTGTTCAAGATTTCAAGATTTTATTTTAAACCCATGATATATCACATATTTGCTGAAAAGAAAGACACACATCTAATTTGAGCTGTCAACTTACATGTCCACTGTTCATAGAATCATAGAATGGTTTGGGTTGGAAGGGACCTTAAGGTTCATTGCGTTCCAAAAAACTCCAAAGCAGGCTAATGCGGCCTGGGGGTCATCCTGCCTGAGCCCATGGTCTACATTATTCATAGACTTACAGAATGGTTAGAGTTGGAAGGGACCATCTAGTTCCAACTCCCCTGCTGTGGGCAGGGACACCTCCCACTAGACCAGGTTGCTCAAAGCCCCATCCAGCCTGCCTTTCAGGGATGGGGCATCCACAACTTCTCTGAGCAACCTGTTCCAAGGTCTCATCACCCTCACAGTAGAGAGTTTCTTCCTAATATCTAATCTAAATCTCCCCTTTTTCAGTTTAAAACCATTACCACTCATCTTACCGCTTCGGTCCCTGATAAAGAGTCCCTCTCCATTTTTCCAGTAGACCCCCTTTAGGTGCTGGAAGGTTTTTGACCTCACACAGAAAGCCAGGGGTCAGCTTACATAAACAGCATGAAATCAGATGTGCTATATTGTTCAGCATCTGTTCCTAACTTCACACAAGTGTTCCCTGGAAATCATAGGGCCATCAGCATCAATAATTCGATGCTAATCCGTCAACCTTTACCTATGTTTTGTCTCGACAGTTATTCTCCTTAGAGTTTGTGTAACTAGCTATAACCTGGCTAACGAACCACAGATCAACTTAATTTGTACAGAAGAGATGTTATTTTCCTCTTTTTTCTCTCTCTTTTCTTTCTCTTCCTCCTTTTAAGTCTCTCATTTTCAAGAATCAACCTGTATTCTTCTTTTTGTTCTGCTTTACTGTCAGCCTGAAACCACTTCTTACTGAAGACCTCTCTCTCGGTACTGTAATTTTTATGGTATCATTATAGAGTTTAGAGACAGTTTTATCGTAAGCAATAAATATATCAAAAATCGTTCAGGCATCCAGCAATTGTGTTTATTTTATGTCACCATCACATCATGAAAGATCATAATGGTTAGAGGCCAAATGCATTTCTAAATTAACATAAAAATTTATAGCCCTTCATTAATTGGGCAAAGTAAAAAAGAAAGAACTAATGAATAGCTTCTAGATATTTCAAGCACTTTTAGCATACTTAAATATTTCAAGATACACTTAAACCTATAAATCATATACAAAGGAATGCGCCAATGTCTTCATGCTTCTCTGCTAACACATACATGCAGGCATCTATAGTGGCACTGTGAAAATTCACTCCCACATAAACAACACATTACTGGCATTGCTAAATATACTAGAATTTATCTGAGTGACATGAAAGGTAATCATAACTGATAAGAATAGGCTTGTACCTACTCTAGGAGAAACTTTCATAATAACCAAGTGCTTATTTGAAATGAAAGATAATCAAGTATATTCAGTATAGTTCTCTGTGAATAAAATGCCAGAACCATTTCAAGAACCCAGTTTTATGGATATTTCAGAGTTTTGTGGTTATTTATTTAATTATTTATATTTTGTCTTTCTTTTGCAAAACTATATATTAAAAAAGAGCTTGTTTCAATAATTAAGTTGATTTCTATCAGAAAAACCATTTTGACTTCAATGTTTATTTATATACAGACAGTGTATGACTAAAAAGTGTGACAAAATCCATGAAATGAAATCAAGAATCAAGTACTTTTTGAAAGCCACCAAGGGTGCTTGTTACCAGTATTCAAGTTGAGCACTTAATCATTCCAAAATAAGCCTTTTTAATAATGAAAAACACTTATTCCACCTCATCAAACTTTTTACTCCAACAGCATGACAGAGCAAATAAGGACCCAAGATGCATAAGAATTAAATGAACATCAAAACATACTCCATCTCTACATTGTAATCAGTTACTCTGCTAATACTGAAAGGAATACACTAACTGCCAAAACCCACAGGTACTTTAATTGATCCAATGAGTCATCTATTTCTTCAGTTGTAAATTTCTAGTAACTTATATATTTGTATGGATTTCATTATCTAGTGCTTAAATATTTATGTGGGTTTTCCAATAACTTCCATTTGGAAACAATAGATCATTAATATTCACTGCTAGGGAACCTTAGAGAGTGGTAAAAATCAAATTCTGATTTTCGTAGACAGTCATCCAATGATTTACTCAGAAGACTGGAATAGTTCTTCGCAGTACATCATAACGGCTAGGGCTGTCACCATTTTAATTGTAGTGGTCTAAAAACTATGTCTTGTTTTTCATTTCACTTGCTGCCTGAGGCTATTGCATCTACTAGCTAAGAAAACTTTTTTACATGAAACATAAATGTGGTTGGGTTTGGTTTTTTTCTTTCTTTCAACTTTTCATCCTCATAGTTCTCCATCTCATAATTTTTACCACACTAGGTCAGTCCTTTATTCTCCCTTCCATTTCTTCCTTCCTCTCCAATA
>VZTM01042079.1:253-24758 GCA_013400555.1 Jacana jacana
GGTCATTTTTGGATTTTTTTTCTGAAATCAGTCTAGCCTTTATTTTCTGTGATGCTCATAAATCCTCTGTGATCTTGTTAGTGTGCACAGTTGTTACCTTATTGTCTTCAGGACATTCTGCTTTAGCCATAGTCCCTGTGATATCAGCTAAGTCTTCAGTGCCCTTTCCCCAAAACGATAGTGTAATGTTCTGTGATTTTCATATTCCTTAGCAAGTGTTCAGCTCCTATGACAATTATTTTTATTTCTATTTCACTTTGGTTATAAGAAAAAAATTGATTTTGGTTGTGATTGCCATGCAGGAAAAACATGCTGTGATATTTCACTAATGTTGAAACACAAACATGGGAACTTCCCAATGGGAAAGCGCCATAAAAATGTGAAATTATATGGCTGGTGGTGGTTTCTCTCCTCTCATGTTTTATAATCATAAAAAAATTAAGACACTTAAATTCGCATATGTTTTAATAGGCATAACTATGTTTAAATAATGCTGCTCTGGTGATTTAAAGTAGTTCAGGAACTGAATGTTTAGATTTATAACACATAAAGAAAATTATATTTCTTAGGAAAAATTAAGTACAAAGTCTTTCTAAAACATCATAGTCCTGCTTGGATAATAAATATTTTTCAACATGCCCCGCCCCAACCACAGGCAAAATTAAATTCTCCAGTCATTTTCTGCATATTTTGCAAAGATAAGAATGAGCTCCTAAAAAACATACTGACTTTTTGTTATGTGAAATGGGAAAACAGTGCTTGCTATCTTTCCAAATGTCTTCTGTAATAAAAAGGATTGGGCACTAAAGTTTTGGCTGTACGTAATGAATATCCAGACATGGATATCGGCTGAAACCTGAGGTGGCTGCACTTATCAGCCTAGTGGTGGAAGTTGGGGTGTTTATTCAGTCCAAAAAACTGTATGTAACTCCAGCACCTGTCCCTGAGAAAGTCTCATGGCAGCTTCTCACCCAGAACAGTTCTGGCCACATCAGGGTGCTTGCTGGTTGTCGTGGGTCACATTTTATATTGGACCTCACAGTATAGGCTGACTTTAAAATGTACTTTCAACTTCCTTATTTTATGCGTCTAAGTCCACTACCACACAGTGTTATTGAAAAATGCAATCTTTAGTCAGTGATTAAAGGATACGGGCTTTAATCAGTGATTCAAGATTATTTTTTCGAATGTATGTATTAATTTTTTGCACTTTTAAGTTGGTTCTTAAGAATGTTATATCTGTTAGAATCATTTTGGGGAGGGCATTCTGTCTGAGAAGAACTGGATTTCAACCCTTTGTACTTCCCTCGTTGAAAACATTTTTTGGAAGGAGAAAGTGGTTCTGCTGTGATTCAGGAGAGGGTCTCTCTAAGGTACGTTAAGACAGATACTGCCCTGAATGTGCCTGATTACCAGAAAATCTCCCAAGTTTGTTGGAAGGTGCCTTCATCCAGCACTAAGCCATTTCACAGAAAGTATCATTTAGAGCACTGCATCTTCTGGCTAAAAGCCAGCATGCTAAATATGAAGGATCCAGATTAAATCATCAAGTACTGGTAGTTCTCCAGCGTTCTTCTTGCGTCCTGCAAATTCTTTGCAAGGTACATCCAGTCCCCTGAGGTCTTCAGGCCGTCATACATAAAACCCACAGAGTATACTCCAGACATCAGTGAGTGCATATAGAAAAAGCAGTTACATTCAGTAATTCAAGTACAGTAATTAAAAACCCAGCCTTTGCAGAAGGGATTTTCAACCTGCAGGACAGTCTACAATGAAAACGTAGCTTCATTTTGGGAGGAAGATGGGAAAGAGTTTGAAGGGTGGTGCTTAGCAGAGGAGAAAAAGGGACAGAAAGGATGTTAGAAGACAGGATAGCTACGAAAGGATAGGGCAGGGTGTAGAGCAGAGTGGAGACTGAAAACCTGGCTTTCAGATTAGGTTTTGAAATGTTTCAAAGCAGACAATTTCATTTTCTATTTTATGGCTGTTTCCAATCTCATTGAGTAAAATGTCATTTCTAAAGCAAATTTTAAAGGCTATACTGCCATACCATTACAAAATAAAGATTATCATCTTTGAAGTCATAGCTGAACTACATCTGCAATAATTAGCCTGTATCATATCACCAAATATAATCAGTGCCCTCTTGTCTTAGTTGGTAAGCACACCCTCATTTTGTGGGGTCTTTGACAGACCAATTGCCTTGCAATTGTGCTCCTCCTTGAATCTTTACACCACTTTCCAGAAGAATGGGTTAGCTGCATGCCTCCAGCAACATAGTGCCACTATGAGGGGATGCAGTTAAATAGTTATAACTCATGAAGGTTTATATACTAGTGAGTAACTGGCCAAGACCCCCTTTAACCCTTTATTTTCCCATCCTTTATCTTTGGGGGTTTTGGAGATGCAGAATTGCAAGCAAGGTTTGACATATGTTTTGGGCATTAGCTGAGGTCCATTGGGTCATGCTTTTCAAAGCTTTTTGTTAGGAATATTGAACGATTGATTTTCACTGGAAAACCTGAGAGCATCTTCATACTATTGCTATCAGCATGATCCAATTCTGTTCTCCACAGAAATTCAGCAGGGGTGCAATTTAATGAGACCAGTGAAAGGAATCTGACTGCTCTATTTATAGCACACTAATTGATCAGGGTAGCCATGATAGGAGGAACCTTCAGAGAAAATCAATGCAGTAGCAAATGAAAGTAACACTCAAGCCTTTAAAGAGAGCTGCATGGAAAGCCAGTTAAGAATGAATCCATTTGACAATCCACGGGAACAGCTTGGACCATGTGTGTTCTTACATAAAGTTGTAGGGATGAAATCACACTAAGCAGCATCTTACTTACAAGGTGAGCCTTACTATATATTTTCTTCTTCATCCTGTTGTTATTCTGTCCCATTAACTCTTGATGATTTGTTTCACTTTCATAGGGCAACTGTAAAAGTCTTTTTTTAAGAGCTCCGCTTTGACAACCTTATGCTTTTTTTGTAATGAGGTCTGATGTCCCTCCCGGAGGATGGCAACCACACTGCGTAGCAGAACCACGCAGCCTCTTGGCTCTGTGTCCAGGACTCAGGCACAGTCCCAGTTCTTATGGCTTTCACTTAAATGCAGGCTTAGGGTGGTCTGTCTACTTCTGTTCTCATTCCTGTCATCCAAATACTTGTAACCACAGTAGATAAACAATGCATAACTGTTTGTACTCATTGCTAGTGTTTCTTAAAGCTTTGTAATGCATCTTTGCTTCCTCCCTTGCATGCCTCCAGCAACATATTGCCACTATGAGGGGATGCAGTTAAATAGTTACGATTGATGAGGGATTATAAACTAGTGAGGAACTGGCTGAGACTCCCTTAACCACTTATTTTCCCGTCCTTTATTGTTTCCTCTGGATACCTGCTAAAGTCTTGAATGACCCCTTCATGCTCCACCCCCAAGAATTTTGGCTTTGTGGCAGGTATTCTCCATTGCTGTGCATATCTGGATGCCCTGGGGCTGACTGCCATTCAGTATACTGCTTTCAAGTTACTGTAGAAGGATGGAGCCAGGAACAAGCTGCCATAAAGACATTTTAACAGCAACTTGGCACAGAAAGAGCCAGAAGGGGAACATGCATACACCTTGGTGACTTGAAAAGTGGTTTCTGTTCTTGTGTTTGTACACACACAAAACTTTTACCTCTTATAAAAAAGATGGCAAACACAGCGAGGTAAAAAATCACTACTTGTGCCTTATATGCAAAACTGTCCAAACTAGTAATGTGTGACTCCTTTCCTTCAATGCTTAAATGTGATTGCATTTTAATGGATAAAAACCTTGCTTCATTCTACAGCATGTGGGATACAGCACTTAGTTTCATTTTCTGAGGAAGAATGCACATTTTTTTTTCAGTAGGATAATCAAAGGCATGGAATCATGAAGTAGCTGTATGAATAATTCTGTTTTGCTTCAGATGAATGGGAAAGGGGTAAATAATCTGTACCTTCCACAAACAGCTAATTTCTGTGGGCTAAATTTATATAACACAAATAGCTAAGCATATTAATGGTGTTACATTTTCTGTTCATTCAGTTTTGAGCATATATAGTAGCATGGAGTTGTGGCTTAATTAGCTAGGTGACTAAGTTTGAAATTTTGTCAATTATCAATATGGTCTTCATCTTTCTTTAAGCCTCAATTGGGAATTCAGTTCCCAATGACATCAGCAGTTGCCGTGGTGAAATTTTATAAGCTAGTCTTTAATCTTTCATTAAATCACAGGCTAGGAAAGCAGACATGAGGACTGAGCTGAAAAAAACATGCATTTGTAGCATTGATGTCTTCTCTGAAAACAATAAAAGAAAGAAAAACCTTTGTGTTTTTGGAAAAAAGATAATTTGCTGCATTGGTGAGCACACTCTTTCAGCCATATATATTGTCTAAGCAACAGCATGAAAGCAGAATTTGCAAAATGTAAACAGAGGTGAGATGGGTAGTGGTTGAGAGAGGTCAAAATCAAATATGAAACTAGGGCCTGAATGTGATGAATGGCTCATTTCTGTTATATGCAGTGTCTGAGAATGGAGTTAAAGGTGCCAAGTTTACCAGCTCTTCTTCTAGCTACATTGGGCTTAAAAGGTGGACATTTCAGAGCAACAAGCTGTGATTTAAGTTACTGTATAGGAAGAGGCTGGAGAAGCCTCTGTGTGAACTACCAGCAGAGAGATGATATTTGGATTTACAGTGGTGGAGGTGGGTGCCCAGGTAGACACACGAGGAGAGAACAGAAAGGTGCAGAGGGCAGAGTGCTTTGGGACCCATGCAAAGGAGAGAGAGTTTGGAGGGTCTTTCGAGAAACAGCTCAGAGTTGGGAGGGCAAACAGAGACCAGGTTGTGACTGACCAGGCCCTGAACGTTTGTTGCACTGAGCTGAGTTTGGAAGAGTGGAAGTATCTGTGTCACCACTGAGGGGCATAAAGATGCCATCTGAAGCTTTCATTTTTGAACAATCCCCGAAATAGCGGTTTGGGTCAATATGTAATTGTCTCATTCAGTGCTATTTTGTCTACTAAGAGAAAATTCTTCCCCATGAACCTTAACAAGCGTCTGTTATTACAGCATTATGGCACATATCACTGTAGTTGTTACTGGCACAGGTCTTCTCAGCTGTTTGTTTCTGTCCAGGTCTTGGTCTACTGATGCAAAGCTCTTTCCCTTGTTTCCTTGATGTCAATCAGTCCTGGCTCCTGACTGGGACCAGATGTTGAGCCGGTGCTACCTTGTGTTTGTTCACTCTGTGGTGTGGCTACTTTTTGGGAAAAGAAGTACAATTGCAATTTTATATTTGTTTTCCTGAACTAGAAATGAGAAAGCCATAATTTTGGAAATGGAAAAGATTTAAAAGAGGCAGTAGGGAACAGAGCTACAACTGCTTTGTTTTATTTTGTGCATACATTAATTCATTAATTGAAAAAAATCCTAGAAAATAGAATCTGGAGAATTTAGGTGGTGATGTTCCTCCCCCTTCTCCCCCCCGCACTCCCCCCTCCTCCCTCCGATTTTAAAGTTGGGATTGATTTCTTTTAAAGTCATGTTTTGCGCATGATGCTTTTATTCTTTCCATGAGGCTTCCTGGAAAGGTTTTTCACAATTTTAACTTAGTCAAAGTAGTACACTAAGCTGTAATTTATGTTGCCAAGCATTATATCCCAGGGCCTTGCCTTCTCACACATAGGAGCACACTGGTGAAACAATGCAGAATGGAAATTATCTTTGCCCAGTTCACAAAACAAGAAGTTGTCCCTGAGAACACTCTGTCGTGTTTTCCTGCTAGCATCAAGTTCACGCTTTTGCCCTTGAAAAATACTGTTTGCATGGATGACAGACTGTCACAGGGCTGGGACGTAGGTTATAGCTGTGAGATGAGAGCCTTTTGGCATTCTTCTGAGTCACTGGCACCATCTGTCCCTCTTCCTGAGGTAAGGCCGGATGGAGCGAGTGGAGGCCTGGCATGCCATTCGGCTTTTTACTTGGCATTCCTGAGCTTGCATCAGTCGCAGGCTGATGGGGAGGTTGGTTTAGGATAACTTGTTTTCTTCCATGTTCTGCAGCAAACCCCAGGCATAATCTGCTTTGATCCACTTATTGTGTTGCAGGAGACTTGTTTTACTGCAAAGCAGGGGGTTTCAAAATGATTGGTTTTGCTATTAGTGCATCACATTGGGCTAGGTGTTGCTTGCTTCTCACCCCTCCTTGTTCAGAAGCTTGATTTTCTGCACAATGAAGTCAAAAAAGAGGATTCAGTCAGGATTCACACAGACCACAGTTCTGGTCATCCTGGTTTCCTTCTCTGCTCTTACTGGTGGAAGATGTATTCATGCCCTTTCTCTCCTGGGTTTGATCCTTTCCACATGGAGTGAAATTCACAGCCCTGGGCTCATCAGACCCAAATTGATCAAAAAAGCCCAACCCTTAAATGGAATAATTTTTAGGCAACAAAAAGTGTGGGGGTAGGCTAGTAAAGATAACGGGCTCAGGTTCCCACAACTTACTTTGTGGGAAGACATGGTAGGCATTGGTCTTGCAGTGGAAACCATTGTATTAGAGGAGAACAAGACTTTACAGATAATCCCAAGGAAGTGTTTACTAGCTGAGTTCTTTGTGGGGATAGCTGCAACAGTACAGAAAATCAATGGTGAGAGAATTTAAGCTGTTGGTGAGCATTCAGCCAAGTAGTATGATGAGTGAGGCTTGGGTCTGGAAGACAGAACAAGTGGATGGATGTGCATTTCAGTGCAGGGATGACTCTGAAAAGCATGTAGGTAAAGGAAGCTCTCCAGGGATGATGTTCAGTGAGAAGACAGGAGGGAATAAGGTCATTGGGATGGTGAAAAGTGACCTACAGCATTGAAACCAGGGGATGACACTCTGCCTAGAACAGTGAGACTGCAGAGGCAGAGAAAATGGGTAATGCAGCAACTGAGAGGTGTCCTGTTTCTTGAGCATTAACAGTAAAATAGAGATGGGATGAACAGTGAGTGATTTTACAGTGAAAGGTACTGTGACACATTTATATCCTAAAGAAAAGGAGAAGGAGGGGTGAAAATAGAGCCATCACTGCAAGAAAATGTCATCAGGCATACAATTAGAGGAGTTATTGCTGAAAAGTGAAATCTCTGGGTTGTTTCCCAGGTAACAGGTGAGCATGTCAGGGGAAAGCAAGGTCCAGACTGCAGAGTGGGACTCAGGGACAGAGGTTCATGTTTGTGTGTGCCATTTGTTTTGCCCTCATTTTCAGAGTCCTAAAATAGATCTCATTTCCCTTAGTATTGCATAACACCGAGTCAAAGCCAGCCTTTAAACATCTTTAATTAGTTTTAACAATCACATTTCTAGTTAGCACATTGGAAGAATGCTGCTCTCCATGCTTGCAAAAAAAGCAAAGTTTGGCTGCAGTGAGCCTAAGTGCAGATGCCTTTCACTAAAACTGATCCAAACCCTTGCCACCCCATTTCCATCCTCATGAAGTAGATGAGATGCTCCAGTGCAGGAGATCTGAACTTCCCTGTCCGTAATGCCAATGTCTTTCTGTGTATGACATTGTGCTTTAAGTTCTCTCTTCCCATCCGCAAGCTCCTGTGAGCTCTGGTGCAGCTTCCTGTGTTCCTGAAGCCCTGCAGCTTCAGAGAGCTGGCGGTGGTCGCCTGTCCAAAGGGATCAACCAGAGCTGGTGTCAATTTGATGCGGATTTAAACAAAGCTAGGCGTGCCAGGTTGGACAGAGAGTTACTTGCTTGAATTTCAAAATTTTGACTTCTGGTTTGATTCTTGCTTCAGGCATTATTTCAGTTCCCGCATCTAAAGGAAAAAATATCTTTTCTACCTGGCTGGGAGCCACGTCCTGGGCAATGCAGTATGATCTTCACTGGGAATACTTTTCATCTGCAGCAATTCTAGATGATGCACTTACTTGTCCACGTGCTTTGATATCAAATAGCATCTGTAATTTTTACTGCTTTGTGTAGTACTGAAAAACACACCCCAGTATGTTAGATATGGCTCAGGGAAGAATGATATTTCATGTGAGCTGTACAAAACTCTATACAGCCTGCTAATCATGCCACAATGCTTTTGCTTTTTAAAGTTGGTGCTCTAGTGCAATTCATATTGTAAGCATTTTGCATTGATGCTGGGCTGTATTAGTCTGTCACCACTTGTTTAACAATAGCACTTTAGAAAAGATAATTTAATTTTTTTGTGAACGCATCTACATCTATATTTACTTTTGTGTCACAAAACACAATGAGAGAGAGTTTTATTCCAGAAAATAAAATACTTGTAACTTGATTTTTCTTCTGTGAAATACAAAACCATGAAAAGGTCTTGATCACATTATTTATTTACTACAAGTTCAGCTTCTCTGCTAGCGTAGCTCCTATTCCCACTGGGGCTGTGCTGTTCACCCTGCAGATGATAGGGGATAATTTATTTTTATTATTATGCTTGTGAAGTCTCTTACACAGAAAAGCATACAGTAGATACTCAATAGTGGAGAACTGTTTCCAGACAGGTATCATGGAGTCACGGAATCATGGAATTTCAGAGTTGGAAAGGACCTCTAGAGATCATCTAGTCCAACCCCCCTGCTAAAGCAGGATTGCCCAGAGCACATCACTCAGGACTGCATCCAGGCGGGTCTTGACAATCTCCGGAGAAGGGGACTCCACACCCTCCCTGAGCAGCCTGATCCAGTTCTCTGTCACCCTCACTGTAAAGAAGTTTTTTCAACACAATGTGCCTGTTGCCCCTTGTCTTGTCACTGGGAACCACTGAAAAGAGTCTGGCTCCATCCTTCTTCAACCCACCCTTCAGATACATGTAAGCATTAATAAGGTCTCCCCTCAACCTTCTCCAGGCTACAGTCCCAGCTCTCTCAGCCTTTCCTTGTAAGGAAGGTGCTCCAATTCCTTAATCATCTTTGTTGCCTTATGCTGGACTCTCTACAGTAGTTCTCCATCTCTCTTGAGCTGGGGACCCCAGAAATGGATGCAGTATTCCAGTTATAGCCTCAGAGCAGAGAGTGAGAATGACCTCCCTTGACCTACTGGCCACACTCTTTACTATGCAGCCCAGGATTCCACTGGCCCTCTTGGCAACAAGGGCACATTGCTGGCTCATGGAAAGTTTGCTATCTAAGAGAAGGACTCCCAGGTTCTTCTCTTCAGAAGTGCTTTCCAGCAGATCCACCTTGAACATTGTTTAGAAAAAGGAGAATTTCACAGCCCAGACGAATTACTCTTTAAGACTGTCATCAATAACTACTGGTGCCAATGTTTACTACCCCACATGTATATTATTATTTACTTTGGAATTGCTAATTGTGTAATCAAACTGAGCCTGATTCTCATCTGATGCTCCTCTATGTCTAGCTCCCCAGAAGCAGTTAGTGATGTTGCTGTAGCTGAGCTTCTAAAACCCCTGTGTGCTCTCACCAGATATGCTGGTCTCTAAGCGCCAGTGTCCCTTGCTTGCAGCTAATGTTCAGAGCTGTTCTCTTTCTGTTCCCACATTTTTTCCAAGTATCAATTTCATTATTGACCCCAGTCTTTTAAGTCTGAAACCTTTGAGTTACCTGCTGAGTTAATGGAAATATGGACAGAATTTACTTAATACTTACCTTAAATGTATGGTACATTGCTCAGTCTTCTAGGAAAGGGACTGGGATGTGAAGACCTGGTGGGTAACAGAGTAATAAATATGAAATATTTTGCTTGGAGAGTTGCTTGTATCTTGCAGCCATTTCTGGTCTGCATTTCAGACTACACAGAATGTGGACAACTGAAGTTTAAATAACAGACAAAATGAAAGGAAGCATCTGTGTGATGCTAATTTTCTTAAAATAAAGCTATTCAGTAGAGGTCACTACAGTAGAGGGAAACAGCTCCTGGGACTCCTTAATACATATTTACACAATAGACCTCATAGTGCTTGAGTAGCCACACTGTTTAATTAGTGGTATTTAAAAGGTTTAATCAGTGTAATCAATAGAATTTAAAAGGTCTATATGTTACATTTGAAAGTGAATATGTTTGCTTTGTATGAGACAGAACAATTTTAAATTGCTTCATATTTCCATGGTTTTCTTGCTGTTTTATAATGGGCAGCTGCCAGTGGAAAATGCCTCTAGGGAGTATACTAATAGACTAGACATGCCCAAGGCTGCTCCCTATTGCTGGAGTGACTATGTTCTGACTATTAAGGTTCTGTTATCCTAAAGAGATAGCTACATCCAAAGAGCATTTTGGGAATGTGCCTGATTTGCGCTAACCTCCAAATTATTTGGGAGAATGCTGTGTGGCTTTGACTTGCTCAGTTTCATAGGATAGATAATTAAGTTTCTCCTCCATGTATGCTTTTGGGTACTGTTAAATGCCCAGTATAGATGCTGCTTTGGTTTTGCAAAACATTATTTTGTGTATCTTGTATTTGTGTATTTTGCATTTCCTTTGGTACATTTTAATGGGGCAAGGCCTGTTTCCGTAGTCAGAGGTTGTGGAGTACACCTGATGCGGTTAAACTAGTACAAGTCCCCAATGAACTCAAGTGAGTGATCTGTGTATGAAGAATATCGCTTTGGAGAACTTTGCACTTGCCCTTGCAAGCTGGTGGGGCAGGACTGGAAAGCCAGAGAACTGAGCTGAGCAGACACAGTTGCTATTAACTTTTATGGATCTTTTCAGTGTTAGGTGTTTGTAGTGATGACATTATCACATCTTGCACTGAATAAATTTTCATGTCTGGTGATTTTCAATGCTTGGTGACACTTTGAGGCAAGTGAATGCTCCAGTAAAAATGCTGGAGTCAGCTGAAAGTAGAGAGAGAATGTAGATAGGCAGAATGAGATTACTTGAGTTGTTATTTGACCAAGACACTGGGGTTAATGCTTCTACTTCTACAGTGGCACCATAGGACTTTATATACCCAGAAGTGGTCAAGACCTCCGTTGCTTTTTTTCCGCTGAAAGTTGGCAGTTCCAGCAAGCGCACCAGTTGTGTTCAATTGTGCTGGAGCTCTGGGGCAAAGTTGAGTCCAAAGGTGAGGAAGCAGTTACCAAAGTGCCAACTACTCCTGTGCAGCACTGCAGCTTCCACCTGGAGGTTGACCTGCGTGGCCTCGCTTTGCAGGTGAACTCTGTTGCAGTCACAGAGCCAGGTGATGAAATTTCCAGCAGTGCAACAGCTCAGAATGAAAAAGCCATCTGTTTGAATACTGAGGGTGTCTTGGGACACATGGATGGTGCTTGTCTGTAATTTATTTCATCACGTAACTCTCCACATCAGATCTATGTGAAATTCAATTGCTGGTCCTGGCGTAAGCTTGCATTTTGTATCAACGTGGCAAGTAAGAGAATGGAATTTGTTAGCAAAGCTCCAAAGTGCTGCATTCATATGCAGAAAACCAAGAGCACTGTAGTGCTTTTAAAATTTTAAGCAGAAGCATTATAACCTTTAACACTACAGCCTTTCTAAGAAGAATTGCAAATTTTCCACGAGGATTAAATGAAAACGTTTATGTAAAGTGTTTCCCTTCTAAAGATTTTTTCGTATAGCTTATTAAAAATCAAATGGGTCAAAACAGAAGTAGTTCAGTTTGGGAAGGCAGCCAGCATTGAGTGGAGCATTCAGACACCTCACGTCCCCATTTACCTCTAGGCTGTATCTGTTCCTGTCTCCAGGAGACACTACTGTGCGCCGCAGGATAAATATTTCAGCCAAATAATGTTGTCGTGTAAGGAAATGGAAGGTTAGAGCACTCAAGCTACAGCTCCTAGGGCAGTAGTAATAGCTAGCAAGCATTTTGAGATAATTCCCCCTTCACCCCGTCCCCCTTTTTTTTTTACATCTTCCTTCCTCCCCTCCATCCTGTATTTCAGTGAACTCAAATTCTAAGGTTGCCTTTGCCTTCTGTATACTGGCAGATTTAGCTACTGCATTCTTATCACAAAACACTTAAATATTCATGCTTCTTTTAATTTTAGTGCTGAAAGGCTGTAGTGGATATGATGATGCAGGAATTTGGGTTCAGAAAATGGAAGACTTATTAATGCTTTAGCTATGTGTGAAGATTTATCAGCCGGGCTCCAAAATGAGCAAAGCTTTAAAGTATCTATTTCAGTAAATACACAGCCAGGATCTTTAAATGGCTAAGCATACAGCTGGCATCTGGTATCTAGAATGTGTCTCAAAATATTGCTCATTGAGGATGAGAACAGGTATTATAGGTCTACAGTACTACAACTTACACAGATATACATACCACCAGATTTCTTTGCCTGAATTACCAAAAAGAAGGGTAACAAGGCAACGTATTAATAATGATCTTATGGTTATTCCAAGTGTGATTTGTTACATTTAAGCGAATTTAAATGAATTATCTGTGGATTTTTTATTTCCCTGCATGCTGACAGTAGGCAGCCTGTATCTCTGTTGCCAGCATTTGCCTGAGTAACTGGCCCCTTGCTTGATCTGTTTTCCTTTTTTTTTTTTGTATAGCTTATTCCAGTGCGTTCACTTTTTAATATGGTAACATGAAATTTGCTCAAGGTCTGTGAACTAATGTGGATTAAAAGTCAAGCAGCAGCAACTCTAATACATAACTGATCTACTAGTAGGACACAAAGAACTGATTCTGGTTCCTGGATAGGAAATGCCTTCTTTTTTTTTGTCCTACACTGATAGTCTGAGCTCTTAAATCTATTTTAAAATAAAGTGAATAGGCTTCTGGAAACTGACAAATTATCCATGGTAGTAAACTGTTAAAGAGGTTAATTTGATTTTTGAGGCATAATGATTTTTATATAAAGACAGAGACACACACACTCTATTTGACACATTCGTTTTATATTTTGATGCAGTTCTGTTCATTGGTGGTTGAAAATACCTTACGTCTAGCAAATGTTGTACACTTTTGGGTCTGCATTTATCTCTTTCTGTGACCCCACACCTGTTAGTACCCAACAGAAGATTTTGCTTGCTTAAACTACTTTTTGTAGAGATGTGAGAGCTTTGTGACTTGCTCTCCAGTTACCCTCAACAACTGCATCCCTTTTCAAATGGACAGGTTGGAAAAGGCCATGTCTACTTACATTAACATTGCCTCTGATTTAGCTTCAGCTTGTCACATATCACTTTTCTTAGTTGCTGAGGAATGACTCTTGACTGCTCAGTTAAGTCGGGGTAGAAGCTTGTTTAAGGTTTAACATTTATGTGAGGAGTTATCAACATTATCAATGATGTGAGGAGTTCTGTATTTTCAGGCTCCCTTTGAGGTATCTGTGGAGGTCACAGCAGGGGCATCTGCAGCTGTAGCATGAATGACAAGTGGATGGTGGTTGCATGGGTATGTGACTAATAACATGTATGTGCCAGATGGCATGGCATGGTGCAGAGCTTGGGAAGTGCTAATGGATGGGAAGCAAGCAACAGCCAACAGGGTGTCTCTTCCTTCCATAAGTCCGTTCAGGCATACCATACATCATCGTCCTTGTACTGAGGGCATAATTCTCCCGCAAGCATCAGCACCTACCATTGGAGTGACAGTAACATAAGAAAGCAGAAAATTTAAGCAATGCTATAGAAGAGGGCTGCAAACCAGAAGGTGGCCAAGTTCGAAAAGTAGAAAGGAAGGAGGGGGAAGTAGGGTCTTTTTGTGCACATTCTTAAGCTGGCTGTAAAAAATAGGTTTCACCGTTTTAGTATATGGCATTGGACTTAAGATGCTTCAGTTTGAATAAAGTTTGAACAGTAGATAGAACAATGAATGTTTTAGAAACTATAGTTGCAAACATTTGAAGAAGTTACATATGCAACAGCAATATCTTTTGTTAAACAAGCTATATTTGGAAAAGGCACACTCTCAGATGCGGCCGCCCTTTATCAGGTTGGTAGATCTAAGAGAATGACAATAAACAGTCAGTCTCAAAGTGGAATTTGAATTTCTTTCCTAGAGGTTTTGTTAATGAGTGGAGTTATTCAGTGTTGCAGGCTTTCCCTGGTCTGTAAGCTGCATGCATCGCCTTCTGTGACATTTCCAAAAAGCTGAGCTTGCAGGTGGGTGTCAAGCCACAACTAGGGCCTTATTCCCAGCCTGTGGAAGCAGAACCTGTTCAGTGTTGTGCAGCCAGATTGGCAGTGGCTACCTTTTGTAAATCCTGGTTCAGAGAGTGTGATGCATGAAACTTCAGAGTTTTCAAGTAAGGTAAGCTTTTATTTAGGTGGAGTAAGCTGTGCACATATATGTCAGCCACTTGTGATGAAAAGATCACTTGCTTGAGTAATCTTAAGCAAGCCAAGCAGCTTGAGTACATTACGCTGTGTAAATATTAACATCTACCTGCAAATCAATTTTTTATTTAATTTGAGAAGTATGTCATCAAATTGGTTGCTTTGGCTGATGATGAACTTCGAAAATAGCACAGCTTTGAGAAGTTATTTGCAAAATATCATCTAAAAAGACCTTGTTTAACCTCAGTGATTCTATATCAGTATTCTGACTTGTTCAGAGCTGTTCATTCTTACATGGTTTCCTTACGTTCAGAGGGAATCTCCTGTATTGTGGTTTGCACCCATTGCCTCTGGTCCTGTCACTGGACACCACCAAAAAAAGCCTGCTCCAGCTTCTTATATCCTCCCTTCAGGTATTTTTATACACTGATAAGATCCCCCCTAGTTTTCTCTGCTTCATGCTAGATAGCCCCAGATCTCTCAGCCTCTCCTCATTTGAGAGATGCTCCAATCCCTTAGGCATCTTCATGGTCCTTTGCTGGGCTCACTCCAGTATGTCCCTGTCTGCTTTCTGAGCCCAGCACTGGACCTGGCATTCTGGATAGTTTCAGAGTTCAGTTCTTTTTCTTTGTGGATTATTTTTTCTTGCAGAGAAAACATTCACATGGGTTCCACAGTTATCTTAGCAAGAAGTGATCTGCATTTCTGATTTCAGTCTTCCAACTGCTTGGATATAAATTTTCAAGAGTTCTGAAAATGTGGTTTTAGGATAGATTCTAGCATCACTTTATTCATTACTGGCACATACTGATAGCAGAATAAACGTATTAGGTTTGTCCTAGATATGTATAATATAAGAAATAATTACTTATTTGCCCGGATGTTGGGAGTCCCTGTTTTTCACTGAGTTTCCTTTGTAGTAGCTAACACAGAGGCAGCCTTGCTTATATGGCTTTAAAAAGACAGGGGATTGCTGTCTGAAGTTAGAATTCAACAATGATCCTCCGGAGTAATAACTAGAATGACAGTTCTCCCTCAAACAATATTGAAATTCCCTGGGCTCCCAGGAGCATTTTACATGTGTGTACCGCTAACAGTCATTCAGTAGTGAAGAACTGGGAAGCTGAGGTGGTTATCTTGTAGGAAAATGTATTTTAAGCACTTTCGTAAAGATAGCTGAGCAGTGCAGACTGAGGCCTTCTTGAAGTTGAGAGGCTGAAATAAATCTCCATTCTGTATCATGGCAAAGATATTTGAACCCTTTTTTGGAACTGGAAATAAATTTGTACCGCTGGGAACTGACCTCTTGAAAATTTCTATGCTACATAGTTGATACCTCTACATTTACTGAAATATAATACTTATTAATGGATCTCAAGTCAGTTATTCAATTTCCCCAGTAATTTAAAGCTTAATTATGCTGCATTCTAGATCTCAGTGACTGTCCTCAGCTGATTTTTCTTAAATCACGATCCCTCCAATTTTACAGTTCAGTTCAATTCTCAGGATGCTCATTTGCATGGAGTGACAGATTAAAATTGGATGGCTAAAACGATTACTGCTCTTAGTTCCTACTGCAGTGATGGAGATTGATTCCTCATAGTATGAGGAAACATATGGCTCATGAAATAACTCTTGAATCTCTAGTTTTCAGTCTATTGTGTTATTGTAAATTGAAACTGAAAAAGTGGTAATCCAAATTTAATTCATCCAGAATGAAACTGAGAGTTGCATTTTTGGAGGAGCTTTGGATAATAAAATTATAATCAACAGTTTAGAAGTTCTCCATTTCCAGGGAAAAATGTGAATATTCTGGTCAGAGAATCAGTATCTTTTAACTACGTAATTTGCTGGCACTGTGAAGCTGTGCAGTGTTGTTTGAAAGCTGTCACAACAAGGAAACTCGGATATTTACCTGTGTGCAGTATCTCTGTTCACCCTATCCATCTGCAGACCTGTGGCATTGAAAGCTGTTCTGATATACCACTAAGGATAGTTCGTTCAGATGTAGTTTCTCGCACATTTCGGCTGAAGGCAATACAGAATTAAAGATGCGTAGAGTTGCTGCGGTTCTTCTGGGAAGCTGTCAGTTGTGATGATATATATGCAGAAATTATATGGAAGACATAAGATTCGGTATTTGCTTATGCTACTTGAGTTTAGTACTTGATACTAGTACTTGAGTTTAGTTAGCAGTTGAGACTGCAAAATCAGTCTTGATGTGACTGTAAAACGTGGGTCCTCTACGGAGGAATACTTTACATTTCTCTTTGGGCCCCTCAGTTCAAGAAGGACAGGGAACTGCTTGAGAGAATCCAGGGCAGGGTGACCAAGATGATTAAGGGAGTGGAACATCTCCCATACGAGGAAAGGCTGAGGGAGTTGGGTCTCTTTAGCTTGGAGAAGAGGAGACAGAGGGGTGACCTTATTAACGTTTATAAATATGTCAAGGGTGAATGTCAGGAGGATGGAGCCAGGCTCTTCTCAGTAACATCCAATGATAGGACAAGGGGTAATGGATGCAAGCTGGAACATAGGAGATTCCAGTCAAATATGAGGAAAAATTTCTTCACAGTGAGAGTGACTGACTGAACACTGGAAGGGGCTACCCAGGGAGGTTGTGGGGTCTCCTTCTCTGGAGACATTCAAAACTCACCTGGACGTGTTCCTGAGTGACCTGATCTAGGTGTTCCTGCTCCGACAGGGGGATTGGACTAGATGACCTTTCGAGGTCCCTTCCAATCCCTGATATTCTGTTATTCTGTGATTCTGTGATTCCCTGACTTTCTGTGCAAGTTTTGAAGAGGGGCTAGAACAGGACCACTATTTCTTTTTCTCTTGTGTATTATAATAATTCCTCTATATCACTCCTTGAATTAATTTATTCTCTCCTCTTTTCCTCTGCTCCTCACTGTTTCCTTATTTCTATGGTTTCTGCCTTGCCATTGCTTCTTTCAATCCTTGTTTTAACACTATCCTAAGATTTCCTTTCCATCCTTTTGCTATGAAGGAAATGAGAGATAGCACAAAAGATCACATTTTGATTGAATAAAACAGAACAAGTCAGTGTAGCTCCCCTAAGGCAATTCTAGATAAGGTACTATTTAGCCTTCTCACGTTCAGAAGTGGTCAGGCACAAGGCAGTGGCTATCTGATAACTGCTCATGCTCCTCTTTGAAATGGCCTCAGGGCTGTGGAGGCTTTCTACATGATGAAAAGCATCATGACAAGTAATCTTGTGGTCACGGGTCTCTGCAGAGACCAAGGGCTTTTAGGGCATCAGGCGGGTGGCTTCAGGATGAGGGTGGTACAAGGTGAGATGCTGGTGTGACATTGCATCTCCTTTGCAATCCCTGGCCAAAGACATTTGCCTTCAGGAATGAGAGTATGCCATTTTTACAAAAAGTAATTTTGCACATTATTTTTATTCCACCAGCATTATGAAAGTATTGTTACTATATTTATGCACAGCAGTTCACAGTATAGTGTTTTTTCCATTTATCTGTAATCTTAATCTAATAAGACATTCACAAGCTGCCTGTAAAATGGATTTTTTTCCCCCATGGGAATTTCCATAGAAGAAATCACGATCTGATAATTGCCTATTGTAAAGAATATTTTTCATCACAGGAAAAGAAAACAGTACAGAAGAGCCTACTTCTACCATCTTTCTTACTGTTTTTCTGGTTTTGCCAATTTGGAAACAGCATGATGCTGTGAAAGGGTTTGGGTTTTGACGTTTCCCCCCCCCCCCCCGNTGATGTGTTACTTAGAATTAAAAAAGAGACAGCGTTACCAGTTGAAGACAGAATTGTCGGTGGAAAACAGCATTTTCCATTTCCTCTTTAAAATTAAAGCCTTCATTTTTTCCAGGTTCAAACTAAACAAATGAGCTGAGGGAAAAAAATATCCAAAACCCCAAGCTCCTGTCAAAACAAGCAAGAATTGCTAAAAGAATTTCACACAATTTCTAATTAAAACTTTTTAAAAAGTCAAACCAAAACCTCTACAAGTTAATTTGCAAAAATAAAGTCATTACAAATGAAAATGAGAAGTTTTATACAAAATATTTTCTTTCTCAAGTCTGTTTAATTAAAAAAATGAGAGTGATCTGAGCCCTTTATTCGAATAGTGGAGGAAGAAAATCTATTTTGATTTAAAATTTTATTATATTTATATATAAACATGCAGACATATGTCATTAGATGACTTTAAAATCCCTATGCACCTAATTAATTTAACCAATATATAATTTTTATGAATAGCATATTAAAATGAAAGATGGAAGATTATTTGAAATTAAAACAGATACTTCAATAAAAAGAGCAATATTCTCATTGGATGGATACCATCTCTCTCTCTTCTCATGTCATTCAATTTAACATATTTCTATATGAGCTGTAAGATAAAATGACTAATAGAAATGAAAAGGAGGACTGCCAAAAGTCAAATTGCTTCACTGGAAGCTTCTTAGCAAAATGACAACATCCAGTTCTAGATAATTAAATCTTATTTTGTAGGAATGTCACTGAATGATGTTAATTTGCCTTTAGGTAGTGCTTTTTTGGTTGAACACAGTAACAAAAATTTATTTGGGCACTTTTTGTTTGTCTTAGAAATGGTTTGCGTTGTTTAATAAAAATGAAAAGCTCAAGCTAGGAGAGAACATTGTAGTCACCATTGAAACCAAAGGGTTTTTTTGGCCTGTACCTTAAAGAGCTTTAACATGAAGGAACGGGGGTGAAATCTCCTGTTGTTACAAATAATCTGAATCTTAGTTTACTCATAATTTAGTAATCTTTATCTCAAAATGCCTTAGATTGCTTATTCCCCACCCCAAGTTGTTGGATATTTGATTATTCAAAGCCGTCTACCACTTTCCAGGCTGGCTGTGTTTCATGGTGAGCTTGAGTGTCAACATTCTTTATTCTCCCCAGTGTGTTTATAGATAGCATCTGCCTCTCAGTATTTGTTTTCATAAGCAGAACAATCAAAATTCTTTCCGACTCCACAGTTTCACTTTTCGGTCTCTTTGTCATCCCACCATGCCCCTGGATGGGGTCTCAATCTAAGGTCATGCCTTGAGCACAGGTGTTATTTTGTTTTGAGACATTGCAATTACCATTGTCATGGATGGATGCCTGCAGGAAGTTTCATATTAGGAGTGCTTTGTTCTTTCATACCTTTGGTGAAAGTTACACTTTGGGAGCAAGGCTTGGGTTTCCCTTCCTGATGTGGATGGCTCTTAGTGCCTATGCTAATATAACTCTTGAAGTACTAAGGAAGTGAAATATTGCTTCTAATCAGAGCCTTTCCTATCTGTAATTTTCCATCATATCCTCTTTTAACATGCTAGAAATTAAGTTTAGCCGTGGTGCATCTTGCATCAGACTGAATGTGTCAGTGTTCTGGTGGGGCCGTCCATTATGAAGATACTGTTTTAGTTCATCATAGTGATTTTTCTTTTCTTTTTTTTTCCTCCCTGAAGTGTTTGACTTTTTGCAGTAGCTGGAGGAGAACTGAATTTGTGATCTTCAGGAATAGCTCTTGAGTGACATTTAAGATATTAATTTATTATGCTATCTTTGAATCTCTGAACTTGTAATTTTTGTTAGGAAGATACAGTTTTCAGAGTGTTGACTCTGTAGCCTCCTATTACATGCAGATGGTATGACCTAAATTCATCACAGCATTCAAAAACACAGCCTAAAGAAAAGTGTGTGCGTTCATTATATTTGTCTAGACAGTCCTTTGAAGGGTTCCTCTAGCCTGTCCACCTAAACAGTTTCACTGCCCATAAGGACAGGAAACCCTCAGACACGACCCCAAAGCGTATGTGTCCAAGCCCTCTTGTGATGTTAGTATGTGACAAGGTGTTTCCAGATGGGCAGATTGACTGTGTGGCACAGTTGTGAGGCCCTGATGTGGCTGGGCTGCCAGCTGGGCTGCCGCAGCGGTCCCAGCAGGTTCTAAGACTATACTTCTGAGAGCTGTTCAAACAAATTTTACTCCAGTAATAATTTCAGCTTGGGGCAGTAATTCTTTAAAAGTAGACTTCAGAGGTTTATATGTAAACACGATACCCAAGACGTGAGGATGCTTTGGCTTTAAAAAGTTCTTTAATTTTTTGCATTTGGTAACAATGAAAAAGGGGAAATTTTTATTATCTCTGTGATAACAGCTCTGACACCACTAAGAAGATTCATGCTGATTTTCAGTAGGAATTTGGCAGTTTCCTCTCTTAGATACTGTGAAAATGTCATATACTGGTTTTGCTGTAAGAGCTTCTGCTCATAGAAGGACCCTCTATGAAACCCTGGGAGGTGGCCCAGGTGATGGTCGAGACCATCACAGGATGGGACGTGGTGCCCAGCAAGTAGAAACCCAAGTTCTTAACAGGTGCTGAGGGTGGTGGTAGCAGGCAACAGCAGCTGGATCCTTGAAGAGAAAGCTTGTGGAGACAGGTCATAAAAATTGTGTGTGGCAGAGAGGTAAAACTGCTGTGCTGTGAGAGAGCAGAACCACATCATCAGAGATGGCAACCCTTTGAGGCAGTTTGCTTGGAATCATTCTCCAACATAATCCTATAGATGTTAAGAGGTTAGAGGAGAGGTCAGTTACTGCCATGCGGTGGTGGTCTCCCAGTCCTGAAAACAGTGGTGTAGAGGTCTGTTACTTATAAGCCTTGTTTCACAAGGACTCTGGAACCTAATAATAACTAACTCCGGAAGCTAATAATAACCTGCTTCCGGCATCTGTGGCGTGGCCATCTCCCAAACTGTGTTCATCAGAGGCATGCTTAGGTTGTCTTCTTCTGCATAAAAAGAGATTATTGTGAATGCTAAAAAAATACACACATTGGGTATGTATAATAAGTTCTTTTTTGTGGTTTGGTAATGCCCCATCAGATTTATTGCTTTTCCAGTCAAATGTACATCTTGCTTCACGGCTGATCTCCATTTCTTTCTGTTTTCTGGGATGGGATTCCTTTTACTTAGAATTCATATGATTCATGGATTTTCTGTTCAAGTGCTATACGTCTACAGAAGCAGTTGTGACTGCCACCACACTTGTGACTTCATCTATGTAAAAACCGCAAGAATCAATGATTTGGAAAAAATTCCTACCTGCTGTTTGTGTAGGATGGCCATCTGTCTGACAAATCCCCACGTGGAAGTCAAATATGTCTGAGAAGAGCCAGACAACCTTCTGACACCTGTTTCTCCAGCAGCTGTAGTTGCTTATTCCACTTTTTTATTTTCTCACCAGATGCTGTTGAGTTTGGGGTTTATATCTGAATTCAGCAGCTTTTGGATTCTAGTCCCAGCACTGTGTATGATGCAGGATAGTTCTGACCAAACCACCCCTTCTCTTTCTGGGCCCAAATTTTGGGATTCCTTCCTAAGGTTCCTGAGCACCTTAGGAAGTGCCTCAGTTCAGTCACAGAAATTGATAAATATCCGACTTCAATTCTGGAAAACGCCTTTAGAATTGCTGAAAAGCACTGAGACAAAGTGGCTTTTAATATAAAGTGACATCTTCAATTTGAGGATCATTCCACATATATTCATGATCTTCCATGTAGATGGTTTCCAAGATGCAGGAAAAGATAGCAGAAGTGTCAAAGTGGTCCTTTCTAAAGATAGTCCTTTTATCTGCTAGAAATTTAATATCTTCATAAAGATACTGACTATTGACAAGTCATCCCGTCTGAGCCCATAACAAAATACAAATGGCTTTGGCTCTCTGCTCTGAATCTGTGTGTGAGTGGCTGTTTGCCTCTTGAGATCTTCCCATTCACTAATTTCCCTCAGTTTCTGTGGGAGACATTTTTTGAGCAATATATAGCAAACATTTCATAACTGTTTGTGTAAATTTGGGGGATTTTACATAAATTAAAAGCTTATAAAATGGTGTAAGAAGGCATGCAGCCAGGAATGTATGGTTTGCTTTGCTGTCTTCCGTAGCGCCTACCTTATAAAAAGTGTTTAACAGCCATAAGCCTTAACACAGTTACCACTCCAGAGTTAATTCTTAAAGACGTCTAGATGAAACTAGTTCTTAAAGATGTCTAGATGAAACTAGCAAAAGATGTCTTCTGCAGCTTTACAGTGTGCTGTTTTGTGCATGGTACACAGCGTGCTGCATTGGGGTGGCTGCTTTGCTGGAGCAGCAGCCACGATAAACCAAATAAACACAACCTTCTGCAGATGAATGGTATCTCCTGCAACTAAAGGTTAAGATGTCATCCAGTGATTTATCCCTCCTAATGGATTAGTGGGATTGCTGTGATAAGGACATAATTTACTACCTTTTGTACATCAGAGGTTGTGTTCTCAAAATGGTGTTTGGGGATTTACGATATTGAACAGGGTGAATGATATGTCAAATTATCAACCATCCTGTTTGACATTTAGTCAGTGCTGACAGGAACTAGGCATTTAGCAAGATGAAGCTTCTGTAGCAAAATATTTCAGCAGGAATTTTTTTTATTTCAAGGCTGTTGTTAATCAGGTTTCTGGAGAAAATCTGTAAAATGGGCTGTTAATTGCACTGACTGTTGTGCTGTGGCCAGCCAGATCTTAGGGTGTGTGTTGTAGCTGTCATCCTCCCCGTAGATTATTGTTACGGCACTGCCTCCTTGATGGAAAATATTTCATCTCATAATCCACCAAGTTGTTGCAATTTGGAGGCAGGTGGAACCCTGATGTAAAGATCCCTGGGGTTAGGTGTGCCTGCCAGTATTTGAACAGTACTTTTGAGAGGAGAAAGTGACCTCTTCAGGCTTCATTATTCCCACAGCTCTGTACACATTCACAGAACTAAGGAGGTTTCTTGGCATGTGCACTTTTTCAAAGCATATTCCTATCTGGAAGTGTTTCATTAAAGATGTCATTCTTACAGTTCCTGCCTTCCTCAAGTTCTTGATTGGCTGGTATAGCTTACGTTTTTTTCTTGGCCTTTGTTTTTTTTGTTGTGTGCTATATGACCTTAAATCAGTATGCTTCAAATGTGGATTATGTCTAGACTGTTGGATGCTTCTGTATGGCCTGCTGTCTTGTCTCCAGAGGAGACAATGTAAGTCTATTTTCACAGAGCACACCATCTCACTGTTTGATTGCCTCCTCTTGAGCCTCTGATCCCACTGGCACAGTCCTGAAGCTACCTTTAGTGCATCCACAGAGGAGAAGGAGGTATAGCTGGGAGACGTGTCCTTGTTTGCACCTGTATTCTTAAATGGGAGACTGAAATTGCTGCTGCTGTGAGGAATCTGATTTTTCTCTAAGTGACTGTCATGATTGCCTGGAGTGGACCACCTGCTGAATAAGGGTTCAGATGAAAGCCATTCGCTTAATGAGTCCGTCTACTTGAGCACTGAGAAGGTTCTGACATCATCTGTGAAAACAAAAGCGGACATGCATCCATTTATGTACCTGTTTGCACCTCTTGCTTCCTTGGTCAGTGCTGTAACTCCAGGCAACATAGGGGACTGGAGCAGCTTTTTGCATGGTTTGAGTGTATGGTCAGCCAGGCAAAGACAAAACGAGGGCACAAAAGGAATTTGGCAATAGCATTCCAGAGCAGAGTGGCTGCCCTCTTCAAACTGCCAAACCCTCTGGCATATTCTCTTGACTTAGAAATTGAAAATGCAAATCAGAATCTTTCCTAGTGAGTTGTCTGCCCCTTGTGTTTTTCAACAAGAAAAAGTCATTGCCTCAATACAGATATGCTACCCTTACGTTTAAGCTCCCAGAAGGCCTCTGACTATGTGACAAGAATTACTGTCGTGGATGTTGCATAACAGTTTATGCATAATGTTTAATGCAGTCTCAGTTTTGTGAAAGATGGATAATATTGGAGACATTTTGAATAGTAGTACAGATGTACATTTTCTTTTTAAGGTGGAAGCAAAAGGGACATTTCCAGTGAGCTGAGATTGGAAAAGAGAAAAATATATTGCATAGATGGATTAAGGGCAAATCATAAATGTTTAAAGCATTTCTGGAGTTTAGAAATGTCATGCCTTTATTTGAATGCCATAAGCTGTTTCAGCACGCTTCCTCGCTCCTCTGTCCAGGGAGTGCTGCTGTTTGGTGTGGAAGTTGAGTGGACACAAAGAAAAGGCACAATTTTGAAGAATGTTTCTTCTTCTTTAAGACTTATTATGAAAATAAAGGCATTCAGACAAAAAAAAAAAAAAAAAAAAAAAAAAAAAAAAAAAGTGAGAAAGTGTTAAT
>VZTM01042079.1:24830-47288 GCA_013400555.1 Jacana jacana
AAAAGAAAAGAAAAAGATACGTTGCACGTGTGACTTCTGTCGAGAATTGATTCACACTGTATGTATTTGTTTTGTGACATACAGGACAGCTTTCCAGCTCGGTTTGGAGGAATACATTTCGTCAATCAGCCGTGGTATATCCATGCCCTCTACACAGTTATACGGCCCTTCCTAAAGGAGAAGACACGAAAAAGGGTATTCTATTTAATTGTCCATTACCTGGCAGTTATACTCGGCAGATGTATCATACTCTACTAAAGTAGATATACACAATATATCAGCTTGCTATTAGTGGAAAGTGTTTAAATACATCTGCATGTCAAGAATATCTTTAATTCTTTTAGAAATGTATATAGCATTATCCTTTAAGAAGATGGTCAAACAGTGCACTTAAGTGTATTTCAGAATGTAAACATAGGATTTCTCCTGGGTTATATGAAAATATTGTCAACATTAGAGTTTCTATTAAGATTCTATTAAATTCTTTTCATTTTCTATTAAAATTATTTGTGTCTTTCTTTTAAGAACAGAGGTAGTGAGTATTAAGTCCTTTCCTAGTGTGATTTCCTTGACATTAGCATGAACTAAAATACACAGCTGGTGTATCATAGTTTGCAAATATTGATTTGAATGAAAGCCAATGAAAGGAAATTTGTGTGCATGTATCTGTACATAAGCACGAGCAGTGTATGAGTTGTTGCTGAATTTGCAGCATTTCCATACCCGTGAGAGACAGAAAGCTTGCTGGTGATAGCATGTAGAAAGATATTATTTATGTAAAAGAAAATTTGTCACCCAGGAAAACACAATCAGCATCATGTACAAAGACAATACAAAGATTGTGATGATTTTTGCTTTTTTTAGCGGGCTCAGCTCTCTAAACAACTCTATATTTTCTCTCCTCAAATACAGTCTAGACGGCCACAACAATCCTTAGTGTTTAACTGCTTTTTACTGACAGATTATGCTTGAGAGGCCTCTGGTATTCACAGATTTTGAACTATAGATCACAAAGCCTTTTATGTAATATCTGCTATAAATATGCAAATGAAAACCCATTTTGCAGGATTCAGTTGCACTTTGTTGACTGCAGCTTCAACAAAGAACATTATAGTGCCAGATAGGAGGCCTTTTTAAGTCAAGTACTGTGTATGCATAACCAAGGAGTAAAGTACAGCTCATAGGTGTGTTACAACATTAAAAATAAGTGACAAGGCAGTTGAACATGGCTGCTTATCAGTTAGCATCTATTTTTTTATTTAGACACCTGAATCAATGGCATATATTTTTAGAAATACTGACTTCTTACAACTGTTTTTGTCAATAATTAATACCTAAAAGAAGTACTCAGGTGGTTAAATATTGGATTAGAGTCCAAAACTTAATGTCAAAATGTGAAAATTATGCCTAGTACATACCATTTAAAAACAGCTTTAAAAAAAAACCCGTGAGAGACAGAACAAATAATTGTGAAAAAAAAAACCCAAACCCAACAGAATTCTCAACATAATTGTATCAGGCTCATTATTTGTCTGTTGTATTTATCCTGGATTATTTTTTTATTGTTTAATATGTCTGGAAGATTTTCAACTGGTAAATATACTCAGATTAATGTAGTACTAGGCATGCAGGCCATAAAGATGATCAGAGGGCTGGAGCACCTTTCCTGTGAAGACAGGATGAGAGACTTGGGCTTGTTCTGCCTGGAGAAGAGAAGGCTCTGTGGAAACCTTATAGCAGCCTTCCAGTGTCTGAAGGCAGCCTACAGAAGAACTGGAGAGGGGAGGGACTCTTTGTCAGGGGGTGTAGTGATAGCACAAGAGGTAATGGTTTAGATTAGATACTAGAAAGAAATTTTTTACTGTGAGGATGGTGAGACACACGTTGCCCAAAGAAGTTGTGGAAGCCCCATCCCTGGGAGTGTTCAAGGCCAGGCTGGATGGGGCTTTGAACAACTTGGTCTAGTGGGAGATGTCCTTGCCAATGGCAGTGGGGTTGGAACTTAATGATCTTTAACATGCCTTCCAATTCTAATGATTCTATAATTCTCTGTATAAAACCAAATGCTAAGAAGTGAAACATTCAGTTGGAAAGACACATAAAAAAATAATTTTACCATTAATATTTGTTCTGTCACACAAGGATAAATTTCTTTCTGAGATGGAAGACCATTACTGTATTTGCACGGTCATATTAAGCTTCTTGTCTCCACAGTTGACTGGAAGATGGGGTGAAATAAGAGACATAAGATTTGGTCTTTTTGTCTTTCTGCCTTTTGAGTTTAACTCTTGATAAGTCATGCTGGGGGTATAGCTGTCCAGAGAGGTCCCTGCAAGGTGAAGTGGAATGTGAGTTGTCAGCACTTGACGTCTGTCTGTGTGCACGTCCCTGCCGGCTACATGGGGAATGAGAGGCAGCCCATGGCTGCTAGGAGGCAACATCCGACCTTGCCTTTTGGGCTGCTTCTGTGCTAGTCAATTAAAAAGGCTTGGGCACTGCCATTCCTACTGTTTAATTGTATGGACACTTTCCAGCAGGGCACTGGCTGGTGCCAGCTGGTGCCTTCTTAGTCATTGCCCAGGAACAATTTGGAGATGGCATGGACCAGTGAGCAGTATGGGTGAGGTGAGCTTGTTCTGGAGATGAAAGGAGTTTGACCATATGGATGTGAAGCATGCCATGACACTTGCTCCTAGTCCCAGAGTGTTTATCCTGGCCCATCTTACTTGCTAGTCTAGAAATAGCTGCTGTGAGCTGCCTGCATAGCCATACCCAAGAGCAGGCATTTCCTCCAGTGGAAAGTCTGCAGCTCCCTAGTGTCTATGGGAGAAGGCTGTCCAAACCCAGTGGTGTTCTGTTTCTAGTGCTCAATGGTCACTCATTCCAGATCTCTGAGGAAAGACAATAAAGTTAAACATGAACATAAATACAAGTATTCATATGTCATATTAATGGACATTCTGCCTGGCAGAAAAGGACCTGGGGGTGTTGGTTGACAAGCGGCTGAACATGAGCCAGCAGTGTGCCCAGGTGGCCAAGAGGCCAATGGCATCCTGGCTTGCATAAAAAATAGTGTGACCAGCAGTAAGTAGGAAGGTGATTGTCCCCCTGTACTCAGCACTGGTGAGGCCGCACCTTGAGTATTGTGTCCAGTTCTGGGCACCTCAACACAAGANCACTGTAAAGCATATAGGAAAATCAGTCTACCAAAGTGTTGATGGAAAATATCAAATCATCCACTAACTATTCCCTCATTGTTGTCCCAGAAATTATTTTTCTACTGATACATACTTCATGTATTGTCAACTATGGCTGGTAGTTAGTAGTAGTATCATAGAATCATAGAATCATTTAGGTTGGAAGAGACCTTTGGGATCATCAAGTCCAACCATCAGCCCTACTCTACAAGTTCTCCCCTACACTAGATCCCTCAACACCACATCTAATCTGCTCTTAAACACAGTCAGGGAGGGTGACTCCACCACCTCCCTGGGCAGCTGATTCCACTGACTGACCACTCTCTCCGTGAAAAATTTTTTCCTAATGTCTAGCCTAACCCTACCCTGCTGCAGCTTGCAGCCATTCCCTCTTGTCCTGTCGCTCATTGCCCGTGAGAAGAGACCAGCACCAATCTCTCTACAGTGCCCTTTCAAGCAGTTGTAGAGAGTGATGAGGTCTCCCCTCAGCCTCCTCTTCCTCAAACTAAACAACCCCAACTCCCTCAATCGATCCTCATAAGCCTTGTTCTCCAGGCCTCTCACCAGCTTTGTTGCCCTCCTCTGTACTCGCTCCAGCACCTCGATATCTCTCTTGTGCTGAGGTGCCCAGAACTGGACACAATACTCAAGGTGCGGCCTCACCAGTGCTGAGTACAGGGGGACAATCACCTCCCTACTTCTGCTGGTCACACTATTCTTTATGCAAGCCAGGATGCCATTGGCCTTCTTGGCCACCTGGGCACACTTCATGTTCAGCCTCCTGTCGACCAGCACCCCCAGGTCCTTTTCTGCCAGGCAGCTCTCCAGCCACACTTCCCCAAGCCTGTAGCGATGCATGGGGTTGTTGTGGCCCAAGTGCAGGACCTGGCACTTGGCCTCATTGAAGGCCATGCCATTAACATTGGCCCATCTATCTAGTCTGTCCAAGTCCCTCTGTAGAGCATCCCTGTGCTCAAGCAGATCAACACTCCCACCCAACTTAGTGTCATCTGCAAACTTATTAATAGTGTTTTCTATGTCCCTATCTACATCGTCAATGAAGATATTAAAAAGTAAAGGCCCCAGTACTGAGCCCTGAGGAACACCACTTGTGTTCCTCACAGCTGGATTTAACTCCATTGAGCACCACCCTTTGGGATCGTCCTTCCAGCCAGTGTTCAATCCAACAGATCGTACGCTCATCCAGGCCATGAGCAGCCAGTTTTTCCATGAGAATGTGGTGGGGGACAGTGTCAAATGCTTTTCTAAGATCCAGATATATTATATCCACTGTCTTCCCCCCATCCAACAATTGGGTCATCTATCATAGAAGGAGATCAGGTTCGTTGGGCAGGACCTGCCTTTCATAAACCCATGCTGACTAGGCCTGATCCCCTGGTTGCTCATTACATGGCTAGTACCATCATATTAAAGAAGAAAATATTTCCAGTGGAGTTTTCATTACATTGCACTATTTATCTTATTTGTAGAACTCATGGCTGGATGCTGAAAGTCAACATATATTCCTTAGTGTATATGGTGAATATTAATTTTATTTATTATCCATGTTTTTAATTTAGACAATTTAAGTCACAGGATTAGAGAAAACAAGTAAATAAAGATAGGCAGTCCGTCCAAACTTGAGTCCATCTAGGTACCTGACATCAGTTCTTACCCTTCTTAGGGCCTATGTGCTGCAAATATTTTAAGTCATTTATGCTTTAGTCACTTTCTTGGTTTATGAATATAGTCTGGCCATACTTAAGGCAGTGTGTGAATTGGTGGTCATCTCTGTTAGCCCAGCACAACCAGCATATTGGAACTGTACAATATTCTCTAGTAAAGATGATGTAAATTGGGCTTTGATGGTTTTTGTAATACTGTTCTGGTTTAATCTGCATGTGTACATACAGATATTCCTGCATGGTAATAACCTCAACAGCCTGCATCAGCTAATACACCCTGAGATTCTGCCTTCAGAGTTTGGAGGAATGTTGCCCCCCTACGACATGGGAACATGGGCAAGAACACTACTTGACCATGAATATGATGACGACAGTGAATGCAACGTGGACTCCTACAACACTCCTGCAAAGGATATAGAAAAGGATCTCTCTCCCAAATCCATGAAAAGGTGGGTTAAAGGTACTGTGTATTGCCGTGAGGTTAACATTTGCCTTTCTCCTCTTTTATGAAGTTGCAGGTAGTTCCCTCAGTTTATTACAAGTTTCTTTTTATTCCTTTCTTAAGAAGATCACTGTTGATTATTACCCATGTCAGTTGTGATCTCAGCACAGCTAAATGTTCTCACGGTGCCATATAGGTTCTGTATACAGTACTGTGGAATAAGGTTATATGCCAGCCCAGCTGACAGTATGTGTTAGATAGACAGAGCGAGCTGTGAACGATAGTGAACCTTGGTGTAGAGGGTCAGCTGGGGCCAATTATGATGATAATCCTTATGTTCCTCCATCTCATAGCCCAGTGCCTGGTGTCCACCAGGCTGTAGGTGCCAGGACATTTACAGTATCCGAACTGTCAGTCAGTGACTGCACACAGCATGAGAAAATCTAATGGGGAGAATTAGGAAAAAAATTGTTGCCACTCAATTTTACTCAAATCTGGCAAACATCCTGGTGTTCCTGTATTTGAGAAGATAATTATTTGCTGCATTTCACCAGTCAAAATAAAGTAAAGTATAGGAAGAGGTTAGTTACCTTTCCAGTAACTATGGAAGCAGTGAGGTGATTCACTTGGGAGCACTAAACCTGGTCCAACCGTGCCAGGGCAGTAGAAGAGAAAGAGGAAAGTTTACAACAGGAGGATAGAACGTGTTGAGCAGTACAGCAAAAGTCAGAGTGCAACACAAAAGGAGTAGGACTAACAATGAATCAGGAAAGGACAAACAGGGCAGAAAACAATATGAAAATTGTCATGAAAATTAAATCAGAATATGCTAAGCTGAGAATTCATTTTCAGGAGATGGCGTTTGATGCAAAAGGGAGAGAGGCTCTGGAAGCAGATCAAACAGGATAAAATATTTTCAGACTCCTCATCTGGGAAAATGATTTTGGCTGGAAAATATTGCATAGGCTGGGGAGGACAGTGTGGTTTGAAGGGGAGATTTTTTTGGAAAACAGAGGAGTCAACAGGAGATTATCATAGGAATGAAAAAAAAAAGCAGTGAGGTTTAAGGATTTGCAGAACAGAGGACTACTGGAAAGAGCCCAGTGGAGGGCTAAAAAGATGATCAAGGGAACAGAGCACCTCTCATATGAGGAAAGGCTGAGAAGCTTGGGTCTGTTTAGCCTGGAGAAGAGAAGACTGACAGGGGATCTTAGCAGTGTTTATAAATATCTAAAGGGTGGGTGTCAAGAAGATGGGGTCAGACTCTTTCCAGTGGTGCCTGGCGACAGGACAACGGGCACTGGAACACAGGAAGTTCTATCTCAACATGAAGAAAAACTTCTTTAATGGTGCAAGAGCACTGGAGCATGCTGCCCAGAGAGGTTGTAGAGTTTCCTTCTCTGGAGATATTCAAACCTGCCTGGATGTATCCCTGTCCAACCTGCCATAGGTAAACCTGCACTAGTACGGAGGTTCGACTAGGTGATCTTCTAAGGTTTCTTCCAACCCCTATGATTCTGTAGTTCTGTGATTTTGTGTTGAAAAAACCTACAGTGCATTGAAAGTGGGAGATAGCAAGAGACTAGATAGGAATGAATTAAGAAAAGACAAAGTTAAAAAAGATCCTGAAACCATACAACAAAGAAGCAATTAACACAATTAATGGAGAAAATGAGACAGCAAAGTGCCAGGGAAAGGGTAGAAGTGAGCAATACATGTATGTTTTGCATGTAATATAAGAATTCTGGGACAATAGAGAAGCTGTTTTGGAAAGAAATGTGGAATTTAGGAGCTGAAATGCAGAAGTCTTACTGTCGCAAAGTTAAGTAATGAGAGTAAATATATTCATCCAAGGATGCAACAAAAAAGTGCGAGAAAGCCTGTGACAAGAGCTTTTGGAGCAGACTTTTCCAAGCTATCCTGGGCAAGCACATTATTAAATGTTTTTTTCATTCTATCATGATTTTTCATTCTATCATGAAGAGTTTTTATTCTCAGTGCTTGAAAAATCCTTCATGCAGAATTACACTTCGGTGTAAGCTTCAAATTGACATTCTTTCATTCTGGGTTAGCTGACACAGTAGGAGACATATTGCAGAAAATAAGCATGTTGAAATTTGTGTCTACATAATATTGAACTGAAATTTCCTCACGTACTTTACATTCTTTTCAAGATAGCATGTCTGCAGCACCCGCTAGAATCCTCCTTCCCTGCTAAAGTACTAAGTAGACCTACTGTACTAATACCAAGTAGAAGGCAAAGGTAGTAAGATGGACAGAAAGTCCCAAGTCTTTGGTGTATTTAAGTCCAGTCTGTGTTAAAACAGAAATAAGAAGTTAAGGTAAAACAGATAAAATCTATTTCATTAAAAATTAAATTTAACTTGAATTTGGCTCAGTTTAAACCCACACTTAGTGTGCTATGTTAAGGCAGAAGTAGTTTTCTAACATACAAAAAATGTGACAGTAAAACAATGAAAAGTGCTTAACTGCTTAGAACAAATTTCACAAGTGTCTAGCAGATCTCCAACAATTATCTTGTTTAATTTGGCTTGCCATTTTAACATTAGTTTATTGATCTGAAAGAATATCCTTCTTAAACCAAAATCTTGGTGAGAATTCATTTGTTTGTTACTTATTTTTGCATCCATATGAACCACTGAGGTTCTTCTTAAAGATCTCCTTGAACTTTTGGAGAATTGGATGACCTCTACTTGAAAGGACGGCTGATCACAGGGAAGGTGATGGAGATAAGAAGGAATGAATCCCATCTGTAGCACACATCTCTGCGGAGAACATGTTCACTTCACATGGCACCATTGCAGCAGTCATGTTTAGCCTGTGGCTGTGTCCACCCATGGTGCTCACAGCTGAGGCACCCAGCTGGAGACCTGCAGCGTCTTCTCACCTAACCTCACAGGGCAGATGTCTGTTAATCAGCTTTGCAGAGTATCTGCATGTGGCTTTGGTTCTTCACCTCTGCAATGGGGCTTTGTAGTACAACTCTCTCCTGCTGTGTTTTGTGAGAATGTATTCAGTAATGTCTGTAAAGTTATTTGGGAAATGTAGACAGAAGGTGCTATACTTACAAAATATTCTTCCTTCACATTCATGAATTGTTGCTGAATGAAATGAATCTTGACATTAAATGTTGATTTAAAACTGAATGAAAGCTATTTCTCCCTCTTCTTCAAGGCATTTAGGCTCATGAGCTTACAACCCATAGATCAGGTTTTGTGCAGTTTCATTTTTACATCTGCCTTGGCATTGGAGAGTTTGGAGGCCCTGGGAATTTATGTCCAAAACTGCCTGACAGAATTTGAGGCCAGGCTTGCAGCCTTCCCAGCTCCCCTTCACTTCCCCAGTTGAGAACCGGAAACCTTGGCTGCTCAGACATTGGCAGTGGAAGAAGAGGCTCAGTCTTCTATTAGTACTTGCATTCAGTTAGAATCCTTTGAAATTAGTATGCTTCCACGGCATTTTTAATCTTGATGAACTAGATTTTCCACGTGTACAGCTTCTCACCAGCGAATTTTCAAGCAGCTTTGCGTTGGCATGGTGCCTTGTTGAGATTTTAAAACAGCATTTTTAGCTTTCTGCTTGAGGAACCAACAAGTATCCTAGGTCAGGGTTATTGTACAGTTTTAATTAAAAAACTTTAATTATCTTTATAACAAGAGAAACTGTCATATTTTTAAAGCTAATTTTTTTGATTTTGGCGTTAGTAAGAGAATGTGGTATTATTAGAAAATATCCTTATGCTTAAAGTTTTGACCTAGGCTTTAGTTCAGATATTTTTTTCTTGTGTTTTTGAATGTTTTCTTTAGATTTTTTTGAGGAAGACCATGTCATCTTTTGCTACCAGCCATTTTCATTGGTTTAAGTGGATGATGCCATTTTGTAAGAGTGGGGGTTTGACTCCATATGTTTATCTTTGGAGAGATCAGACTTTGTAAAGTTTTCTTCTCTGTGCTGTAGCTCTCCAAATGGGTAAATCTGTAGCCATGATGCAGTCACAGTGTGCTTCCAACGATAAAAAATAGATGCCTGCACTGTAGAGATGTACACATGCTCTAGCCATCTCAAATCTTTACAGAACAGAAGAGAAATAGGTGTTTCTAACATGAGATTTCGTCTCACTAAGGGAAACATCTAACAAGAGTTGCTTTTATTGTACCCCTGAAGTGTCAGGTTTTTGACAAGTTGGAACATAGGTCATGTAAGACCTCATCTTAACACTTTGGATTTTGGTTTTAATGGAGCGTTTTGATTATGCTGGAAGTTGGGGTTCTCTCTTTTCCCTTCACACCCAGCTGTTTCAGGGTACTAGTACCAGTGTTGTGCTTCTGTGCTGAATCAGAGAATTTGGAGAAATTTTACAATCATCACTGAATTGCCCTTACCATCTTTCTTGACTCTGTTCAGTTGAACTGCTAAGTGAGTTTGACAGATGTGTCCACTGCTCCAGAAATCCTGCTGGCCATGGCAGGTCTCCCTAGGGTTGGCTTAGGAGATTGCACTGTTGCATCTAAGTGCTATTCAGAAAAGGAGCAACTTGTGCTTCCAGCTAACACATGCCACTAATTGCAGAGTGCCATTAACCATCTGGGTGGCTGAATTGTACTTTCTCTATGAGCCCGGTACCGTATAACCTTCTGGTAGAGAGGGTCAGTGCTTAAACCAGTACGAAAAAACAGCTTAGTTTGTCTTCTGTTGTGTGTTGGAGATGCACCTTGTTTCACTGAAGATAAGAAGGTGCACCTTATTCCACCTTTTGCTTATACGTCCACAAACCAGCACTTAGTCTTTAAAGCCAAGTGACCGCCCCATGAGGGTGTTTTCTGACCCTTTGCAATGATCAGGTAACGCTATACCACTATTTTTAAAACCTGCCAGAAATTAAAATAAACAAAAGCAAGCTGAGGTTTACCCTCATTTTTCTTGATCTAGAAATGTCAAATAAACATCTTATCCCTCTGCAGGTCTCAGTCGGTTGTGGATCCTGGAGTGCTGAAACGCATGGATAAAAATGAGGAAGAAAACATGCAGCCTTTGCTTTCACTTGACTAACAGTTCCTGAGCGTCACATGGGAACTGAGGTGGAAGGCACTGCCTCTCAGCAGCAAACAAACTGTTGGGAAAGAGTGTACCAGCTGGAATCCTATTTATTCATGTTAATGTAGCATAATGGCAGCAGGCAGCAGGTTTTACTATTCTGCCTGAATTCTGGATACCCTGGGGTGAAAAAGAAGAGGAGAAAAAAGGAGAATAAAATGAAATAAAAAATAAAGAGGAATCAGTAATTTATTCTGTAAGTGCCAACTTGTTTGTAAATACAATATAATCCTCCAATTTGACTTTGTAAGTTATGGTAAACAAATGCTCTGGAAATGAGTGACTATTAAATATGTTAGTGAAGTGCATCATAAAAAAAAAAAAAAGAAGAAAACGTGTGTGCACTCACTCATGCACACACACATACACACAGAGAAACACATACTGGACAAGGAAAAATATCAAAGCCAATTAAATGTTGTCCTTCTCATAGGAAGCCATATTACAGTTAGCATATTGACTGCTGGTTTGTTTTCTCTCTGCAATGCTTGTGTAGTGTGCAAAGATAAAGAGGGAAGGAATATAAGAACTTGGAGACGCTGTAATAAGTTGAGCATTTCCTAACTGTAGCAATTGATTTCCCAAATAACATTGTGGTTTAGGATTGTGATTTAGCATTAAAGATGTAGCAATGTGAAAAAGATAACAGATGAGCTGGAACCAACTCTTTGACAGCTTTGTTGTTTGGCTGTATGGATCTGTGAGGTTTCCTCCTTCACTTTTCATCTACAGTTTGCAAGTCACCTGGCTTGTTACCTTATCTGGGTGTTGTAATGTGGGCCACAGTGGAGTTACTTCTCTCGCATTTTGTGTGCACATCATAAATTTTTCCAGAACTCTCTGCTCCCTTGGAATGAGAAAATAGTCCTCTAAATGCAGTGTAATAACCAATATTTGAAAGCAAACCCTTGCAGCGAGTTCAAAAGGTTGACACTGAATCCTGTGCACTGGAAGACTGGATACATATATATATTTTTACCAATCTTGGACAAGCATACAAGGTGACATTGTTAGACAGGTGTATTTAATTGAAGGTTTATACAAGAAATCATACCTATTCAATGTACTTAGATATATTATAGATTGTATATTGAGACAATGTCATTATTAATATAGGAAAACTTTCCATAGAACAACAGCATCCCACTCCAAGTAATGATTGATATGATAAGTTGTAGTCAAACATCTCAGCCTATGTGTTTAGGACACTTTTGTTCTGTTTGTAATGTAACTGTATATATTGAACATGTGCCATAATAGAGAAATACATTTTACCTCAAAAGGGCAACAGGTTTTGATAGGGATTGGGTAAATCATCTGAAATGCAGGGCCTGAGTCACCTGTGTGCTAGCTGGTGTCTGGGCAGCCTGTTGTATGCTGGGGCAAGAGTGTAATTTCTTATGCAGACTTATTTCTGCAATCAGACACAGAGCACCCACCAAGACATCTGAATGGTTAGAGGTATTGTAAAATCATGTCCAGGCAATGCAAGGATTAGTTAAGAATACACTGACCACAGTGGAGGAGATAGCTCACAGCAGTCCCACCTCCCAAACTCTAGAGTTTAAAGGATTTCTTCCACCCCTTCAGTGATCACTGAAGTTTCAAAGCCACCAGTTGTAGGTCTCCTCACCCAGGATAACTGCAGCTGTAAGATTTAGTAGGCTGGGATGAATTAAGGGAGAGAGCGGAAAGTGAAATGTTGGAAGTGTGCCGTGTCAGTGTTCAGCTGTATCTCCTGTGGTGTTACAGCCACTCCTGTGGCTTTGGTGTTTCTCAGGGCTGAGACAACCCTGTCTCTTCCAGCATCACCCTTGATTAGCCCAGACAGCAGACAAAGCTTTCCTACTTCGCAGTTCATTAGCAGCGACGATAAATAGTGTATGCCCCAACATGCCATCGTACTGCAGGAACTTGCCTGAACAAGTCATCGCCTTTCTGCTCTCCTAATTCTATTTTCATGATACGTGCTACAAAATGCAAAGAGAAACGAGATGGAGCCTGAATGTCTTTTCAGTCTGTCCTGCAAGCTTTTCAGTAGTAGAAACTGTTGTAATACTACTTTGTGATTTGAGAGACTTGAAAGATTGATGAATTCTTAAGTACTATTTTATTCTCTCCTATTTCTCACATACCTTGCAACATCGTGCTGGAAAGGTGAGACATGTCTCTAGGGTTTGCATAAGTGCCATATTTGAATGTATGTTTTATATGCTCCCACTTATGGTCAGTAGAATAGTATATTCACATTGACCTGATTTCTAAATCCTTATCAGATAAGACTCTTAACATCAGCAGAAATTTTCTCCGTGTAAGGGCTTTAGGATTTAGTCAGCACTCCATATGTGTGCAAACTGTGACACAGTAGTGATCACAATCTTCATGCTTTTGGGTACATAGGCCAAACCTTGCTGTAAACCAGCACAACACTGATTTTAGAGTAGACCAGCTATCTGGTCAGAAAATGCAAATGCCTCTCATGTCCCTACAGTGCATCTTCGTAGGAAAGTGTGGCTGTTCAACTGTATGAAGCTTAAAATTTGATTTGAAGCTCATAATTTTTTGTTTGCAAGTCCTTTAGTTATGTGGTACATTTATGTAATTTTTTTCTGATGCCTGGTTTCAGATTCAAGTTAATGAGTATTAATATATTCTTTCCATAAAGAGAAAGTAGAATATATTGTAGTTTAACTGGGACCTCACCTTTCACCAAGAAGAAAACTACTTTTTCAATAAAATCCTCACTGTTAGAGTTGGGCTACAGGTTTTCTTGGCTAGAGATTTTATTTTGCTTAAGCAAATTCTGGCAGTGGTAACTCCAGTTATGACACTGGATAAGAATATGAAAATGCTTAAGAAAAAAAAATATCCACTACATGCTCTCAGTATTCTTTAAGGCATTTCACTTTTACACATCAGGGTACATAAAGGATTTTTGCCATTCCCTTGGCGGCTTGTAGAAAATCTTTATAGGTAGGTCAATTTTTAATAGATTAAATTTGGACTGAAAACTTTTTCCAATCTTTATTGTCATAGGAATTGATGTCTAATTTTTATAGAAGAATTGAAGTGCTAAAAATAGAATTCAAATGCCTCTTAATTTCTTACCTTTGTTGTATATTGGGTAGAATAAACCTTGTTGTAATTATGCATGCCGATATGCATATTAAAAATATCTTACAATATAAATAACTTAGTGGAAAAACTGGATACACCTGTACAAGCAACTAAGTGAAAAAAAGGGGGAGAAAAAAGTGTAAAATTGGTAGCTTTAGGCCTTTGGCAACATCTAAAGATGTCCCCTTACATGATGTATTTCCGTGAAACAAATGTTTAAAAATATATGGAAAAGTTATGGAAACTTCCATGCCCAAAGCCTTCTGCCTGTAATCAGAGATGCCAATAGTCTCTTGGCTTTATGAAGACAGGCAATCAGTCCCACTAAGCTCCAACAAATACAAAGGCTCCCGATAGTTACTAGTTGTAAAATAGCTTTAAGATGTCTTTACAGAAATGTAAATTTACTATATAACATATTAAAAAAGATATTTTGCACTCTACAAACATGCTATGTCTGGTCACAAAAGGTATTTGTAGAGACATACATAAACCAAACACTGACTTAAAGAAAATAGGAGTAGAAGGAACATTGCAAGGTCATTGATTTGTGGAGGAGCAGATTATCTTTTAGTTTGGTACTTTGCATGGAATGTTCTTTGTATTATTTAATCACAGTCACAGCAAAGTCTAAGCACATTACCTGACAAAATTGTAACCTGGCAGCATTTTGTTTATGTGTTTTATTATTTACCTGTTCTGTTTGGGAAATTTAAAAGTTTGCCAAGCATCACAATAACTACCATTCAGAATTACCTGGGAAACACTTTGCAATAAGCTTTGGTCATGTCATTTTTATTATATTGTTTCTGTTATTAACAGTGTATGTATTTATCAAGATTTTTGAAAAAGTCATGTTTGAAAGAACATGAAAGAGACAAGAATTAAAAATTAGGCTTTAGGATTTTCTTTTGAATATTAAAATAGGATTTGAGGGGGACGCTGAGTTTGATTTTGATAATCTTTGTTTGCCTATGGGGAATGTCCTCCTGAGCTATTCACAGCATTGGGTACCAGGACAAATTTGGAAGATAGATATCAATATGAAGGGCGAGAGCAAAGGTCTCGAAGGATTGTATCGAGAAATCACTTAATCATGTGGATAGATGTATCCTGTCCTTCTAAAGAAAGACATTTTGTGAGTCACTTATGAGCATGTATTTGCGGTGCTGAGAATAGTACTTTTGTCCATGAAGCACACTATGAAATCAAGAAAATAACAGTTATCTGACTTCTTAGGTAGCAAAACAAAACCAGGGCCAGTTAGAGAAATCAGAATCTCAATGGAAGACATTCACATTATGTTTGCTTATGACAAAAATGATACTTTCATCACTCAGTCTGGTTTGAACTGCAGGAGAGAAAGTAATGTGTCCTGCTTATGTGAGAAGAATGTCTGGCTGTTGATTCCGTGGCGCCTAGTTTCTTAGAAGCTTACCTAGATATTTTACCATGAGACCTTTACGAACCAGGGGTGATTTGCTTTTCCGTGGAGTTAAATCTGAAGGTACGTTTTGCCATTTCTGCTGAGAAAACAGCAAAAAGGTAATTCGTCCCCCAAATGAAATGTCTTTCTTCCCTGTATAATTGAGGGAAAAAAGATAGTTAATCTGAAGACCCCTTGAAAGGAAATCTTGGCTGCCCAGTAAAGAATTCTGAACTTGGTCAGAGAGGATCTTCTTTTGAGGGTCTTGAAAGATACTTATTTCCCATTAATTATACAGGGTACATTAGCTTAAATGACCGCAAATGAAAGTGCAAGCCAAGTAGACAGGACTCCACATCCTGTATTGCCTTGTAACCTTGAGTGATCCTGTGCCAGGAGTCTGTGTTTAGCACCTTCACTTGTACATACCCTTCAGTCTGCATTTCACCTTTCAGTTGTGTGGGAATTTTTCCTATCAGCTTTTGGTATCTAATTTATTCCCTTCATATGGGTCTGTTGGCACAAAACGGCATTGACCCCTGTTGGATTGCACAATTTGCAATGTGATTCTGTTGTTAAAATATACAACTTGTGGTATGTTGGGCAATGGTGAAGTTGAACCATAGGTCACAATCTCCCACTACTCTGTCACTCATTGTCCAGTGTTTTGTGTGTGTAAACTTCTTTGATGGATAACGGACATCATATATCACTCTCATGATAAGAGTTTACAAAGAGGGGAAAAAAGGGAAGTTTATGAAGTGAGTTCAAAATCTGAGTTCATGTTACCATTTTGGAATTGAGGTGGAGGGAAAGCACTGCACACAGGTAAAATAGAGACCTCCCAGGGAAGATGCTGATGCTTCCTTATGACACACATTTTTGTTAAAACAAGGCCAAATTATTTTATCTATGGGGACCATGATCAGCCAGCTCTGTGTTTCTGAATCAGTTACGTAAAACAATTTCTCTCTAATAAAGGCGTGACAAATTTTCCTTTTGCTTTTAGCAGAGAATTTACTTCCCAAGAACTGGCATATCTATCAATTTGCAGCAGATAAATGGTGGGGGTTAATTTGGATTTGTATTTGATATGGAAATGCTTCTGTGTTTCCTTAAAAAGGCTGTCACATCATTGGCAACACACAACAGAGCCTAAAGGCAGGCATCTCAAATCAGGTCCCTTGGTTAATAAAAATTTAAGGGGAGAAAAAAGCAAGGGAAAACATAATAGCAGATGATAAAACACAACAATTAAAATAAAAACTAGAAGTAAGCCTGCAGTGGAAAGCTATATAAGTGGCAAAAATTATGTGAATGTACCTGTATGAACATTTCCAAGAAGTGAATCTTGTGTCCCCCATGTACGTTACAAGCAGAGTTCCCATTTTTCACATGGTCTACCTTGTTTGGCCATGATGGATTTTCCTAAATCTTTAGAAAACGTTTGAGTTACAATGTTAAATTGTAGGTGCAGTAGCTGAACTTGGTTTAATGGCTCAGTGCATGTCCCCAGGTCTTCATCTGGAGATGAGCCTTGGGCTGACTTAGACCTGGTACCTGAAGGAATATGTTTAATGCTGTGTGCTGCCTAGCTGAAGAAGTTTTTCAGGGAGAAAACGAAAGGAGCCGCATGCCCATAAGAAAAGGTGGGAAGCCTGTGGAGAAAACAACAGGGAGTTGGAGTAAACTGATCAATCGTTTAAATGTAATGCTGCAGGAGGCCTTCACTCGCTTTGTAATATAAGAGAGGGCTTACAAACCTTAGCACAAATCTGACATCAGAAAGGACAGAGTACATCTATTTCTCTTTCCAATACAAACTTGATTTTGAGATATTTAAACCTAATGTTTAATGCCAGGCCTGAATTGCCTCTGCTGCTGCTGTTTCCATGGTGGCTTTTGGGATGTGAGTATAACATATCCAGGAGCTGGAAAAGTGATGTTCACCAGCCTGTCAGTAGGAAGAGAAGGAAGGGATGTATCCTGCAAGTTCCTGCTGCAGAGATAATTTTGTGGGAGAATTCAGCGCTTGCTTGGATTAAAGCCTGTCTTACCCTGACATCAATACTGGCGCTGACTCTGTGTAGAAGGCTGTGAGGCTGTGAGTGTAAGTGGCAGGGGCATGAGTCTCCCCTGCGCGCCTTGGTGTCTTGTGCTAATTATGCAGCCTTCAAGCTGTAGCTGGTGATCTGTGTCCTGTGTCTTTAAACAGTTCTGCTGGTGATATTAATTGTAGCCATTAGTCACTCAGAGAGGAGATGATTTAAAGGAAACAGACAGCTTTAAGCATTACACAATGTCTAAAAATATTAAATTAGTGATTGTTACATGTAATGCCTAAGATTATGATAACTTAAAAGAGTTTCAGGGTTTGGTTGCATTGTATCCTTGATGGGACTTAGTGTATAATTATTTTCCCTTTAATATGGTTTTCCCTGAGGTACATGTGCATCTTTCACACATCAGTGGCAGAAGGAATTAAATAGTGGAACGTGTAATTCAATAATTATTAATATATCCAATGGGGCACATATAGGATACCTGACACTATTAAAAAAAAATAAAAATAAAAAATTTGCAGTTAACTAGTGTTCAACTTGACAATAATCTCTCTCTTAAATCATTTGGTTCTCTAGCTCTTTCACCCTATGGACTGTTGTGCCAAATGTGTCCTACAAAACTTGCCCAGCTCTGCATCCTTTCTTCTCCTACCCCCTTGCATTCAACAGCAGCCTCTCTTTGCTAGATACTTTTTTTCCATGAATAACTGGAGAAAACTGGATAACTGGAAAAACCTAACACCCTGATAAAGTGCAGACTAGAGCTTGAGAACCACTATTTTAAATATTTCCCGCATACAAATCTCTGGGAACAGGGTGAAATGGCAAATGAAAGCAACAGCTGACCTCATCACAGAGGAATACAAAATATACTGGCTAAGAGTCTGCCCAGGTGTAGATAGTCATCTGAGACAGCTCTTACGATTTAAACTCTTGTCTTCCCCTGACTATTAATTATCCCTCTTCAGGTAGGGACTACTGCCCCAACATTTAAGGAGCAGTAAGTTATTGAAGTGCTCCTCTCCCAGTGAAAATTGTGCACAACTCATGCTAACTGTTGTTTCTGCAGTCATGCAAATGTAAAACCATTCACATAATCTATTAATACAACTCTGGGGTGTAGGTCAGGGTGACATCTAAAATTGCTAGATTGGCTATCTTTGACTTTAGGCTCTTATGACCTGTATTACTTGCTTAACAGTAACCACTGAATGCATTTTTCCCACATGCAATGATCTACTTTGGAGCCTTATGGAAAATGCTATAGCACCATTATCAAAAATTCAAAAATTAAATTACAGGAGTAATTTGCAAACAATGCTTCTATCCTCAGGATAAAAATTGTTTGTCTGATTCACAGTTTAGTACTGTTAGGACTCAGGGGGTCTGAGATCTGTAAAGCCAGGACAAGTCTATCAATCATGTTCTCTCTATGTATACTTTCAATAACTATTCTCTTTTCACAACTTGTTGTCAGTTTGAATTTTATTCTTGGGCCTAGTAAGATGATTACTTTTGGTCTGTTGTGTTCCAACCTAAAATCTGAAGATTAAGCAACTTTGTGAAACATGTCACTCTTTATATTGTATATTTAAATATCATCAGTTCTCTGTGGTCAATGGGCTGCTTTGGAAAGTACTACTACTTTAAATCATTGTTGGTTACCGAGGAAGAATGACATTCTGTTAAATAAAATATGACCAAATGAAAATTAAAATACATATATATTTTTGTGTTTGTATGTGGAAGTATTTGTCTGGCTTGCTTGTGCTAAAATATATACGGAGGACATATTTTAATTGGATAAACTGTAGTTGATTTTTATCGAGGTTTTGAAAGAAAAATGAGAAATAACTGAGTGGTATATCACTGTGTAAGGTTTTTTGTGATAACACTGAACATCTCTTTCCTCCCAACATTAAATTTTAGAGAGCTAACATATTCCACATTTACAATACTGTTGTGAGCTGTGACTTCTTGGAAGTCTGCAGGTCGGGAATGTATTCACAGATGAAGATTGTGAAGAGATGCAGCACGAGAAAAGCTCATTTTCCCTTCAAAGATATTTCCTACTCTCACACCACTTAACTTGTTCTGTACTGTTTCCTGGCATTGTCTCATGTTCATTGACTTTTCTTTTGATGCTATGTAAGTGATATTAGTTCCTCACAGAGATCCCCCTCTCTTCAGGGAAATGTTGCTGTTCTCAGGAGAGTAGGATAGTACCCAGGGTAGCATAAAACAGGATATGTGACTTTGAAGTGGTGCCTGCATTTTAATCTAGATTTTATTTTTCTTGGAAGGGAGAGACTCAATAAGAGAGACATTTGCTGCACAAGGGTGCATTTCATCATTACAGCTGTAACATGGCAGATGTCAGCATGGCTTTCTTACTCCTTTTGAATTCCCTCACTGGCATCCCTCTTATCAAGCAGAATTAAAGGCCCTGTAAGCAGCTGTGATTTGCTGCGATACTTCTGAGTTACAACCACTACCCATTTGTTTGTCAGTGGCTGCTTTCCCCTGAAAACAATGCGATCCCACTGTGTGCGTGTATGTGTATGTATGTGGCTGCTTGTCCCTCCCCTCTTCCCATTTTGGAGCCATTTTACCAATGTCAGTTATCTGCGACAAAGATAGAGGCTTCAAAGCTCTCATCAGTGTGGACATGTGGCAGTGTGGTGTGATGTGCCCAGGCTGCCTGCCCCTGCCCTGGGAGCTGGCTGGGGCATCTGCACATCACTTGTGACTCCAGCACCTTCAATTCCTACCAGAGAAGACCAGGCTGTGGAACAGAGAATGAGGGAAGCAGTACTAGATAGTACCAAAGAAGACAAGGACCTTTGGACTGAGGGACCCAGGATACAATGGAGACCTCTGCTAGGGCTACACAGTCAGTTTAGACATGTAATACCATAAAAGTAGGCATATGGGCAGAGGAGAGAAATGTGTTTCCCTCCCTGATGGTGAGCAGAATGAGTCCTTGCTGTCAGACACCGGTGTTTTTGTGCAGGCAGGGGGTCATATACGACTTCCAGCCAAAAGAAGAGTGTCAATGTAACTTCCATTAGTGTGGAGGCATGGTCAGTGCAGGAGTGTAGGAGATTCATCTGGGGAATTAACTTCCTATCATGCTACCACAATCTTGGTGCAGCGTGCAATAGCACTGTAATGGTGTAGGCTACAGGAGTGGGTAGTGAAATTAGGAGCGGTGCTACTAATTTCAGTAGTACTTGTGGTGTTTACACAACTCTGTAAGTGTCTATTAAGCATAATATAAACATAGTAAGTGTTCACAAAGCAGAAAGTTCTCTGACAGTAGAAAATAAAGTATGTTGTCTCATTGCCTACATGCATCTTGATAGTGTTGGTTTCATTCTCAAGAGCTGAGTAGAGGGGGAAAAATAGCACTTGGCCTTCTAGACATGTACAGATGGTTGACTGGTCAAAAGCCCTTTCAGTACCTTTGACTGACAATGTCCCTTCCCCTCTGGACATATTACCAGGCTGTCAAGCAACCTTTCTTCATTTCATCCATCAATTTAACTGTTGAAAGCTCTAGAGATTAACAGTTTGGAAAGTGCATATGTTGCTAAAATATATAACACTGGTCAAAATGGAGATAACATTTTTAAAATGCTATTGTTCTCTTCTATTTAGAGCTGCAGCTTTTTAACCTCTACTGTTTGTGAAAAATATAACACCTCACCTCATCCCAAATTTACAGAAAAGTATAATTATTAATGAAAACAAAAAAAGAAATCTCATTGCTTAAATTTTATTTCCAGCAGTTGTAATACTAGAGGAAACAGTTAATCGTATTATTTGATAGCAACATTTTTCTTTTCAGTCTCTGGAAACAAAGACAGTTTTTTCAACAGACATGTAATATCTTCCTCATAAAGCAATGAAGTGAGAATCAGACTGATCTTACCTTATCTGGATTCTAGAATCACCACATAAAGGCTAAACCTGAAGAAGCTGCTGAAATGGTGATCCTAATGAGAAAAATATATATCAATTTTTTCTTTTGTTTTGATGTTGGAAAATGACAACATATTCAAAAGCTTTACAATTCTTTCTTCAATACACATAAACTTTTACAGTTCAGATCAAGCTACCAAAAACCAACAAGAAAAGACCCTGAAATCTTAAAGTGCTCAGAATAAAGTATAAAGTATGACTGTGCTTTATACTTTCAACTGGAATTTTTTTTACCATTAAGTCTTTACATTTTTCTTATTAGATTATTTTATTGCTCATACAGCAAAGACCTCCAGAAGAAACAAAGCATCATGTCTGAAGAAAAAAAAACAACAACAAAAACCCACAAAAAACACTCAAAAAGAAAAGGTACAAGGAACTGGCATACCCCAGTTTATACTCATCTTCCTTGATTTAATTCCTCATCCATGTGACTTTCCTCCTTCAAAAAAACTGCAGCCATGGATCTCAGCCAATGTGGTGCATCCAGGCAATGCACTCCTGTGCAAGTGTGCAAAACCATAATAGCTTCTTGCATTGTTATAGTGTCATTACAAACATTGGACATATAGAGTATTTGAAAAAAAATAAACACAATCATGAAATATAGATGCAGCACTGAAGAGAGTGTTTTGAAAAACCCTCGCAAAGATACCTGTCAGGTACGTAGTTTCTTCAAGAGATATGATATGCAGTCATTTTGGGGTATGAAGATCTTCGAGGTCCAGAATTATAGAAAGGGGAATATTAATACATCTACTAGTAATACATGTTAATCAGCCGAATTAATAAGAATTAATAAGATCATGCTATGGAAGAGTGGACTTAACCTACTGTTAATTTCTCACTATGAGAAAACTGCCTCATTTTCTGGTTTAGTAAAATGCAGAGGAAACTAAAATGCAGTATAGATTAATTAAAATTCAGGCATTAACTGAGACTGACTAACGTCATAATTCCTGGGAGTGACATCCTCCACGATTTGTTGTTTTTGTGGAGGATCTTACAGAGGTTTTCAGGGAAAGTGGGAATATGACCTACTACCATTGCTTCTTCCCTTGTTTCAGTTCTCTGAAGGTCGTTGCCTTTACATTTCTCTGCTGCTGTCCCTGCATTATAAAAGGAAGCAGATGGATCTACTATATAGGAATTTCTTTAGTCTTCATTTAGAAGACAGCTCCATGTCTTGTAATTTTATTGGTGCTGAGGTAAATTTTGTGTTAGGAATTTTTTTTGGAAGATGGGGAGATGAGTCGCTTTTTTCCATTGTTTTCATAACCCTGCAGCTGCAGACATTTATTTTTGACTGTTTGATCCCCCCCAATTTATTATTCAAAGATTGGCTGCTTGTAATGATTAAATATAATCATTGTAGAAATGCATAATGATGCCAATTTTCTGTCTAGTTTCCCTTTTCTAGAAGTACCTT
>VZTM01042084.1:0-13097 GCA_013400555.1 Jacana jacana
TTCATTACTCTGTGCCTTCCTGTCATTATGGAAATCAACCATCTACCTACGGGGTAATGGCAGGTAAGAGACATACTTTCAGCTGGGTGAGCTATTAGCATGTTGATTTTTGTCAGTTTTCCTTTAGAGGGATTGATTCAGGACAAGTGCTTAAAGATGACAGGACTGGGGTTAAGGCATTAGAAAAGTGGTTAGGAAATCAGGGGTCAGTGTCCAGAGTTTCCCCAAATTTCTGCATATCTTGGGAAATCACTCTGTCTCTTATTTCGCTTTACAAGACTGGGGCAATGCTGCTCTTTTTGCTCACCTATGCTCACCTTGGTGACCATCACTTTTTGAGGGTCCAGGAGTGATGTACCCAACATAGCTGTGTATTCCCAGTACCTGGGGTGATGGAGCCCCAACTGGAACAATAAAATACAATGATGGCATAAGGGAAGTATAGCTGAATTCAGCAGGTGGGCCACACAGATTATCATGGATTTTTACACTCGTGAATGTATGCCAGCACCCTGCTCAGTTTTCCATGTCCCAGGCTAAGAAAAGAGGAACTGCTACTCTGTGCAAGTTCAAGTAGCAGTTAATGAGGTAATGCCATGAACCAAATTAACACAACTCACAGGGCATAATTGTGACTGAGCTAATCCAAAATCAAGCTCAACATTTTATTTCACTTAAGAATGAAGGAAATATTAGAGTAAGTCAGCATAGATGAATACATCTGAATAGGGTTTTTTCAGGGACAGATAGTAGACTTCCTTCATGGTGTGCAAATGTCCAAATATTGTATTTCGTTGTGGTTTTATGTGTCTGTTGCAAGCATTCCTGTCATTCCCTAGGAAAAGCTAATAGGTTTTAAACAAAATGTATTTTGTTCGGAAGTTCGTTTTGTTTCATTCCGAAATAAATACATCTTTTTTTTTTTCCTTCTTTTTTCCCCTTGCTTTTTTTTTTTTTTTTTTAGGGATCAAGCCTGCAACTCCAGAGATGCTGTCAGCGAGTCTCTCCCAGAGTCGCATCTTACAGACATGCAGCATGCCACATCCCAATGTGGTAAATGGTGTCAGCACCTTGCAAAGCAAGTCCTTCTCTTTTTCAGTCTTTTCCTTTATTCTTTATGATTTATTTTCTTGTGGTTATCCTGTGTGAAGCATATAAAGTATTTCTATGGTGCTAGAACTTCTAGCACCAGTGAGAGCATCTGGGGAAGTGAAGACAAAAAAAAGTAAATAGAAAAAGGGGTGGGAGACTACTGAAGTTCTGAGTTGTGCTCCAAAGTTTTGTGTGATTTAGAAAATCGAGAAGGATGTCTTGAGAATCTGGAGTTTTCTGGCTGCTCCGAATACACTGAAGAGTTAATATTTTTCAATTATTTTCTTTTTGCCCCTTAAGGTCAGAGACTCATTAGCTCCATGTAAAACATCTAGTGATAAAACAGCCTTCACCTGTAACTGAATCTCCATATTAAGCCTGATATTTGTGAAAAGAAAAGGTAGCATAAGCTACCTTTGTTTTAAGCAATTTCTTTTTAAGCCAGAACAGTCATTTGGAATGTGTTCTGGTTTGGGATGTTTTGGTTTTGTTTTTCTTGTTCTGTTTTGTTTTCTTCTTTGAGCTCTTTCCTGTGTGCTTTCCTCAAACAAATTCTATGCTAAAGCTAAACAAAGACAGTGTCTTCCAAGCATCAAAGGGTGGAATTTACATGGAAATATTTTTTCTACCACGAAGTAGAGGCAAACACATTTTAGGTGGCCCAAAATGACGTAGATTTACCAATGTTCTTGTGCCACTTAATTCCAGCTGAGGCCTCCTTGTTATTTGTTTATGTTTGGACCATTTACCATCTTTGAGTCATAGAATTGTCTAGGTTGAAAGGGACCTTTAAGGTCATCTAGTCCAACCATCAACTTAACTTTGATCTTAAGTGCATCACAGTCTGCTATGAAATAGGATGGCTATGGCCTGTGAAAGTGGGTGTTGGTTTCTTCTCAGGTATGAAGACAAGAGAGAGAACATATCTCCTAGGAGATCCACACTCTAGGATACTTTTGCATACATTATATAATAAATATTACAGACATGGATTTNTGCTCACCCATTTTCTTACCAGTCTCATCTGTTTTGTCTTTGATCCAAACTCTTATACGATCTGATGTCTACTTTGGGAAACTCTTTGGCNAACATATCTCCTAGGAGATCCACACTCTAGGATACTTTTGCATACATTATATAATAAATATTACAGACATGGATTTTGAGATGATGGAGGTGTGTTTTTATTGTGTACCAGTAAAGAACAATTGCTCTGCATTTTCTTTTTGGTATTCAGGTAGCCTGACCCCTTGCCTTTATAAATTCCCTGAGCATGCCCTGAGTGCCAGCTCCTGTGCCCTGGGCCACAGCTTCACATCCATGCACCAGTCCCTCCTTGCAGATGATCCCACCACCACAGACTTCAAGCAGGAGTTCCGCAGAAAAAGCAAGTCTGTCGAAGAGCCTGTTGATATGGACTCCCCTGAAATCAGGGAACTTGAGAAATTTGCTAATGAATTCAAGCTGCGGAGAATTAAGCTGGGTATGTGTTTTATGTGCATGAACAGAAGGTTGAAAGATTCCAATGGAAGCCAAATTATTTCTGATTGCTTTATGGTCTGGCCTCTGCAGTTGTCTAATCATAACTCTAATCCTGCCTTGCACTGCCAAACCTTCTCCATTCCTAGAAGACTTGCAGAGAATTAATGAACATCAACTTTTTGCAACTTAGTATGCAGAAAGGGACTTTAAAGTTTCCTGCCCTTACATTATTTTCTTAAGTGCAGAGAATATTATTGCAGTTCATTAAATTACGTTCAGTAGTGGGTGTGTTATTTTTGCATGGCCCCAAAGTGTCTGCAATTTAGGGCAACACATGCTCTCATCTTTTATGCCCACTTGCTTCCCCATAAAGTGCTCCATCTCATGAGATGATGCAATGTCATTTTAGTATACAAGATGGGTGACATCCGTGGCAAATCTTTCATACTAGTAGGAAGTTTCTCTTCCTGTTTTATTTTCTGGTGCCAAGGCACCAGTACAACAGCAACTGGTATCTTTTGTCACTATCTGATAACTACTGGGGCTAATTCTAAGTGGGAACGCAGTCTCTGGTGAGCTGCTTTTCTTTCACTGGGCAATCCTACTTGAGGACATAGGTGGACTAAGCCTGGGATTTCTCATCTGTAGGGAATTTCTCCTTTCCACAGAAGGATTGAGGTACATTGCAAAGTAAAAGCCCATCTCATCCTTCTTTGAACTGTACTGAAAAAAATTCAAATATCTGATGCAGTAGATTTATCCTGCTTATGAATACTGGGGAGTCTGAATGAAGACATGGAACTTCTACATTATGGCTTATGATATTACACCATTACGAAATAGGGCATCCTACAAAAATCTAGCTTTTTAAATATAAAAAGTTGTGAGGGTATTACAGGTATCTATGCATTACCTCAACAGCTAGGAAGCTAGCGCGTTCCATTTGCAGTGTAAAAATTAAGACTGAAACAAAAATTTGGGATTTAAAATAGTATTTGCAAGTTGGTCAGTTTTGCTGCATATCACAAAATATCACATGTTTAATGTCAGCCACAGCAACGGGGAGGTTTGCTAGGCCCCATGCTGTTGGNTGTTATTTGTTTATGTTTGGACCATTTACCATCTTTGAGTCATAGAATTGTCTAGGTTGAAAGGGACCTTTAAGGTCATCTAGTCCAACCATCAACTTAACTTTGATCTTAAGTGCATCACAGTCTGCTATGAAATAGGATGGCTATGGCCTGTGAAAGTGGGTGTTGGTTTCTTCTCAGGTATGAAGACAAGAGAGAGAACATATCTCCTAGGAGATCCACACTCTAGGATACTTTTGCATACATTATATAATAAATATTACAGACATGGATTTTGAGATGATGGAGGTGTGTTTTTATTGTGTACCAGTAAAGAACAACTGCTCTGCATTTTCTTTTTGGTATTCAGGTAGCCTGACCCCTTGCCTTTATAAATTCCCTGAGCATGCCCTGAGTGCCAGCTCCTGTGCCCTGGGCCACAGCTTCACATCCATGCACCAGTCCCTCCTTGCAGATGATCCCACCACCACAGACTTCAAGCAGGAGTTCCGCAGAAAAAGCAAGTCTGTCGAAGAGCCTGTTGATATGGACTCCCCTGAAATCAGGGAACTTGAGAAATTTGCTAATGAATTCAAGCTGCGGAGAATTAAGCTGGGTATGTGTTTTATGTGCATGAACAGAAGGTTGAAAGATTCCAATGGAAGCCAAATTATTTCTGATTGCTTTATGGTCTGGCCTCTGCAGTTGTCTAATCATAACTCTAATCCTGCCTTGCACTGCCAAACCTTCTCCATTCCTAGAAGACTTGCAGAGAATTAATGAACATCAACTTTTTGCAACTTAGTATGCAGAAAGGGACTTTAAAGTTTCCTGCCCTTACATTATTTTCTTAAGTGCAGAGAATATTATTGCAGTTCATTAAATTACGTTCAGTAGTGGGTGTGTTATTTTTGCATGGCCCCAAAGTGTCTGCAATTTAGGGCAACACATGCTCTCATCTTTTATGCCCACTTGCTTCCCCATAAAGTGCTCCATCTCATGAGATGATGCAATGTCATTTTAGTATACAAGATGGGTGACATCCGTGGCAAATCTTTCATACTAGTAGGAAGTTTCTCTTCCTGTTTTATTTTCTGGTGCCAAGGCACCAGTACAACAGCAACTGGTATCTTTTGTCACTATCTGATAACTACTGGGGCTAATTCTAAGTGGGAACGCAGTCTCTGGTGAGCTGCTTTTCTTTCACTGGGCAATCCTACTTGAGGACATAGGTGGACTAAGCCTGGGATTTCTCATCTGTAGGGAATTTCTCCTTTCCACAGAAGGATTGAGGTACATTGCAAAGTAAAAGCCCATCTCATCCTTCTTTGAACTGTACTGAAAAAAATTCAAATATCTGATGCAGTAGATTTATCCTGCTTATGAATACTGGGGAGTCTGAATGAAGACATGGAACTTCTACATTATGGCTTATGATATTACACCATTACGAAATAGGGCATCCTACAAAAATCTAGCTTTTTAAATATAAAAAGTTGTGAGGGTATTACAGGTATCTATGCATTACCTCAACAGCTAGGAAGCTAGCGCGTTCCATTTGCAGTGTAAAAATTAAGACTGAAACAAAAATTTGGGATTTAAAATAGTATTTGCAAGTTGGTCAGTTTTGCTGCATATCACAAAATATCACATGTTTAATGTCAGCCACAGCAACGGGGAGGTTTGCTAGGCCCCATGCTGTTGGTCACTGTAATTACTACTGTATCTTCTTCCTGAATTTGTGAGGGAACAAAACTTCCTCTGATGCAAACAGATGACACAGAGCCTGTAAGACTGGGCTTAATGCTCCGATGGGAAGAATCGATTTGTACAGGAAAACTAATCTGAGGTTGAGCTTTACAAGGGAAGACAGAGTTAATATGAGCTGTGGGTCTGAGACTGAGAGACACAGAGGTAGTGCAATCAAAGTGGAGGTAAAAAGCTGCCTTGTGAGACATTCAGCATCAAAAGAGATCCTGCCAGTTCTGACACAGAAGCAGGAAGGGAGGTCAGTGAGGCAGAGACCCCTGGACATGGCAAATACATTCAGATCACTGAATGAAGAACTGCTGTTACAAAATCAGTATCTGCATGGAAAGTGCAGCATTTCTCCAATTTCTTCAACTTAATTGTTATAAGAAGTAACAGAAGCCCAGTGGTGCCACCAGGGATTCCTTTATTGCTACTGCACCATCAATAGATATAGGGTGTCTTGCTTCTTCTCAGATTCCTATCTCAAAGTGTAAAACCCCACTTAAATTGGTATAAAACTCCACTGAAACCAAAAAGAGACTGAACATATCTCTGAGATGAGCTTGGAGTCAGCCACAGAGACCTCTGCAGAAAGCCCATCCTGAAGACAATGTAAGCACACGCTGTTCAGAAGAGCCAGCACTAAAGAGCTGAGCACTAAGAACTGAAGGAAAATAACCATTTCTAGAAAACTCCAAAGTGACTTTTTTTCTCTTTTTGACAGGTTATACACAAACCAACGTTGGAGAAGCGCTGGCTGCTGTGCATGGCTCTGAATTCAGCCAAACTACTATTTGCCGGTTTGAAAATCTGCAGCTGAGTTTCAAGAATGCATGCAAGCTGAAATCGATATTGTCCAAGTGGCTGGAGGAAGCAGAACAAGTAGGAGGTAGAGAATTGAAATCCTGTAAATATTGATTTGCATTTAAACCAGAATCCTATATGTATGTTGAAGGACTAGCATGTGTCCACTGAAGGTTTTGTTTTACCAGCCTTTAAATACTAAGGTGTGCTTATATTAAAGTTTGGTTATCTTTTTTTTTTGGGGGGTGAGCAAGAAGGAGCAAATTGAAATGCATGGAAGGTACAGAATAGTAAAAACACCACTATATGGCCTATTGGAAGTATTTTCTTTCAGTTCCACCCCAGCAAACTAGCTCCACTACTGTATCATAGTTCAGAACTGTTATTAGGATCTGAAGGACAGCCCATTTTGTAGCATACAGGGATTCCTCACTATCAATGAGAATATGAGCATATGAGATGTGGCTATGGGGGAAGGGATTGAGTTCAGATGACGTAATGGTCTTTGAACCCTGGAGAAGAGTAGCATGGCATAGAGGTTTTTGATATGACCTTTTTGCTCCTAGGGGATTCCATTTCTTTACCAGTTGCAGGAAGGGTCATGGGGTTCACTGGGCAAAGTATACTTTAGAACAGGTTGGTTGATTTGAAGAAAATGAGTTGTTTTAAAGAACAGTGGTTTTGGTCAGATGAATTGTGATGCTGGGAAGCAGTGTGCCTGGAGGTGACAGTGAAAGCCAGGACTGCCACTGTGCAGTACTCACCTAGCAGGGGAAGATAAAGATGATCTTAATACCACTTTTTGGATTTGCCATTGTGTTCAACAGTAGGAAATGCTGTTAAACAGCTGCTTCTGCCACACACTCCCGTTTGAACCAAATGTTGAAAGCTTCCTTCCTCTGTAACTGCACTAGAAACCAGAGACTCTCCTAATGTGGCTGGGACATTGCAAGAATCACTTGTTAAGGGGGTTGGGGTGAACAGCAGCTGCTGGAGCAGCATAGCAGGTTTGAGCAGCAGGGTAAGATCCTGCATGCAGGCAGCAGCCTCTGGGAAGCAAGATAGGACTTGTCCATTCAAAAAGTGGGGTGGAAGAGGCAGGTTGTGTTGGTGGGAGCCAAGATTGTATTTCTGAATAGAAAGCGAGCCAAGGGGTATGGAAATGGACTCTTCCTCCCTGCCTGTAGGGTAGGAGGAAGCAAAAACAAGGGGCACAGCTCCGCAGGTACCCAGACACTGAGCCAGCGCAGTTTGCAGCTTTACCAGTGGCACACCATTTTTGCTAACAACTGTTTATAGCTGGAGGTGAAACAATGACCAACCATCTTAAAGAAAAAAGTCTTCCTGTTTGTGGTGCTGCTCTCATTCAGTGGCATTATCTGATAGCTTTCTTCTGTCTTCAAAGAAAAGGACTGCTTTTCTGGACATAATTGTGCTTGTTTTCCATTCCCTGCGAAGGTGACCGCTGGGTTTTGGGTTGTTTTGTTTTTAATGCAGCTTTATACAATGAAAAAGTTGGAGTGAATGAGCGGAAGAGGAAGCGCAGAACCACCATAAGGTAATAAATATTTAGCGCATTACATGTTACCACTTTGCTTGAGATGTTTGTTTTTCTTGGTCTTGAAATCAAAGCCTTTTTTTCTGTTCATGAATCTCTATAGCTAGTGTTTCAAAATGTTTCACTATTTTGTAACATTCCAGTGAAAAATTACAACATAACCCTCCAAAAACCTAATTTGGTCCAGATATACTACATTTCACAATTAAAGATTTTTTTTTTCCCCCGACATATGACAACATACTTTAATATGAAAAAATATTTTATTCCAATTCTGCCTAAATTTGATGATATCTATATAGTGAATAAGTTATCAGATCATCCTTCTTTATATTTTGCAAGGTTTTATATAATACCAAAATAAATTGCATTATTTTGAAAGAGAATTGAGGTCTGTGAAATTTAAGAACAAGCTTTTACACATAAAATTGGATCTCCATCCCTGTATTCCATCACTGTATTATTTGGAGTTCCCAAAGAAGCATGGAAATTAGCCAAATAGAAAAACTAATGAGCTGAATGGAAAAAAGCAAAGGGAGTTGTATCGTGAATCTCCTTCTCTTGCTTCTCTCATCTCTGGTAGTCATCTATCTAGCCTCAACTTCATATGGAAGTCAAGTAGGTTCATAAATCATATTACAAAAACAATTACCAAATAGGAAAAACAAGAACATGGGGTAATTAATTCCTTTAAATATCCCACAATAACCTTTGGTGAAGAAGAATTCACTTGGGGCCTCAAGGGAGCTGTAGCATTTTCTGGTTTTGTGGAAGAATTTGTCTGCTTCTGAGCACAACCTTGGTGCTGCCAGGCCCTATCAGTTACAATGAAGTCCCTGTTCTTTGAACAGGGATCCTTCTTGACATGCTGTGCTGCCTCCCAAAGATGTAGGCTGCTCTGTCATCCCACAAACTCAGAACCTCATAGCCACAAGTACCTTTTCCTTTCACTTTCAAAAGGAGACTTGTTTGGTTGGGTTTTTTTTTGTTGGTTGGTTGGTTGGTTGGTTTGGTTTGGGGTTTTTTGTGGTTTGGGGTTGGGGTTTTTTGTTTGTTTGTTTTTGTTTGTTTGTTTGTTTTGTTGTTGTTTGTTTGTTTTTGTTGTGTTGTGTTTTTTTTTTGTCATATTACCTTTGATATAAAGAATAAAATTAAGATGTGATTTTTCTCTGACTTTTGAAGTAAATATTTCCCTGATGGGATGCTCCTCAATTAGGTGTGAGTTGGGAAAGCGAGATACTTCATAGCTTACTTGCTCATAAGATCACCTCATAAAGGATGAAGTGTTACTCTTGGGAGACTGGTTTCTCCTCTCAGCTTCTCTCCAAGGCAGTAAGGACCTAAATGGCAAAAACTGGCCAAGACCTTGCCAGTTTATGTGGTACAGCCTGTGTGAGAGTTCTGATTGAGAGCATCTCTGTCCTAGGTATTTTCCTCTGGCTGGAGGAGTCCACTGAAGACTGCTCATTTAACATATGTGCTTTGGTAGTGTTTTTTAACAGCTATATAAGGAAATCAGTCCTCATACTAAGTGTTTTTTAATTATTACTGCTTTTATATCTAACTCCACTGCACTTGGGGTATCAAATATGGCAGGTTGTTAAAGGCACAGATAATTGGGTTGAAGTTTGGTACCAAATCCCATATAGTAATAAAATATTAATTATTCCTTTGATGGCATATAGAACCTCAGTTTGAAGACCTCAATCTAATCAGGAAGACGGACTTTGTGAACTGCAACCATACTCTCAGCAATTCTTAATGGGTGTTTGAAAGCAAATTAGAAATAAAAAAAGTCTCACTAACTAAAATAGGTTAGTTGTACCCAGAGCAAAAGCTACTTAATTTGAATTTGTGGAGGCTATTTTCTCTTCTACTTTAATTAGAAAGCCTAAGAAACTGTTAGTCAAAACCAACAATGTTTCTATACTTCTGTGTGTGCAGAACTGTAGTTTTATTAATTAATTAGTTTTGCTAATGTTACTAAATATTGTGAAATAGACCTATAAATGAAAGACCAACAACATATTACAGATGAAGCAATGAAATAACTGGAACTCCAGGTGATACTTATTTCTATGACAGAAATACCAGCACCTCATTTCCAGAATAATGCATTAAGTGCCCTCTTGTGTCCAAAAAAATTACAGCTACTGCTGAAGCCAGTTTTGGATGCATCCTGTTGGCACACAATCACATCTCAGATACTCTGTGTTCTGAGAATATGTAACTCAAAGAGGAAGCAAATTCTGTCTGGTAATAAGGAACGATAGCAGTCTTAATGTACTTTGGTCACTGCCAACTGTAAAGAACAGCTTAAGGCAGACATTGCTAAACCAGCTTGCTATAATTTCCCTGGCTTCTAGAAATACCCTAACAAAATAATTTGCAGAACTTGATACAACATTTCCCAAATTGTATGTGCTGAAGGTCTTCCTCTTTGTAAATCCAAATGATTTGATACAACAAGGTAATCCCAGTAATGTGCATTTGCTGAACCCCCACAAAACTGCTGTGACTGGGGCAGAATGAGCAGTCAGGCCTGTTCCAATTCCCGTGATCCCGTTCATGTCTAGCTAGCAGCTGTGTCTCCTAGAGAACATCAAGAAGCACAAAAATTTCCCTATCAACACTGAAATTGCACCAAACTTCATTCTTGTTTTGCCTTTAACTTACTGTCTGCTGAAATGATGTGATGCTGTCTGTGTCAACCAATAACTACAGTGGACTTTAAGCTCTGTAGGTTTCCTTTATGTAGAAAAGAGGAAACAGACCAAGTCACTAACTTCAGTGCTCTTACTTGACCCTTCCTTAGTGGTGAAAGCCTGACCATGTCAGAAAAGCTTTTAAAGCTAACATTTTATCCCTTTATCCAGTATCGCTGCCAAAGAAGCCCTGGAGAGGCACTTCGGAGAACAAAGTAAGCCTTCATCTCAGGAGATTATGAGGATGGCTGAGGGGCTCAATCTTGAGAAAGAAGTTGTGAGAGTTTGGTTTTGCAACAGAAGACAAAGGGAAAAAAGAGTGAAGACAAGTTTACATCAGAATGCCTTTAGCTCTATTATCAAGGAGCATCATGAGTGTCGGTAAAGCTTTTCCATGTATAGATGTGGATTTCTGTTTTGCTTCTTGTAAATATTGTAAATACCGTGTTGTTTAAAAACAGAAAAGAAAATCAGTAAACCACTTGTTTCTCTTATAAGTTAGCCAGCTTCAGATGTAACGTGTTGTGCAAGACCCAACTTCAATGTAAAAGGTTGAAAACAAATTAAATGCTACTGCATATATTTAAAGAGTCGGAGGTCCCTGCTTAACAGCAAGGAATGCATCACGCATTATGCAACTAGAAAGGCTTTCCAAGTTGCACAAGTAGTAGCAGTTTCCCTACGCTGTGCCTTCCTTTCATCTGTGGTCCATTTCAGGATTAATGGAGAACCCTAGGTAGGTACCCTAAGCGTCAGGAAACAAAGCCTTTGCACTGTATGCGAAGAAAGGTTACAAATCCTGATCTCAACAACTCTAGTCTTGAAAGTATCTTGCCCGCCCCCAGCACGTCCCTGCGAGTTCTTGACCCACCCCAAGCCCCATGCTCACTGCACTAACCTTTGCAATGTTGTAAGCTGTTAGGCAGGTGGCAGGGTCCCACCTGTGCGGGTTGAACACTGAACATCAGTGAGAAATAAGAACGTCAACGAAGAGAAGGTGACTAAACGACCTTAAACAAGCAGTGGTGACACTGCTGAATATCTAGTTCTGTCCAAGGACAGGACATACCTGTGGGATCTTGTGGGACTGCCACTAGATCTGTGAGCCTGGTAAAGGAATGCTAGCTGAAGACCTGCCTTTCCAAACGGCTCTGTCCTGGTTTGAGATAAAACAGAACCAATTTTCTGTTTGGTAATTTTACTTTTTCAGCTGGGTTTCTTCTAACTAACTAAACGACGACAAGCTCAAACTCAGCTACCTGCTCTCAACATCTGTACACCTCTGAGTGAATCACTTCAGGTAAATTCCTTGTGTAAGTTTAGTACAAAATCACTAGAAATGTGCCATAATTACTGTCATTATTTATGGTAGAGTAAGCTTGCCTATATGGAGATGTCAACACTGTTCCTGCTGTGTGCTCTGTCTCAGCCTATCACAGGCCTGCCTTAAATGGATGCCAAGTAAAAGTGTGTTTTTCTTATGCATGTTATCAAAAGTAATTCTTGCTAATTCATTATATGTCTTAAAGTTTAATTTGGATAGGCTAAGCTATAAAAATCGCTATACACTTTACCTTACCCTAAGACTTTGTGACCTGAGGGGGAAAATAGATAATTATCAGGGTGTTTATTACTTTGGACTTTCTCTGCATTGTGTTTTTCTGATTAAATCCTAGTGTGGACATACTTACACGAGAGATAGTGTTAAGCCGAACAAAGAAGGCTCTTGCACTCTAACATAAGTATCCACAGTAAGCATTTATTGCACCGCACATTCCCCATTGTTGCATCCCACTAATTGAAAATAATCCCTTATTTGTCATCTTCCAGCCTAGAGAGATAATGGGGAGGGAGGGGGGGACAACAGTGCCAGAGCTCCACCTATCAGAAAGCCAGGCAGCGAGAAACTGAATTAACGACTGTAGTACTCACCAGGGACAGATTATCCAGCCATCTCATCAGCCCTGCTCCTTGTTATTTGAATAGCCCATTACCATATATGTATTTTTGACTGTTTTCCCAGGACTGAAATTAAACGACTACACGCAAGTAGTAATGGCCAGATACATTTTATTTTTCCATAAAGCAGACCTGATGATTTAGAAAACATCTAGCTAATAGGCCCGCAGAAAGCAAAAAGAGCTTAATGTTCAAGACCACTTAGAAGCACTGTGCACTAGTTAAGTGCTCCCTCTTTCTCTAGTGTACGTTAAATTATCTCTGATACATTTACAGTGACCATAGGCATATTCAGCTATGGAAACCATAGCTTGGATTAAAAAAAAAGACAAACAAAACAACATTTATTTTTTTTTTATGGATGAATGTATTGCTATAACCCCTTAATTTAGAAGAAAACTTCAATTTAATAACTCAAAGGGGAGAAACTGTGGCACGTAGGCTCTTCCCATGACTAGCATAGCTCACCCACTACAGCACAGGAAGGACTAAGGTGTAGCCTTTATCCACCACGTGTATTGACTGATCATCAACTTTTGAAAAAAAGGAAAGAAAAATACAGTTGAGAAGGCCAGCTCTCAGTGAAGGTGATGGCAGGCATTGTGTACCGTTCATGCCATGTGACCCTGTGTAACACACACTGAAAATACTATCTGATATATATAAACTTTATTT
>VZTM01042085.1:0-32763 GCA_013400555.1 Jacana jacana
TGTATGCAATATAGATTGTTATGTTTTAAATAGGTAAAAGTAACATTTAGATTTTCTAGATGTAAAGAAAAGTGCATTATAGAGATAAATTACAAATAACTCAATTGGGGAGACAATAGAAAGTCATCATTAGTTAGACTGAGTAATGGAAGATACACTAAGGAAATTCATCACTGACTTTCCACAGGTTTTAAAATAGCCTGTTTAACACTGATTCTCAGTTACAAAAATTGTTTGCACTTAGTAGTAGGATTCCACTTTGTAAAGGTGCTAGCAAAGCTTGTGGGCTGCTAAGTAAAGAGAGCTGATACTAATTTCATTTTAGGTCTAGATATCACTTAGCATGTTCAAAAACTTTTAACATAGCAAATTATGGTCTTCATTCAGTCAAAAATGCTGGGTACAGAAAACATTATTTCTATTACACTTGAAAATATTTGGGTTTTGGTAAACTTTGGAACTCTTTCAACCCTAGTTTTCTCTTTCCTTCAATATATTGCGTTTCAAAGAACAAAGATTTTTTTGTCTTAGAGGAGCCATTTTCTCACAATATTAATACTCAAATTCAACTATTTTTCATTACTGAACTCCTCACCTGAAGCTCCCATCTTTTTATAGGAGGTCTATCTCACCAGCATAAAATGTTGTCTTTTCTACATACCTGTCAGATCTGTGCAATTTTGTTTAGTTTTGACTTGATAGAAAGACCATATTGAAGTTTTGGCTACTGACACAGCTATCTCATGGCTTGTTAAGATATGCAAGCCTGTAGTGTGGTATGTATTTTGTCTAAAGATATTTTCCATTAAAAAAAAAACCCCACAAAAAAACCCACCAGTTGTTAGTTTCCTTCTACCTCAAAGGCTGTATTTCAGCATTCTTTAGAAACAATCTACATGCCCAAGACTATTAACCTGTATGGTTCTTTCCTTCTCCTTTGCTTTAGATGTTTAATAGCAGATTTGCAGCCTTTGGAGTTGAGAATTTGCGTTCTGTAAACTATCTTTGTACAGTATTATTCACAATGAATACATTCAGAGCATCTTTTTTGCCTCTTAGCATTTGTAACCACAAATAATTTTCCTTTTATGTCAATCCTGTTTCCTTGGAGAAGCAGTATTGGAAGTATGATAATAAATGATGAGAGAAATCAGCAAATAGTTTTCATGTGTTTGACCTATTATTCTCTTATCTGATAGCATACCTAAATTTTACGCTGGAAAAAAAGAATTTAAAACTGTTAAACTTTTGATGAGGCTTTATGTATGTGCCGATGACATCTGAGAACAAAGCTTTTTGATAAATGAAAATTCTCCATTGCCTTTTTATGACTCCCATTGAGATACTTACTTGTTTCTCAGGGCACAATTTGTCTCACAGGTTGCATTTGATTTGTAGTTTAAGGATAGAAGTTCATAGTATCCGTGTTAAATACATATAGCTTTCAGAAGCATGCTAGACAATATTTTTATATGTAGCCATTAGAAAGAATGTTTAAAGAAAAAAGGATCTCATTTTGCTGGGCCTGTTGAAGCAAGACAAGTAAAATATTTAATAATATTTAATCAGTGTGCTTTAGCTTTATAAGTATTTGTGAAGTTGATATACTTTTGTCTAGCCTGATCCCTCAACACTCCCATGCAGCTTCTGTTATTATATAATTCTTTAAGCCCTTATAAAATTTCCACTTTCTCCGAGTTGTGGAGATATATGTAAAGCGTCAGGCAAAAATTAATATACTATGAGGAAAAATAAAAGAAGCAAACATGTTTGCCCTTTCTCATTCAATCTACCAGATTATTTAATCTTGTTCTGTTTAGTATTTCTGTATTTTCATGGAGTTATTTGATGGGCAGGTTACCGTGTGTTTTCAAATTTCAAGTGGATTGTTTAATATTAATCTGCAGTTCAACATTTTTGACACTTTATAGAACAGTGTTATGGTCAGGTTGCCAATCGAGGTCTTTATATTATATAATAATCAAAGTAAGGGAGAAATAAGAATTCTTCTTCCTAATAAATATCTCCTTCCTCAGAGTTTTCATGTTAGACTTTAAATTTATTTTATGGTTATCTGAAGTTGTACTTTAATATCTCCTGCTGGTGATACTGGTCTTCTTCATCAATCAGGGCAAGGAACTACTAAAAAAGTTTATGCTGGCGCTTTTGGAATAGTCTACTTTATTTATTTATTGTTATATATTGTTGCTTAATTGCCCAAAGAACTGGACGCTTAGTCAACACTGGATTTTAGCCTCCCTTACTACCATGATAACAATTGGTATTTTACTTCCCTGAAAACCTTGCAGAATGTTTTGTGTATTTCGTCAAATTAAGATGGAAAATGTTTTAAAGCGGGAATTTGAAAAAAGCTTAGAAAAAGAAGATAATTTCAGGATGATTATACCGGTCAGAAACTTTTGTTAGTATGATTGCATAACTATGACAATGCCCAACTCTTCTGGAACATCAGGAAAAAAGTAGATATTCAGCCCTTTAATCCAGATATGCTAGGAGTATTTCAAGGTAAATTTCTAAACGTAAGATCGAAATTTAAAAGTCCGTCATTTTTGTGAGCAGTATGGACTAGAAGCAGCTTTAGTTCAAACCTGTCTGCAGTTTTCTTTTGTGCAACAATTCTTATTTAAAAGTACAAAACCTACGTGTTCTGTATGTCTTTTGCTAACTCAGTTCAAATTAGCCTGTGTGCTCCTTTTTGGTGTGGTAAAAATAATTGTTGGATACTTATGAGATTGTTTTCCTACGTGAATTCAGTGGCACGTACTGCCTACTCTAGCACTATTCTAGTGGAACTACAGCTGAGGATTGTGTGTGAAATGCAACAGCAGGAGGAATCAGGAAGAAGGTGAAGAGTTAATTGTATTTGTTACTTCAGTTGAAGGAAATTATTTAAGATTCCTAAATGAAATGGCCAGGCTGTCAACCTGCCTGTTCAGGGGAGGCGTATCTGTATGCAGGGGAGCAGGGCACCAGGTGACGGCAGGCTGGTGGCGCCATGTCCTCCCCTTCCTGGCAGGCACAGTCCCACCACACCACAGCTGAGGCAGGTCCCAAGACCAGGGACCCATGGCTGAAATGTGGTCTTTGCTGCAGAAGCCAGCCCCTTTGAAGAAGCTTCAGTGTGAAAGCTGGGCTTGTTTCTTGCGTGCAAAGCATGCATTAGGTAGATCGAATCAGCAGGGGTCAGTCAATTAGTATACAGGAGTTTAATTACAGTTGGCTAGTTCCAGCACCTGCTAACCTGCTATCTGTATTTGCACAGTGTTTGATTTTGGTTATAAGAATTTATTTAAAATCTAACAGATCCAAAAAGACACTGAAATTCAGACTTCTGTTGCCATTTTTTTTCCTGGAAAATGGTTACTGTTTTTATCCTCTCCAGTGAAATTCCAGGAAGTGAACAAAAATACATATACCTTTTTTTTTTTTTTTTTTTTTCCAGAACACATGGGTGCACAGCTTAACACATTCCACTAACAGCACTTGAAAACTAGAACTCAGAAATTCAAATCTGTCAGTTTTTACCCAAAATTGCATTTCTGTGTTGTTAGTTCTTTGGGTTTTCTAGCAATATAAATTCCCAAAAAATACTTGATTATCCATGTGACTGTGGGGGTTGGAACAAAATGATCTTAAAGGTCCCTTCCAACCCAAACTATTAAATTATTTTTGATTTCTGCTTCTTGCAGTTATGGGTTTTTTTTGTTTATTAAACCACTAAAGAGTGCAGTATAATTCTTTTAAAATACGGATTAAGAAAGAATATCTCTTCAGCAAGAAAGATTAATTAGTATTTCTGCTTCCTACAGTGAAATGAGTTTAGTTTTAAATTATATTCAAGTTCAAGCAAAACCATGCTTAAATTAACTTGTAAGGTTCCCTAAACAGGAATATGGCCTAGCTTTATTTTTTCCAAATACTGTGATCCAGAACTGTGTCCAGATATGGCCCACACTCAGTGGAATTTTTTCTGCTTATTTTTAATGGATCAATTTTCAAACGCTGAAGCTGATTGGCCCCTGCTCATGAGATTATGTTCCAGCCATCTATAGATAGCACATAATTAACTGGAGGAGAGAAGGGGAAAACCATGAAGGAAATACGTGCAGTACATAAAGTGTCTCTTGGTGTTCTGTATTCTGTGTCATTTTTAATGGGTCTGTAATTAGGTCACAGGACTGATTTATATCAGCACTCAGTTTCCTGGGTGACATCACCCTCTCCTTCATTCCCTAATAGGGATGAAGATGTTGACACCTAGAAAACTCTACTTCCTGGACAGTGAAAAACAGCTAATTAAACCAGTTGTAGACCTGATACTGGCTGAATTATTTACCAATATAGCAACGAAATGGAGACTAACAGGAAGGAAGAGCTCAGGGATCACGTGGGAAGAGCACAGATATGCTCACAGCCTGTTTGTGTGAAGGAGTTTGGCTTAAAGAAACAATGACAGGACTAGGCTGGGACAGGAACAATCGTGAGTAAAATAACAGTGCATTTTGAATCCTTAGGCAGAAATAGAAAGGCAAAATACTGGCAAAAAGCTTTGAGATGAAGCGAGAAGACAACTATTATAATGCATAGCCAAATGTTCAGAGAGATTGGCATGAGAGGAGCCCAAAGTGCATTCTCTTCAAAGAGAGATTATCATACAGAAAATAAAAATGAGAGGGGTGCCTTGTACATTTTTCTATACATAGAAAGCTCATAAATGCACCAAAGGACGCAGCTGAGAATGGTGCTTCTTAATGTAAAAATAGCTGCCACATTTCAGACTGAACATACAAGCTTTTTCTGTGTAAAAACGTACAACCCAGCAGTAACTTATAACTCATCTTTGTAAAATGTATTACAATTGAATCACTCTATGGTGCAGCTGAAAGAGCTTGATATTGTTTTACTTCTTGGAGATACTAATCACACAGCACTGATTTTAATTTATAGGATAGAATATTTAAGAGCATGGGTTTTGAGATTTTTAATGTTGTGGGGTTTTTTTTGTTTTGTTTTTGTTTGTTTGTTTTGGGTTTTTTTGTTAAATGAATGAAAAATTGATGAAGTGTATTTTTCTTACCTTTCATATTACTATATATTTGTGCTTGAGAGAGATTGCTGGCTAGTATGAGATCGCCTTTATTTAAGAGAGGACTATGAGGAACCAGGTCAGACATGGCTGTAAAAACTCACACCTGATTGTAGGAGCAGGCTGCAGCAGCAACACAATAAATGCCTGGCTATAAGAATGGAAGAAAAGAAATTTATTAAGTTTTGCGGTGGATGATGCTGGTTCAAGAGTTGAGCCTCAGAGATTTCTATTACAAGTATGAGTCAGAATTTAGTTCAGGTGTGCTATGTATAAAAGGTTTGATCTCTCTTTAATATTATTTAGTGCAGGTAGAGAGAATCCTCATCCTCATACATATGTATGCAGTAAGTAAGGGTTGACTATTGCATATAAGTTTTCAAATAAACTAGGAAAGGTGGTGGAAATAATATTTTGATGCTGTTTTGTACAGGTTTTCATCTCATGTATTTATTTGCCATTTGTAACTTCTGAGATTTCTGAAATGCACTGACATTTTGTTTTAACAGCTGTGTTAGTTTTCAACATTTTTTTTCTGTTGGAAGGTCTTAATGTCAGGTTTGTTGTTGGAAATGTCCTATGAAAGCCTGCTACAGTACTGTTCCTGACAAAATGAAAATCAAATACACAGGTATGATTTAGAAGCACTAAGAATAGCCTTAATCCAAGTCTGTAAACTCTAATCCAAAGTGATACAGAAGCTGTAATGAGCAAATTGAATGGCTTACGGGCACCTGATCTGACAGAGGAAGAAGCAGAAATTAGATACAAAACATATGTCAGAGATTAAAACAATTGGCTTCATCCATTTGATTGTTAAGACTGGAGTCATTTGAATGTGGTTTTTCCCAAGCCTTTCTTTTCATGCTTACATTTAAAATAAGGCTGAATTCTGTGTTAGACAATGCTTAATAACTGATCTGAATGTATCAAATCTTGTGAGTTATAATTTTCCTCAAGTAGGAGAGAAGGCAGAAAATAATTTTAAGTAAAATACCCACCCTTTCTAAAATAGTCTCTTCTAAAACTGCATGTTTCTCAGCAGTGGGTTTGTCTAAAAATTATTGCTGTTATTTAAAAAACAAAGCAAAAAAAAGGTAGTGAATACCAACAACGCTTGACGCATCATCTTATTGGTCATTAGCCAGAGGTTTTATTTTACTTGCTTCTGGAGTAAGTTGTGAGTGAGAAGGCAGCTGCTGCCCAGAATTTCCAGCCATGAAAGAGTTTGAATGGATAAAACAGAGATCAGCTTTGGACTTCATACAGTCTAATGAGATCAATATAAATGTTTAGACATTTCTATTTTATATTGTCTGTGAAAAGTATGACCAATACGTCATCTTCAGAAGACAAGCTATATAAGTGTCACCATTAGTGCAATTCCTGTGGCTTTCGGGAATATACAGGATCACTTTACCCTAAAAAAAGCCCAAAATCAAACCCCCAAAAAGGGAAAACTGATGTTTTTCTCAAATGTTTAAAACTTATGGATGCCTAAGTCTCCCTTCTCACCTTCCTTCACTCCTTAAACACACGTGGGCTAATGAAATCGTTGATCTTTGACCACAACCAATAAATATGTGCTGGTCCACTCAGGCGAGGTTCTACTCTTCTGTTACAAACCTTTTAATTCAGGACACTTTTGTACCAGTATTTAGAAATAAATGAGGCAGTCTGTTACTATCATGTGTACTGCAGACTCGTGCAGGTGTTGCTATGTCTGTATATGCTTGTCACTTGTTTAATCACCTTCTACAGCAGTGGTTTTTTTAGAGAGCTCACTACTCCCTTCCTGAGCCACAGGCTCACCATCAGTCACTCTTCCTTTCTCCTTTGTGAGGACTCTTTCTGATATACCATCCTCACTTGCTTCTACTTATGTTTCTTTATTGTGTCCTTGTGGCTGACTTGGGCCAATACCAGTGCAGCTCACTGAAGTGCAAGTCCCAGCACAGAGTTTTAGCTGCTTAGTAGCTCTTAGCCTTTCTGAACTCACCTTGGTTGAGAGCACGCTTTGCAGTAGTTGGGACTATTTCTTCAAATTGATTTTTCATTTTTTTCATGTAACAGTAGATTCTTAAGCAATCATGTGATCCTATGAGCTGTGCTTCCATTAAGGTCCTGTACTACCTGTATCTTAATTCATCTCCGTGTTGCAAAAAAGATTTATAAGTTGAAAAAAGTGCATGCCAAGTATTCACTGGATATTTTAATATATTTTTTTATTTGACTGAAACCAGTGATCTATACATAAACAGGTTGTTAAACAGTTTTTGCAGATGGAGTGAGGTACCTTTATGTTCATTCATGTCCGACTTTTTCGGAGTACATAGGGAATTTTAGTTCATGTTTTAGTTCCTAAAATTCCTTGGGAAGCCTGAACTGGGACACTGTGTGTTCATCCCTGCAATATTCTGTGTGGCACCAGTGAGATAACTCTTGGTATTTGGAAGGCAGAAGCCAGTGACACAACTGCATAACTTCCTGCCCCTCTTCTTAGTGCCACTGAATTTAACTGGATCTCATGTTTCAAGTGGAGCAAGCTGGTACAAAAAAGGAAGTGTTTTCAAAAGCAAGTTCATACATCATCCAAATTTGAAAAAAAAATATGCATTATGCCTAAAGCGTTTAATATTCTGTTCTGCCATTGATAGACGTGTATAATTCCGATTAAAAAGATTTATGCTGAGCACTGGCAGATGATATGATCCTGTAATGTAAATATGAATTGCTAAATTTCACAGTAAATAATTATTCTTGGAATCTTTCTTAATGTGATGCAAAATTGGTTTACTCTGGATATCTAGAGTAAATAAATAAATAAATAAATAAAATAGCGTAACTTACCAATGGATAAAGCATACATGTTTTATAACTTATCCAAGATTATTTATACATCATCTTACAGTTATGACTCTGGTTTTGGAGAAAGGCTTAGAGACCATATTTTTGGGAAGACTAATTAGTCTTAACTTTCAAAGATAATAAGGGAGTGGGTTTATAAAGCAAAAAGCATAAATAATAATATATTACTAAAGACTTTAAAAATAGACATATAGGATTTAATTGAGAAACAGAAGGTCAGTGATGCAAATGAGGGTAGAATGCAAACACCCCCAAGCAAGCACCCACTCAAGGCTTTTTATACATATAATTTTGCTGTAGAAACATACCTACTCTGCTGCTGTAACCAAGCTAGATTATGTTTTTAACAATAATTGACAGCTGATAATTGACAACTGAAAGAACATTGCAGCTGAAGCAATTGAAATAAATAAATAATCAGTCCATCTCAGAAATATTTTGTTAATGTATTTATTACTGTTTCCAAGTAACATTCCAATAATGTTTTTACAGTAACTACATATTATGGGTAAGATTCATGCCAGTAACTGATGTTTGAGAAAAAGAGGGTCATTAACATCCCCCTTTGTTTCTACTGGGGCTTTTATCCTTAGTGTGAGAACTTGCAGCTCGTTAGTATTCCAGGCACAATGCAGTGTGCTTCCTAGTCCCAACTCTCCCCACCCTGCAAATTGCAGAATGGCATTTGGTTTAGAAGGGTACAGAGTTTGAAGGAAATGTGATGCATTTTGTTACACTAAATTAGTTGTTTATGGAATGTTATTTACATAGATAACTTCTAATTGAGAAAAACAACACATTTATTGTATTGAAACTTTTTTTTTTTTTTAGTATTTCTGTATTTCAGGAACTTTTTCTAAAATATATTTATTGATTTTTGGAATTTGTGAGTAATGATGATGATTCAATGATATTTGTTTTTTATTTTCTGTAAAATGGCAGAAGTGCCCCTTACCCCTTCCCCTTCCCCCTCCCGTTCCCCTTCCCTTNGTCTTCCCCTTGTTACTGGAGAGCTTTCTGATTAACATATAGAGTTCAGACTTCCATTCTCATGGTATCTCTTGGAACAACGTAACATTGCCCTTCAACAAGGTCTTCCTCAAGTGATCTGAAAATTCTGTGATGTGATACATTTTGATTGCTTACATATTTTAAATTTTGATAGGTTACATGGTCAATGATCTACCTCTCAGAGAACAGCAAGTAATAATTTGCTCATGGGTGCATAATCTTCAGTGTTTCATTGTTTCTTCTCAGTAGAGTGATTTCAGCAGTTCTAGAGGAAAAGGCTGAAGCTTTGAACACTTATTTTTCATCTTTGACATCCATAGTTTAAAAGCGGTGTTAAGGTTAAATAGAAGTTCATATACACTCTATTTCATTTAGTAAGTGCTCTCATAATTAAATGCAGATCCATGTAATTTAGTGATAGAAAGAGAAATTCATTAAGACTCCTAATTAGGAAAAAGCATTACCAGAACTGCAAAGGTTATAGAAATATAGCTCCTGCTTAAGGTAAATTAAGCACAAACCACATTGCTGTAACAGGAAGGAGATTACTTAAACTGTAACTGACAAGAAATTTCAAAATTCATTTTCATCATCTGTGTACATGAAAAGCAAATGTATTAAATTATTATAGTTGACAGAATTCATCCAGATTTCATACCTTTTGTAATGTCATAGTAGACATAAATGTTAATATTTGTGGTGGGTTGGCCCTGAACAGATGCCAGATGCGCACAAAAGCCACTCTGTCACCCCGCACACCTTCAACTGGACAGGGGAGAGAAAATACAACAAAAGGCTCATTGGTCAAGATGAGGACAGGGAGAGATCACTTACCAATTACCGTCATGGGCAAAAAAAGACTCAACTTGGGGAAATCAATTTAACTTACTACCAATCTAATTAGAGCAGGGTTATGAGAAATAAACCTAAATCTTAAAAATGCTTCACCCCACCCCTCCCTTCTTCATGGGCTCAACTTCACTTCCAATTGCTCTGCCTCTCCTCCCCCACAGCGACCTAGGGAGATAGGGGTTGTGGCCAATTAATCCCATGTTGTTGCTGCTGCTCCTTTAGAAACATAGCAGACTGCTCACACTTTTTCCCCTGCTCCATCATGGGTTCACTCTGTTGAGAAACAGTTTTCCAGGTACTTCTCCAATATGAGTCCTTCCCATGGGCTGCAGTTCTTCACAAACTTCTCCAGCATGGGTCATTTCCGTGGGGTGCAATCCTTTAGGAACAGATTGCTCCAGCATGGTTCTGCCACACAGTCACGTCCTTCAGGCAAACCTGCTTCAGTGTGGGCTTCTCCATTCATGGGTTCACAAGTCCTGCCAGGAGTCTGCTCCAGTGTGAGCTTCCCATGGGATCACAGCCTCCTTAGGGCACCTTTGCGTGCTCCAGTGGGGTCCTCCATGGGCTGCAGGTGGATAACTGCTCCGCTGTGGACTTCCATGGATTGCAGTGGGACAGCCTGACAAAACCTGAAAAAAAACCCCAAACCAACAGAACAAAACAGCTGAGTTCAAATTTCATTTCTGCACTTGATTTTTTTTTTTTTAACCTTCCAGATAATGGAAATTTTTCCACATCAAGGACAGGAAATTTTCCTCCCCCACATTCCAAACTTTTCTATGTTATTTGGAATGTAAGGCACCTTCCAGTTTTGGTATGTGAATCTCATTAGCATGCTCTTTATAGTTTTTTTTCAGATCACTAATGAAGAATTTAATTAAAACATGACCTAGCACTCATCTCAGCAGCATTCATCAGACACCTCCTTTTGACATGATACATTGCTGTTTTCACTGATCAACATTTTAAATACTAGCCAGTTTTCAAAGTGGCAGTGAGCAGAGGTGGAATACCACTTTATTAGGGACCAGTTATTGATTCTTAAAAAAAAAAAAAAGAAAGAAAAAATAGGTGTTCAGTGGAAGAAAATGAACAAAATTATATTCTGTGACTCTGTGTCTCTTTGTGCAATACTCACAAAAACTGATTACCTCATAACTCAGGTTCAAAACAATGATATTCTATTTTTTGTATTAAGGAGATAAGAAAGATTAAAGGCAAATGTTAACTGACAAGCTCTTGTCATATTTTTCAAAGAATTATGTCATCAAGTCTTAACTTCCAGCTTTTCACTCAGAATAATATTATGTGGTAGCAGTGTTGAGGAAATTTGTGTGCAAGAAGTGATAAAACATTGTTTTGCTGGTTTGACCAGGTCCTCTAGGAGTGTAATTAAGCTGTCTACTATTCGCATACTGCTTCAGAATTTCTCACTATGCAAGGAATTCCCTTCCCTCCCATTCTTTCTTTTTTTTTTTTCCTCATCCCCTAGTGCCCAAATCTCCTTACTATTTGCAATAAAACAAAGATAAGGAGGACTGAAACAGTAGTAGAAAGTGTAGAGCAGGGTCAACTAGGGCAGGTTGCCCAGGGCTGTGTTTACTCAGGTTCAGAATATCTCCAAGGATGTTGATATTTCCTCAACTTACAGTGTTCAATCATCCCTAGTGAAACATGTTTTTTTTCTTAGGCCTGTTGGCCTGTAACTAAGCACTGCAGAGAAGAGGCAGGCTCTGTCTTCTTTATTGCCCTCATCAACAGGTATTTAGGTGCATTGATGACTTGAGACTCCATTGAGCTATTGATGGCTGTCATTCAGGGCACAGTCAATTGTTCACCTCCACACAAGGGAGGGAGGGACCCAAATGACAAAGGGTCTGTGTGTGACTGTGTCCTTCCTGGAGCAGAGGTTCTTAGACATACTAGATAGCTCAAATGGTGATAGTGCTTTGGTAATTTAAATGATCCTGAAGAATCAGCACAAAACCCATCATTAAATATTCAGAAACATAGTGCATACAATTGATCAGAGTCCGCTTATCCTCATATTACTACATCTAACCATACAGAATTAAGCATGAGGTATTTTTACCAGTGCTGTACATCAGAACATGTCTGATGAGTCCGTTTTTTGATCTTCTGCAGTACCGATGTTGATGATGTGTGGTGGAGTACGTATTCTATCACATGCCAGTAGACCCCAGGGAATTTTGAAACTGGCTTTCATTGATTCTAATGAATGAGTTCACCTGTTGTATCATACCTCACTACGACTGTACTTACTATGTGTTTTCAATGCCAGCTGTCCCTTGTCGTATGCAGGAATGGTATCAATAAGGGTGAATTTAGGCAGATGTAATTAGATAACAGATTGTTAAAAAGCAGTCATTTGGAGAATTGGAATGGTAAGGTTGGCACTAACTACTGAGGTACACTGCAGAAATAGAAGATACAAAGCTGAATATGAAAAAACTCTTTCCCAGAAGAAGGGCTGCTATAGTATGCTTAAGGGAAATAATTAAAGCTCTTCTCCTTGGGAAGTAGAACATGTGGACAGACAATCTGTTTTATAGCACTTTTGAAGCACTTCAAGTATGTGTTCAGAACTTGGATTTTATGATATATTATATAGTATATTTAGTAACATTATCCTCTAAAAATACAGAAAAAAATATCCTATGTAAAGATGACAAAGTAGCAGAAGCATTCTTTTAGGAGCAAGACATATTTGGAACATTTACAAGAATATGAATGATTACATTTCATGAATGCCATTTAAGAGATGCTCTTGAACAAGTGTGTGCTAGAGCACACGCTTGCTCTCCTTTAATGAATAAAAGTGTATAACAGAACTGTAATTAAAATGCGTCAGTGTGAAGAATATCTAGCTCTTTACATCTCTTATCCCATTTCAGTTTCCTTCACCCGTTCTTCCCAGCTGCAGTCTATATTGTGGAGCTGCTAGTTCCTTTCACTCCAGTACAAAAGTTGAATCACTTTACCTTTTTCCTTTTTCTTTTTTCTTCCCCTAACATCTCACTTAAGGTTTTGAGATTCATTTTTCTGTGAAGTAATTTTTTTTTTAGAAGATAGTCTTCTGGCATCATTCTTTGGGAAATGTGCTGTGATGTGTGAGGCTGGAAGTAAATCTGGATTCTCTACTTGTAGAAATGCAAATAATCTGAGATTATAGAAATTTTTTTCCAGATTTGTAGTTGCAGAAGATAAAGGACAGTCTTTGAGTGCAAGAACTAATACTACAAAATCTTTCAAATACTTTATTTAATTAATCCCTACACAAAAAGTCTTGTATGGTGTATCAGTATTATTTTACAATTCATCTGGGGTTAAGGCCTATATTTAAATGATCACATTTTGAAATATCAAAGGGATGATTTTTCTTTCTGCTAGGCACCCCAAAAGCTATGTACTTTGAGAGTAGTTGTAAATGTTAGTATTAAAAAAACTAGACTTATCTTCAAATTAGGTGGTAAGAGTAGAAATTCTTTGATTTTAGTTCAAGTATATTTATTGGAGACAAAAAAAAGATTTTTTTGTTATCAGGTGGCTTTAGAAATTTTGTGACTCTTGCTTCTTCGTCCTGCATCTAAAGTAAGTCATTGTCTTCATTATAATGGCTAAACAGTAGTCACCTTAGAAAAGACAAGGTTTGTGTGACATATTCTTCAGTGACATAACGCACCAGCCTGGGTTAGGGCAAAAGATATTTATTTCAGGTCAACAGCAGTCCTGGTCTCAGCCTTACTGTGTTTATGTTTCCAACTTCCTCTTCCAAGAAAGTTTGAAATATGTAATTACCTTAGAGTGTTATTTCAGAGGGGGGTGGGGAGGTCTTCAAATAATCAGCATATTAGTTCTAATTATATGTGTGGGTTTGTTAAGAATTGATATTAACATAAGTATGTAACTAATGTGTGTTACACTGTGCCATATTGGCATCAGATGGTATGTAGTGAATGATAGATGAAGAGATTGGAAACACTGGCTCAGCTATGTTTATCTTCTGCAGTGTACAAGCTTTATTGCATCTCATGAAACTCTCTTTAAAATACCAGTTCAAATGTACCATAACATTGGCTGATAATTGTGCTAGCAAAAACACAGATAAAAATGAAAATTGGGTTCAAGTACAGAATCTTCATCATTTTGGAATATATTTACATGGAAAAGTGTCTAATAGAAATAAGACAACTTTGCCATTTTTCATAAACTCAGTGTTGCGTTCTTCACCAATATGTAGCGAACTAATTGAGGCAAACTTTCTTTAGGAAGACTAAGGGGGTAAGATCACGCTTCTGCACTAGCAATGTGCTACAACTGCTACTAGCTTTTTCCATTTCACACCTTAATAGACACAATGACTGATAACTCTTCAAGTGGGTCTTCCCAGTGGTCATTTGTGATGCTCACTGGGCTTTCACACACTTCATCTTTGTTGATAAGTAATATAGTGGAAACATATAGCTTATTCTATATTGTAGGTTTTAATAAAAAGTATTATACTGGAGTTAAGACAGACATTTTTTCTTGCAGGAAAATACTAAATAAAACAGCAATAAATTTCAGTGTTGTACTTGCATTCAAACTAGGTTACAACACTTGACAATGGGTCTCTTGAGGGATTTGGGACTGGTCAGCCTGGAGAACAGAAGGCTTTGGGGGGACCTTATAAGGCCCTTCCAGTACTTAAAGGGGCCCTACAGGAAAAATGGGACAAGTGTTTTAGCCAGGTCTGTTACAATACAGCAGGAGGTAATGGCTATAAAGTAAAAGAGGGAAGATTTTGGCTATATATAAGGAAGACATTTTTACAGTGAGAGTGGTGAAACACTGGAAGCGTTGCCCAAAGAGGTGATAGACTCACCACCCCTGGAAACTTTCAAGGTCCGTTTGGACAGGGCCCTGATCATCTTGCTGTAGTTGAAGATGCTGATTACAGGGGGATTGGACTTGATGACCTTTAGATGTCCCTTCCAACCCAAATTATTCTATGATTCCTACTAGCCTCCTGCCCAAAATCCTCTTTTAAAAATTTTGGTTTTACTGGAGATTAGACCTAGAAAGTGTGGCCAAGAGTAAATATGTAAATGTCTGCCTTAGCAATGAGGAAAAAAAAATCACAATGAGAAAAATCAACCATTGAATAATTTTCCCAGAGACTTAAATCATATTGAAAACTCATTTGACCAATAATTGCAGTATTTTGATTTATTTCAAGAGGTTGGATGATAATGCTTCAAGTAATACATATGTAACTATTTAAGTAACAAATATCTTAGATACAGGACCACTAAGTTAAACTTTGTCTGGACTGTTTCACCTTTTTTTTATGATTGTAGTTCATTTTTATCATCCAACTTATATGATTCCTGTGACAGTTGTGGTTGAGTCACACATGCACTAGAATAATTAACTAAAGAATGGTCTGCCCAAGCACGTGGTGGAGTCACCATCCCTGGTGGTGTTCAAGAACTGTCTGGATNCTGCATGCTTGTGGAGTAGTACCTGTTTTCTTTTTAATGTATAACTAATACTTGTCAAATTGATCATCACAGATACAAATAATTCAATTATCTGATTATTTCTGTGTCTTCCAAACAGTAGCATGCAAACTAAGCAAGCATACAGTAATGATGTATTTAAAATTCAATTTAACATTNGATTCTGTATGAAGAAGCTCATTAAGCCCTTTCTGCATTTGCTAACCAGAGGCACAGGAGGAACAGGCATGAACTAAAATACCAGACAAGTTGTCCAAACCACTTTGGATCCTGAGATAAGTGGCTTTCTGCCCAAGTAAATGATCTCTGTTTGAAAAGGGCATGTCTAAATTGTAACTTTATATTGTGACTTAATATACATACATACTGTATATATATGGTGATGACAGATTTATCTGTATGTGCATGAATACACATATGTAGAAATATATAGTCGTTTTACCACTAAATGTAGTGATAAAAATTTAGCAGAACTGGGAACTAAGTTCAGATCTCTTAACTCTTTGCCTAAAGATACTTGTTTTCATTGACCCCAAGTCCATTATCTCCTCCATACAAAGCAATTGTATTTACCTATGGCAAGTACCCTTCTCCCATTGGCTGCAACTGCAAATAATTTCAGTGTCACTGTTTCAGTATCTTTTTGCCCTAGTGCTAACATATACCCAGAGAAGATGTATTATTAGAAAGTCTCTCTGTAGTTCTGAGGCTAAGGGCTCCCACCAACAGGAGTGGTTCTAACAGCTGAGTGACATATTTAGTATTCTGAAGTTTGTTAATATCAGTCTGTATCTTTTGAAAGCTTAGTCTCCTTACTGAGATGGCAGATGTGTTTTCTAAAAATTTCAGAACACTTTAAGGGTTGTGACTGAAAAGTAAAGTACAAGCAGAAAGCAAGTCTTGCTTGCCTTAGTTTCATTGGTTTGGAACTGTTTATAAAAATATCTATTAAGTCTGGAACGTGTCACAATGCAATGAAATAGAAGATGTAGGAGTTTCTATCAATACTTTATTTCTTAGTCTCAGTACAACTCCTTACTATGTAGTGCATCAAATTATATTTGGCCCTGAAATACAAATTGTTGTAAGTATTCTTATAATCCTGTCGTTATGTATCTGCCCGTTTCAGCACAGCAAGTTAAGAGTGACATGGAGTACTCCTGAGATTGTGCCTGTGATAGACAGTTTTTATTTCCTAATGTAAACATTACTCAGTTCATAATTACCTTTCTGGTACTTATCAACTCTTGACATTCAGTCTTGCAATTTGTCTAGTGTTTTATTCCCCAGAAATCTTCCTCTCAGCTGGTAACGCTGTGTTTTTTTCAAGCATAGGGCTGCATAATTCAGTATGTTTATCTATGATTTTTAAGATGGTCTATTTGAGTTTTAAAAGCTTTGGCAACTTACAAGAAAGCTCAGACATACTGAATTTTTCAAAATTATAGAAATAGATGACATTACTTAAAAAATGGACCAGGAATATTTAGTTGATTACTGTTGCTGAGGTCCTTGTTCTATGAGCAGCTTTGTCCTTCAGCCAGCTTTTCTGAGCAAAGTTAGAGATAATCAGCAGAAATTAAGAATGGATGCGAAAAGCATTGAATTACCAGCGATAAATTTAGCATTCATTGTGCATTTGTCTACCCAAATTATAAACACAAAATTTTAAAATTACAAAAACATTTATCAAGAGCTGGTCTAGAGTTATTAATTACTTTGTATCCATATTAGTGTCTGTTAAGCAAAGTTTTCTTAGTTTATTTATTTATTTTATTTTTTTTTTAGCATTCAAGTGAATGCAAATGTCTGTTAAAGTAGTTACTTTCTCATTCTTACATGTTATTAGAATGCTGTTGTGCCGATTGATTATTTCTGATTGTCTAAAATAATAATGGTTTAGACTGGTATCTATAATCTGGAAAAAAACATTGTAAGCTAAGTTGTCAATTTTAATTATGGTCATCAATACTTTAAAAACTATGACTTACATAGGTACTCAGGGATATTGAACAGAAGGAGATTCAGCCTATATAAATTAAACTTGAAAGCTGTTAATTAAAGTGAATCTAAACCATTATACAAAGAGGGTGCAGGGTATTACATGAGTAAAATGTTTTTGTGGGGGACTGAATCTAACTTTCCTGTGGTGTTTCATTTGAAAACTTGTTTTAATTTTCCTTGCTTCAGTGGAAGATATTGAGTTAGTTTAACAGGGCTTTGTGAATTACTTGAACAACTATTTTCATCACTAAATTGTGAACTTTATCTATGGCACTTTACATGATTCTTGGAAAAAAAAAATAAAAAAATCTATGAACATCCTTAGGGATCCCTATGTGGCAAAAGAAAAAGTCTGTAATACACAAGATGGCACTGTTTCACTTGTGAAAATGTTTCATTTTCACACATAACTGAAAAATGTGCTATGAAGCTGTAGAAGGTTTTATATTTTTGTGTAATAGAAAAAAAATGTTTGCATAATTTGATAGTTTTGTTTATTATAAAGAAATTTAAATTAATCCTGATACCCAAATTTTTCCAAATATCCAATGTAAACCTCCCCTGGCAAAACTTGAGGCCATTACCTCTTGTCCTGTGTCCTGTTACTTGGCAGAGGAGACTGAAACCCACCTTGTTACAACCTCCTTTCAGGTAGTTGTAGATAGCAATAAGGTCCCCCCTCAGCCTCCTTTTCTCCAGATTAAACAAACCCAGTTCCCCCAGACACTCCTTGTAAGACTTGGAGCAAAGTGAAGACTTCACAATCTTCATTGCTCTTCTTTGGTCATGATCCAGCACCTCCATGTCTGTGTTGTAGTATGGTGTCCAAAACCGCACAGAGTATTCAGCGTGTGGCCTTACCAGTGCCTAGTACCAAGGGACAATCACTTCCCTAGTCCTGCTGGCTGCAGTATTTCTGATAAAGGCCAGGATGCTCTTGGCCTTCTTGGCTACCTGGGCACACTACTGGCTCATATTCAGCTGGCTTTTTTGCCAGCCAGGCCACTATTCCCCAAGCCTGTAGCTTTGCAAGAGGTTTTTGTGTCTCAAATGCAGGACCCAGCACTTGGCCTTTTTGAGCTTCATAAAATTGGCCTGGCCTCCTCAATTCAGTCTCTCCAAATTCCTGTAGAGCCTTCCTTCCATCTAGCGGATCAACACTCCTGCACAACTTGGTGTCATTTGCAAACTTACTTATTATTCTCATCCAGACTAAGGTTGCTCAGCCATGAGCAACCAGTTACTCCAGAAGACTGTTGTCAGAAATGATATCAAAAGCTGTACTAAAGTCTAGCTAGATTACATTCATAGTCTTTCCATTGTCTATTAAGAAGGTCATAGAAGAAGATCAGGTTAGTCAAGCAGGACCTGGCTTTCATAAACCCATGCTGACTGGGCCTGATCACCTGGTTGTTCCACATATGCTACATGATGACACTCAAATTGATCTGCTCCATAACCTTTTCCAGAACTGAGGTAAGACTGACAGGCATATTGTTTGCTGCATCCTCCTTCTGGACCTTCTTGTGGATTGGGGTCACATTTTCTAGCTTCCAGCCAACTGAGACCTCCCAAAGTGACGTGCATGACAATTTCCTGTAGTGTAGAAGGCCTCATTTTTTAAATAGGACTTCTAGCCTAGGTTTTAACTTGCTATTGACAAAAAAAAATTATCAGGAAAAGGGTACAGCATATTTTCAATTTTTTTTTCTACTTTAGACATTTCCAACCTTAGGGAATATTAATATGTCCAGCATTTGTGAAAACTTAGTTCCATCTCTTAATGTGCCAAACTATGATATAGGAAAATAACTTAAAATATTTCTTTATATTTTACCATAATTTGTTATATAAATTGACAGTGCTAATGTATGATATTATTCTTCTCAGGGGCTGAGTAGAAAATCTGCAAGCCATTGACCAGATTGGATGCAGTCATTGCAATAACATTTCAGCATTCTCCATCTCAGATGTCTAAATTTAAGTACATATGAACTGATAATTTGATAATTCTTGATCTTTAGCAGATCTTCTTGATCTGCTCTTTGAGATTATATACTTCTTTAGGTATTTTGATATAAAAAAAATGTGATTAACTCTTGTATCCTTGTTTTAAAATTCCAAAGTTTAAAAACATATATATATATAAATATTTTGTATTAGAATGTATATGCAGAGGAAAGACCATAGAAACAAAAGGCTTGTAGTTTTATTTGCTGTTTATTGTAATAGAAACTTAGTATTGCAATTTTTTGTTCTTAAGAAAACATCAGAATTCAGTCCCTCTATTTTAGATAAATTTTCTCAAGGTAGATGTCAGTTTTCTTTTTACAGATTTGAGCTCCATTTAAAGACATAGAGAAATCAGGTAATAAAAGCATCATTTTTACCTCCTTATAGATTTTACAAGGCTTAAATATGTTCACTCTGAAACTCACCTGTTAATGATTTGCAAAATATTGGTGGGAGTGTGTTTGATGCAGGTCTGTGTTTAACAATTGTCACTTTTTGTTTTGCATCACTAAGTGATTTCAGCATTATTTCCTCTTAGGGAGAAAGAAATTGGAAAATGTGTTCTGGAAACACATGTCCCCGCGCTTTCCAGCTGTTATGTGGTACATCTCTCACAAGATCAGATCAGAAATAGATTCTGTGAAATGCATTTATTGTGGATATAGGGACCATAGCACTTAGAGCTTCAGTCTGTGGACTGCTTCCATTCCACTTTCTAATGCAGGCAGTATCGGTAGCTATTGCTATTGTATCTTCCACCAGGAGGGCTTAGAACTTAATTAAGAATCTAACCTGCAGTCTGTAAATCAAGTTTCATATACTATTGAAAGTTCACTGTTGATTTCCCTTTTATAACATCTGTGAATTTTCACTGACTTGAACATTCACATTTTTCCCCTGCTGTAATCCCACAGTGTTGCTAAATTGTTAAAGAAAGTGGTTCTGATTTACAGGCCTCAAAGTTCTTTATAACCACAATGTATACATAATTTGAGATAGTTTTACTCCTGTTTCCTGCTTGAGTATGAAATGACATTGTGCTTCAATCAATAAGCCAGTGACTGGGTTTGGTAAAAGGAACACTTGTGGTAACTACATTTTGTAAATCTTGACCATGCACTCATGATTGTGGACATTCTACAGGTGCATTGTAATAAGATGCCAGGGACCAAGTTTTCTGGTGTTTGGTTATGTATTTATCCATTTCATATGAATATTAAGAACACTTATGTTCTTCTTCATGTTGACCTCATTGCAGTGATGAATTTTATTTTAATACTATTGCTTGATAACAAAAGCAGTTAAGATCCTCAACTCAAGATACAAATAGCTGTGCTACAGTAGAAGTGACCTTTTTTGATGTTATCACTCAGTGAAGGTTTTTATGAAGCACAACAAGAAGTAATTCTGATTAGTCTTCTGTGTTATATAAAATGGTAAACAAATCTTCAACCAGTTCTGTGCAGTCACATTGTCTAGATCCTAATTTAAAATAAAAATATTAAAATTTTTGTTCATTTTATTTTGTTTGTAAATATTAGCTGTATTTTGTTGACCTCGAAGTATATTTTTGGTATAATTTTGAAATAAGTATGTGTAAGTGACAATCATTAATTTATCAGAGATTAATAACATCTTTTACATTTTCTATTTTGAATTTCTGCTGTTGCTACCACACAAAAAATTCAGCGGTTTTTTGCATGGCTTCTTTTGGTTGGTTAGTTGTTTTGACATTTCTTAATAACTGTTGTGGATACTAGAACTAGAATGGTAACTGTAAAATAAACATTCTAGTTTTGCTGTGATATTACAACCATTTGGGATTGGACATATTTTAAAGAAACAAATCTTTGAAATGTTTTGATGTTCCCAACATCATTATTCTAAGGAGTGCAAATAGTGCTTGATGGGAGTTTACGACCTTAAACACCTTTAAGTTTTTTCCTGAATTTGCTCAAGAGTTTGCATAAAAAATTGGAATTTACATTTACTTTTGATTTTGCTTTAAACTGCATTATCAAGTAACAAAAGGCAGTTCTTCAAAAATGAAACAAGCTTGCAAGGATAATTCTGTAGAGACAGTTAATTAGCACTTGCTGTATTTCAGAATTCAAATAAATAGAAACATAATGAAGAAGCGGAAGCATTAACTGCCTCAAAACATCCACTTAAGACTGAATGTGGTTTAAGTGCTGGTAGTCGAATAGCAAAGCAATATTGTCTATTAGTGAGGAATTTATGCTTTTGTTTTTAAAAAATAAACTATCCTTTATCCACTAACCATTACAATGCTTTAATTAAAGTTCAGTTAAACAACAACAGGTAACTTATCAGAAATCCAAAGCAGTTTGAGGTAGGAATCATGCAAAATACCAAGAGGACAACAGGAACCTAATTCTGGTGGGATTATCTTTCTTTTGTTTAACTGGCTTGGGTACTCCACAGAAGAGCCAGATCCACTCTCCATGTTCAGTTCTGCTGAAGAGGAACAGTGTAGTGCTATCTCTGCTTTTACACTCAGGGTTAACCAATTAATGAGATAAAGATAGGAGTTTTATTTCCTGATTCAATTATCAAGATGAATTTTACATTTCTATTGTTACTTTACTTTTGAGGAATAGTTTATTTTCAAAAATGCAAGTCTAAATGCTGTGTTTTCCCCATTTCTATTACTAATTGTGGTCATTTTATGTTGCTTTGAGCAACCTTTGGTGAGGTCCTTTCTATCCTACTTTGTTTCATTATTTACTTCATTTAATGATTGTATGAAAATCATGTTCTACCTTCCAGACTGATAGAAGAAACTGATTTATTCTGTATTTTTTTCTATTAATGTGTTCTTGAGGATACTATTTATGGTAATAATGACAGTCACTGGGCAGCTTGACTTTGGAACATCAGAAACTCTTACTGTTTACTCACTGCTGTGGTATGTGTTAACATTTTGGTATGTTTAAAGATACGGATACTATAAAGTGAAGCAATCTCCTAGGCCTTATGGTGCTATGACTAAGTTAATTTCTTATCAAATTCAAATTTGGGACAACTTTGCAGAACTAGACATCTTATTTGTCAATTTTTTATTGGCAGTGGTATTGGAAAAATCTTGCAGAAGTTCCTCAACAATTCTAAAGACTGAAGCAGAGTATAGAGTTAAAGGAATAAAATATTGAAGGCTTAATGGAAGGGGGACTAAGAGGACTTTTTTCCCCACTTTCTTTTTCTTCATCCCAGTTCTTGCACTTCCTTAACTTCCTTCTTGCAGTTGAATACTAACAATGCTAAAGTGGAAGAGTAAAAGGAAGCAATGCTTTTCTCTCTAAGTGCAGGGTTCCAAACACTCCTGCTAGTTTAGAGCTAAAAGATTCAGTTCCTCTGACTGAAGAGAGATAAAGATTCCAGACTTTAATAGGATGGTAACGAATATCACTTTATTGGAGTTCTGCAGCCTAGCAGGGTGATGTTCTTTCTCTAGTCCCCTAGAACACTCCTTATATCTACAAATGCAATAAATAGGAAATAGTTATCTACTTGTTTGTGCTTTCACAGGTGTCCTTTACCATGACCACAAAATATGATACAAAGAACTGACCAGGGCTTTTTTAATTGCCCATTAAATTTTCTGAAGTTTTACAATCCCTGGCATGCTAGGCATGCCTGTTTATGAAGAAAGCCCTAAGGTATTTAGAACATCTGTGAACACATGAGTAGATCATAAAACGTCTTTTTTCTAGAGTCTTAAATGTATTTCTGCATTAGTGGGTGGAGATGGGTAAGATGCTTCACTTTGATCCTGCACAAAATGTAAGCATCACAGTGTACTCTTTTCTTGTATTGTGTATCTTTTGCCTACTTAGCCAATGCTATTTTCCTGCAGATATAAAAGATTTATGTTTACTGTGAATTATTGTTTTTCTGTCTATAGTCACTGCTGTATGTTCTTCACTTGGGTTCTGATTGCACTGAAAAATTGTCCTGGGAAGACAGAGATGGTATCTTCAAAATATTGATTCCAACCCTCTCCCTTCCTCAAAAGTGCCCAGAGAAACACCCAGGGGTGTTTGTACAGAGTTCGGTAACATCAAACTTGAACTCTTGTATTGATATTTTCCCTTTCCTTCAAGTTGGGGTAAATAGTATAAAATTATTGGGCTTTGTTAAGAGTTAAATTTGTTTCCTTCTGTAAAAAATATATTTACATGGAATGTTTTGTCTTTATTAACGCTGGCTGTAAGGTGATAATAAATCTTTGTAATATGTGAAAGTAGGACATGAAGGGTTTTCAGGTTCAGGAAATCTTAACAACCTTTTTTGTTTTTTTCCTTTCACTAAAACTTTATTCATAACCATAAAAGTAGTTTAGATGCTAAAATACAGATGTTCTTAAACTATCTATTAACATACACTTATAAAAAAATTCTAAGTGATGATATATATTTTTGTCACTTATATGCAGTTTGCATGAAAACCATTTAATGCACATTTGCACAAGGTCACCAATAACTTACAATGTCTTTTAGTATTGGATTTATGTGAAAATGACAAAATCTCTTTTGCAATTTCAAAGGGCTTAAATATGATACTTCACTGTCATGTACTTCATCAATATTTTATGTAAAGTGAGGATGAAAAGCACATTTTAACAGTCAAAGACTTCAGAAATATTGTATAGCTTCCTTTCTTTTTCTGAAAGGATTTTTTTTATGCAAAAAGGTGAATAATGAGCTCAAAATAAAGAAGAGTCACATTGAAACTGCAATGCATAATAAGAGTTCTATTAGCAAAGATAAAATACCTTGTGAGGCAGTTGCCAAAGAGACTATCTACACTTGAAAGACTGGCTAGCACTGTGTTATTCCACCATGGACTTTGAGGCTGGTCCATGAGATTGGGGAAGCTAAGGGAAACCCTGACCCTGGTTGGGCAGGGCCACTGCCAGTAGAACACCATCCCACAGCATCTGAGCTGGCTGAGCAGAGCAGGGTTGGTGGCAGGTGCACCAACAGTCAAGTAGTCAGTGAACCAGCAAACAGTGAGGTAGAACAGTCAGGTATGAGGGTAGTCTTGGAAATCCTAAAGACAGTGCAGGGATAGCCAGGAGGAGGAGTGGGTGCAGGTGTAACCAGCATAGCTCAGGTCAGGTTGGGGTGCCCCAGACTCATGTATATGGGTGTGTAGGTAGGGGTCCCTGGTGAGGCTGGTCAGGGCAATTAAGGCTATTGGTGCCTACAGACCTCTGACAATCACTATCTGTCCAAATTTCAATGCAAAGTTTTGGTTCTCTGATGGAGACTGGGGTTTCACAGAGATATCTATGGCAAGTGGTTGATGGGGAAATGTTAACCAGTCACACAGATCAGGTTGGCATATTCAGCTGTACATTTACAGATTTAATATAATCACAGAATGTGAAGTATCATAGCTTTGTGGATCACAAGACAATAGTGAAGGTACATGTTACCACTGGCACCAGGCTGTTTTATGTTCAAGCATTCAGTGTGTTGCTTTCTGATATTACTAATATAGTTTTGTGGGAGAAAGGCTATCATTGCAGGAGATCCCATTTCAGCAGTAATCTTTTAAAAATCAGACTTGTGATTTGGACAGGAGAGGTGTAAGAAAATGGACAGTAAAATACACTTCAGTCCTCTCAGATGGTATTGGATTCATGCTTACTGTATTGTGTAAGATTTTTTTTTTTTTTTTGCCAAAGACGTCCGGGGTGATCATATCCCTTAGGATCATATTCTAATCCTGTTACATCAATACAAGTTTAAAGAAATGCCATCGACAAAAGTTTTTCTGATCTGTCAGATTGGTATAAATTTCTTTGATAGTCTGAAATATCACATTGATGGAAATTGAATAGCTTGCCTTTAGAGCTAAGCAAGAACAGACTTTGGCTGCTACATCAGAAGTGAGTGCTCTTGCTTTTACTGCAATATTCAGTGAACTGTTACAAAAGTATTGAAAATATTTATTTTTATGCCAATTAACTGTGTTAGATCGCTAACATGCATTTTGTTAATCATTTAGAAGGAAACAGAAGTTTGAAGCAGTTTGAGGCGATGGTGTGGGTAATTTGTTGATAAAAAGTTCTTTATCTCAATGTTTGAAATTTAGTCTTTTTAGACATCTTGGAACAAAATTATTGAATACAGTGGGAGTGGTGAAAATGAACTTCTGGTTTCTGAAATTTCTTTGAACATATGATTCTATGGTAGGGGGTTATAACCTAGTATCTGCTGGTTGTTCTTTTTTTAATTTGCTGAAAAAGAGTACAGTTGGATGGTCACGTTGCTGAATTTGCTAGTAAAAATTCTTTTCATTGCTTTTTCCTTATATTGCCTGCTGCAGACTAATGAAGGTGCAATATAGAAATGAATACTTCCATTTCTACTATGCAGGTATTGATGTTGCTGTTGTCTTGGGGCATACTGCAATGGAGATGGGTTTTTCTATGAGTTAACCTTAGGTAGAAGAAAATGGTCTGCCTCAATTACATCTTCTAGGCTTTTTCTTTAAGCTTCATGTCTTCCCAGCATATTTTCTTGAGCACCATAATTCACTGCATTAGAGTGACAGGGAAGAAGATAATATATACAGAAAGAAGCTTCAGATCTTCAACTATTATTTATGGTGATTACTTCCATCTTATGAGTATGATTTATGACACAGTTTTGTCATAGTTTCTATGGTTTCATAGATAGTTACATGTTGCGACTCATGCAAGAAGAGTACTTCAGAAAATGGTGCCAAGGATTAGGTACAGAAATAATTTTTAACCTATGGCAGAGTCCCTGAGGTATGCAGGTTTGGAGATATATAGTCTCTATAAATATCACTGGGAAAGTAGGAATGAGGAAAATCTGACTTATGGTGGTTGTATTCAATAGATACCTCAGAAAACATAGAAACTATATTCTTGGAGTTCCTGCTATTTTATAGATTACTCTGTCCGGGCTAAATTGATATTGCTGAGCTAAGTGCACCTAATAGTTACAAAATTCCACTAAAGATTTCATTATTGTCAAAAGAGTCATTTATGACAAGAAAGCATAATTTAGCGTAGAGTTGTACTGAATATAAATCATGTTTCAGGACTTTTAATTTTTTTAATATACTGTAAATTGAAAGGAGTATCATTAATGTGTGATACTCCAAGAAAAAAAAAATTAACGTGTTTTCTTGTGCCAGTCATTATGGGCATTAGAGCTATTAAGAAAAATAATGATTACTCAATGTCTAGTAACTTTTTAATCTTTTCTTGTCTTTTCTTTTAGAATAGAATGTAATTTATTGAGTCCTTCTCAGTAGATATCTAGGTTCTTTTTTGTAATGCTTAATCTTCTCATGTTCTGTTAACCTTTGGTAAATAACTGGCCTTTTTAAAACAAACAAACAAAAAAAACAAAAAAAAAGGAGAAAAGGAGAGTAAGCATTCTTACTGAGAACAATAATAAAGATGCCTTAGAAAAACAACATGAACAGTTCTGAGTATTTCTAGAACACTGAGAAAAGTGCCCTCTGGGAAGAAAGCTTGACACTTGTGTTTGTAGATGGAAGGAATTTGGAAGAATGTGTTTAGATCAGGATAGGAAATTGAGCATTGTCTGTGTATGCTTCTTGAATCACTCTTAGGATAAAATTTAGAAATTTAGAAATAATGCTTCATTTTTAGCAACTAGGGTTATCTAACAATTCTGCTGAGAGTTTTACCAAATCAGGTGCTTCAAAGGCAGCTTCAATTTAGTAAGGGATAGTTATCTGTCATTTAAAACTACCCCCCTCTGGAATCATAGAATCATAGAATCATTTAGGTTGGAAGAGACCCTTGGGATCATCAAGTCCAGCCATCAGCCCTACTCTACAAGTTCTCCCCTACACCAGATCCCTCAACACCACATCTAATCTACTCTTAAACACAGTCAGGGAGGGTGACTCCACCACCTCCCTGGGCAGCTGATTCCACTGACTGACCACTCTCTGTGAAAAACTTTTTCCTAATGTCCAGCCTAAACCTACCCTGCTGCAGCTTGCAGCCATTCCCTCTTGTTCAGTCGCTCATTGCCTGTGAGAAGAGACCAGCACCAATCTCTCTCCAATGCCCTTTCAAGCAGTTGTAGAGAGTGATGAGGTCTCCCCTCAGCCTCCTCTTCCTCAAACTAAACAACCCCAACTCCCTCAATCGATCCTCATAAGCCTTGTTCTCCAGGCCTCTCACCATCTTCGTAGCCCTCCTCTGTACTCGCTCCAGCACCTCGATATCTCTCTTAGAATATCACAGTATATGCTATCCCAAAAAAATGCAACCCATTTTCCATCAAAAAGTCCTATAAATATAAATAGGCAGATCTATTTGGTCAATTTATAAATATATTCCAGCATACCATGTTTTAATAAAAAATCACGACTGAATGAACAGTACTGTACAAGAATGTATATTAACTTTGTAAGATGACTAATTATATATGTCTGAAAACAGCAATGGTATTTTAGGTTTGTATTTTAGAAAATAGTGTCATGTCTTACAGAAGTGGGAAAGAATACTGATATTGGGCATGGAATATCGGTGTTAAACATGCTGTTATAACAGTCCATAATTTATCAGTCTGCAGCAGTGTCTTATCAATGAATGAATATAGGAAACTGTTTAACTGAATGCAAGTAGGAACGTATCATGCAATTGTGCTGGCCTCTCAGCTTTGTAATAAAAAGTTTCAATTTTACTTTTGACTTATAAATGTATTTATATTGCTTTTTCCTCTGTTTCTTCACATCTCAAAACATTCAAGCATTATGGTAAAACTAATGATTAAAGAGTAATTTAGTGATATGGTAAGCACTGCAGGACAGGATGAGAAAGCAGGATGTGGTGAGGATAGAAAGCAGGATGTGCTGTGCTCTGTCAGACCAGTGCTCCCTTGCCCTCAGTGCTGTGCCTCCTTAGAGTGTCCCCATGACCAGCCACAAATGCCAAAACACTCTCGTGCACCACCACTTGCCAGTAAGAGAAGGTATTTGGGAGGCAAGAGGGGAAGGCAGGTGAACCTTAGGCCACTTGTTGGCTTGACCTGCCAGTTGTGTTGGACAGATTCTCTTTTGATCTTGCTGATACAACTTGCTACCAGGACCTCTCACAGCTTCAAATTTCAGCCATTTGGTGTCTGTTGTGTAGAATGGTATTTTTTTCCCTTTGTTCGAAGCTGCCTCTAAACAGTTTCTCAGGCACAACCTCCTTATGGGATGAGTAACAGTTATGCATTCAACTTACTGTATTCATGAGTTGGTAAACCATGGTTGTGCCCACCTTGAGTACCCGCAAGCTCAGAAGTCCCAACATCTTTGTTCTCTACTCACAAGGCAGCTGCTTCATCTTACTTCCTACTATTTTTTTTCTTCTTTGTATGTCATATCAATCAATTTGTAGGGGGGAAATAACATATTTACATGTCTAGCTTTATTGTATAAGACTTTCTGCAAGCCTTGTGCATCAATACTCAGAGCATTTAAAATTTATTTAGCCTGAAGCAATTAAACAGTAATATAGATAATGGTACATTCTTAATACTGTGATGATTTGTAAAAGAAATTAAATTAGAAATATAAAGATGTGGCAGCCTAGTGATTAAAAAAGAAATACACGATAAAATGTGGTAAAATGAAGTAGTGAAAGCAGAGGAATTAACATAAAAATGTCCTTCTTAATGCTTACTGTATCTTGTCATACTTGACCGCTCTCTGGTGTACTTCTACAAACAGCTGAGAATAAATATGGGCTGCTGCTGGAAAAGAGCAGCTTGCTATTCTCCTTCCCTCATTCTTTCATTTCTTTCCTTATTGGTGGCATGGGTATTCCTTTGACACCACACTGGACTGGTTTACAAAACTGAACTGAAAAGAGATTAAACCCATTACAAACTAAAAACAAAAAAAAAAAGTTGTTTTTTTTTTCTGGAGTATTTCCACAACTAGATCACCATAGTTCAAATAGTGTTGTTGGGCATTGTGTAAGAACAGTGAGCAAACTGGATAGCAGGAATTTCCCAAAAGCTGCAGAATCAGCCCAAAAAAAAGAGTTTTCTTGCCAGAAAAAAAAGTTACGTATGCAATTATGTATTCCCAGGAAAGAACTTTTCGAAATCTTGAGCATCTACATTAAGATGCCACATGACAGCTTAGACTGATAATCAGTATATTTTAGCACAGTTACAAAACTGCTGCTTTGTATTTTATTTCCATCTTACATTAGGACAGGTATTAAGCTGAAAAGGCATAGACTGTTGGGCTGCCTTAGAGCTTTAAGCAATTCAAATGGCTCAGCTTTTACTTCAAGTTCAGATTTCACTAGGCACAGCTTCACCATTCTGATATTTCTGGAGAACATTCCATAGGTTTAATATGTGGAAATTTAAAAGCATATTTCACATCTAGTGCTTAATTTTGCAGTTGTGGCGATGCATCCAGAATTTGGAATGCTACTGTTTATTGACTTAATGTCTATTAAAATTCATGCCACTATTATTGCTTCCCTTGATACAGGAAACTATTGCTATATCTCAAAGGATATACACTTTTTTATTTTTATTTTTTTTAACTATCCAGTTTTTACACATCAAAAATGTTTTTATTTGGTTAAATAAACACACTAGGGAGATAAATGTAAAGGAAAATTATATGTGTAATATTTTCATAAGCCACTATGGAATTACTACTAAGTAGAAGATTCTGCTCTACACTCTAAAAATAGATGTTTTGCAAATCTACTGTGATTTTGTTGGACATAATTGTCTGAATTTTTTTCTCTTGTAATTCTTTCTGACTCTGTTAATATAAATAGTGAGTGATGGTCAAGTTTACACAAATTTCTTTAAATGTGATTAAAACAGCTAAACTAGTCCAATAAATGGAGATACAGTTGCTCTGTAGTTTTATCATTTAACATGCCAAGTTCTTTGTGTTTATTTAACATGATTTTTCAGGTTGTCAGGGTAGATATAGTGGTAATGCCACATGAACTTTACGAGATCAACTGTGGGAGACTACAGTAATTGTCTTTGTTAGCAATTCCTTTGCTTCCAATTGCTTATGACTAATTTGTTGGAGTTTCTGCTATTTGACAATTAAGTTGGCTAATTATTAGTTTTTTTTATCCAACATACAAATTGTGTGGTAAATTACTGTTCCTTGTTTGAAGGGCTTCTTGAGCAGATTTCTCTGTTGGGATTTCAAATTTAATTTTATACAAATGTCTGCCATGATTAATACTAAATTTTGTTGTCTATGTAAATATCGTTAATGATGCAGTTTTGCAGTGTAATAACAACATGAGTCGTAAGTTATAATATCTGCCAAACTGTACTGGCAGACCATTTATTTATTTATTTTTTTAACGGCTGTGACTGGTACAGGGCTCTGTTAAATTCTCAGAACTATTTTCTTAGCCATGACCATATGCGGTTTCATCCATCCCCCCACATTCTTAATCAGTGGAAAATATCCACAAGGAAACTACTGTTAGTTAATATGAATAAACTAGACAATAATAGGAAGAACCAGGTAGTATCTATGGGGAGGAGCATTACTAGTCCATCCTAATACATACAAGAATGTTGCTCAGAATGCGGTGAGAGGTGGACTGATAGCACCTGTAGCTTTACATCTGGAATTAGAAAAAAAAAAACAGTTAATACAGTTGGAATTTTTTAATTATTATTTTTTCCAGTTATTTGATGGAGCTGATATGAGAGTGTGGCATGTCATACTGAGGACAATCTTACTGAAGTAGTAGCATTCATGATATGTTAGGAAAGCTGTTGGCAGTGAAATTAAGCAAAAAACCTGTGGTCTGCTCTGGAGTGGAGAACAAAGTCAGAAAGCATGATTTGTTTAATTTGTTTGTTAATAGTTTAAATGTTTGCTTAATTTTTTGTTAATAGTTTGCTTAACTGCTAGATGGGGCTTGTTTTTAACCTGGTATTCTCATTCACCTTGGAAGTAGATGGCTAATATCTAAAGCCTGTGGTGAATCAGCATTCTATTTTCAAACTGGAAAATATCTATAAATTTTCTTCATTTTGGGAAGAAGCTCTTTGTAGTAATGAATTATGCCACTTGAATTTTCAAAATAGTGCTATCAGAACAGTATCATGAATCCACTAAGTGTCAAAAGATTGTTAAAAGATTGTTAAACTTACTTGAAAAGCACTATGATAGGCTTAGTATTTTAGAAACTTAGACTACACTTACAGGGGTGGAGGAGGTAGAAGAAAGAAACAGTGGAATAGCATGAATGAGCAGAAAAAAGATGCAAAGACGTGATTCCTGCTGCAGTCAGTTACTCACAAAGAAATACAGAATGAGGTTTATCTGAATCTTTGTTAAAAGCAACAGTGTCCAAATGCAAATTTTATGGTGTTTAGTAGCCCCCAGCTCTCAAAGTAATAGTACTTTTGGATATTTCATCCCTTTTCAGCTGTGATTCTAATTAAACCCTGTAACAGCATTTGCCTATGTCTACAGCATAAATGTGCAAATAATAGTAAATAGTTGTAAGCCTAAAAGCATAAAATTGCTTATCAGAAAAAAGAAAAATAAAAGGAAGCATCTCTGGCTCTTGATGAGATCAGATTAGGCCCTATGTAAACTGTTATATTTTGTAGGAGAAAAAAAAAGGCATTTGAATTTGTATGTATGCCTGTTTATAGGTAGAAGCTAATACATATACTTTGTTGGTCAAGTGTTATTTATTCCTGCCATTAAAATAAAGATTGCTTCAAATTTATCTACAGAAATCAGATGTGCTGTTGTTCTCTTTGAAGGAATTAAACAGGAGATAAATAATTACAAATTGCCTAAGTGAAAAATCACTTTCTTTTTTTTTTTATGTACTTAAAGACACACATACGTATGCACACACAGAAAAAAAATACTTGAGTACATATTATCCAACTGAATATAACTTGGTTATATTATTTTGCTCTTTCTCTATAACAGATAAGCTGTGATAAAACTAAGACGATGCTTTCCTCTTTAGGTGTAAAGGGTGTTTGTCTGTTTTTCTAAATGTCCTTTTAAGGTCCTGTATATTTATATTTTTAACAACAGAAATGAGAAGAGAGTTATATAGTGGTATGTAAGTTAGTTTTTTCTTATTTGGGACATAATAAGAACTTGGTCATCATTCCATTTGACTGGCACATTTTTAATGCTGCCTTGGGTTGTCAATGGGTAAATGTGAACGTCTACTTATTCTTTTTGACCTTAAGATACACTGTCAAATCCAGTATAAAATTCGGTGTCTTTGCCGCTCCTTGGGGAAAAAAAAAAATAGAAAGGGAATTCTTTCACTGCCTCTCAATCATCAATTCTTGTAGATCTTTT